>JAPMOQ010055289.1:1610989-1669593 GCA_026543055.1 Argiope trifasciata | reverse complement strand
ACACACACGATATATATATATATATATATACATAATGTGTATGTTTTAAGTGGAATTTACCTGAAAAATCTATCTACGCCTTTTTACCCTTCTTTAGACGTTTTTAACAATCAAAATCGAAAAATAAATAAGATGTCAAAATGATGCATCGTTCTGAATGGTGAAAGGGATGCAACATCCGTGTGCAAAGGGTTAAGCCTCCATTAATTTAATATTTGAGAAAAACTTTTTTAACACATTTTTTTAACAAATGAGGAAATTGAATTTCCTAGCATTTCTAAGTATTATTTATTATGGGCTCACAATTCACTTTCTTAAACAAAATCAAATATGTTAAATTTATAGATTTCAGTAAAATTAAAAGAAAATAATAAATACAATTGATGTAACAAAAAATGTGATTTTTCCATAAATAAGAAAGATGAATGAGAAATAATAATAATCTTATCTCAATTAGAAATAATTAATAACCTGAAGTTTCAATTGCATCAAATGAAATAAAAATTGAAGAAAATAATGAATTCAGTCCGAAGAGTTTGCCAAGAGTCATTTTTAAGTAAGTATTCAAATGTAGATTCCATTTTTCTGTGAAGGAATTGAATTTCATCCACGTATTACCCCAACATGATTAAAAAATCCCAAGAAATTGAAGTTTTTCGAAGACAAGAATTAGTAAATATATTACACTGATATTCAATTCAAACATTAAAAGCACAATTACTAAATTAGTAAACAAACTATAAATAAAATTAAATCTGAATTTAAACAATCAAGAATAAAGATAAATATAACCACAGAAAAACGCTATAAGAAAATTGGACGAGGTATCAGTATCAAACTATACATCCTATAAACATTAAAGCTTTGAAATTCAAATATAATTGCAAAGAAAATATACAAATTGAAATTAAATATCGTCTAATATTATATGTATAAAAATTAAAAAAGAGGAAAAACTAAACTCACATTTGAAAGCAGATATAACTATCAAGTTCGAACTTTCCCGCGTTTAAGATGTAAACACCCACAATGTTTAGTTAAAGCATATCGTAATCACATGATTCATATTGGTCGATACCAGCGCCATCTATTAAGTTGAGGTAAAACTAAAAAAGAACCAGAAAAAAAAACCCCCAAACAATAGAATATAGATGTCTTTTCTAACAATATTTTTTAGGAAATTCATTAAAAAAATAGTTTTAATATGATTGTTTATGGCCATAATATAAGAAATTTAGCCAATGAAAAATATTTTAATCCTGTTAAATTGTAAGAAAATCAAATTTATGAAAATTTTTAAATTTGAATTAAAAAAAAAAACTACATAGATTAATTAGCTTTAACCTAACACATTATTTTTATCGTAAATTCCCACCAAACTTGAACCATTAGATATTTCTTCTTGAAGTGAAATACGCAGGTTTTCACTGGAATTCGTTACCTCAATTTAAATTTAATTCTTTTGGTCAACAATTAATTTTAATATAGTAATTTTCTATGTTTAGTAAAAGTAAATCATTACATTTTAAACCATTAATTAAATTGTGTTTAATGATTTCTTTTCGCATAGTAAAGTAAAAATGTTGCACGTGTTGTCAGCTTTAGAGGTGGAAATCTTAAATTTGATAATTAAGCTTGATTATTATTATTATTAATTAATCCTTCCTATGTTTAACTGTTCTCTTTTTGATTTTAGTACAAATCCTTTTGGAGGATATTTAAATTCAATTTGAATGTTTTTATGCAATTATATTTAACTTTCAAAATGGTTGATGTTTATTAGAACTATGGTTTGGTGTGGATCTATTGTCCAGTTTTCTTATAGTATTTTAAGGCGATTATAATTAGTTTTGATTCTATAGAAATTAATTTGAAATTTTTAAAATCGTTTCATTACTAGTTTTATTTCTAAACGGCTGAATTTAATGTCAGAGTATTAAATATATTAATTCACGGGGTTAGTACTTGGATTAAAGTCAAACACTTCATAGAAAAAAAATCTTGAATTAAATCCTGCTTGATGGAGATTCCTGATAAAGTCTGCGGCGAAAGATACGAAGAAAGTATAAATAAATTTATACCTTCTTCCCATGTTTATGTTATTTCTGCTTAAAGTTATTGATTTTAATTTTTTTCGATCATTTTAGTTATGTTTTAGAAGTAGCAACATTAGAACACTTTAAGTTTCAATATATCATGCTCTTAATTTTTTTCGCAAAGAAAATAATATCCTAATAAATAAAATTCATAAAAAAAGGCTTTTAATTTTAGAATTTGTATTTTATTAATAATGTTACAAATCTGTAATGTTGCTTACCAGAATGGTTAGTTCTATCACCTGGAAGACTAATTTACAATAATCTGTATTGGATGTTGCTCGGGTGCTGAGCCAGTGATCCCAGAGCTTCTTGAAACATTTGGAGACCATTTGATGACTTGGTTATGAATTTGGAGACAAAATAGATATTATTGGAAATTCTTAGAACTTTAACGATTCGGCCAATAGGAATTGAGATACACCTGATTGGTACAAGAAACTTCTCGGCTTTTCCCCCTGGAACTATAAAAGCCGGAGCAGCGGCGAAGTACAAGGGTTATATGGAGCCCAAGCTACTGCTGAACTGAGTTGTGCCGAGGCCTATATGTTTTTTGCAAAAGCAGCGCCGTTTCGTGTATGGAATAACCAATCGTGAAACAGTGAATCAGCAGTTGGATGCAGCTAAAGCGGGGAGACAGAGGGGAATTACAACCGTCTGGAGAGACCATTGAGTAAAGCTTCAAGGAGCCACTCTTCTGCTGAATTTTGTCTGGTAGTTTTGTGTTCAATGGATGTTGTTACTACCAAATTACTACTTGTAGGCTACAGTCTATTGTAGTGTGCTGCTGTGTTGCTGTCTCTGCTGTACATATTTGTCGTCTTTGTATTGGTGTTTTCTCGTTCAATAAATGTCGTTGTTGTTTTCTATTGAGGCATGTTGATTGTTTTCTTACCATAAGCCCACTACAACCAGATGGACCCTTGACAATGTATTTACTTAATTCTGCCTAGAAATTTATTCATTACATATTAAATTTTCTAAAGTTGCATGTATTTAGTTTGATAGTTCTCCACTTTAAAGCGATTAAATGAACTGACAAAACATTTCAAAATACTTTGGCTGGTTAATTTCCCTATTATCATAATGGCGAATGAAAAGTATTATCCAGTTTTTGCTATAATTCCCCATTAAAAATTTATAACAGGGTTTGAAGAAATATTTTATTTGTTTCCCTTTGTTAATCAAATAATAAGAATACGGAATTATGAATTTATTTTTCTAAAAAAAAGCAAAAAGACATAAAAGAAATATTTTCTGAACATTATATTTCCCTAAAGGTTTTCTTTTGGATATGGAAAATTTATTTATTTGAAGAATAGCAAAAGGTCAAAATTTCGGTTACGCATACAGAACATTATAAATATAGATTATTTATAAAAAATAATTGAGTTTTAAGATTAAAATAAAAATGTCTTTTGTTATGATAACGAAACGAAAAGTAAATATAATTCTATTGAATTTAATGTGACCTCAGATGGTATTTTCGATTAGAACTGTTTATCTTTCACAACAGTTAACTTCATATTTTTATAATTTATTATGAAGCTAATTATAGTAAAAGAAGAAATGAGTATATTTTTTTCTTTTGAATATTAAAATTTTTTTGTCTTTTGTATGATTTGATTGGGGTTCTAACCACAATTTTTTAAATGAATATTTATTACGATTGTTTGAAGTTCTAAAATAACTTGATTCTAAAGGGAAATTGTGTGATAGAATTTGATTCAGTGTTTGTCTTCATTAACGGCTCAAAAAATTCCTTTCATGGAATATAGGCAAATTTTAATCTTTAGATTACAAAAATAAATAAATAAATATCGTTTTACAGTGGCGATTTGAAAAATGAACTTGCTATCAAAAACTGGAAGATAAATTTCATTTTTATTTAATTTAGCAATCTTTTGTTATTAAAAACCAAATGAAACAAACAAACAAACAAAACAAAACAAAAATGAAAAGTATTTATTGGATAATTATAGATTGATCAACTAAATCCTTTGATACAAATATTTATCATTTGAAACTTGTTTAGAAATTCAACTACTGTTTGTTTTAGTAATCTGAGACAATCACATTTTGACGATTCTGTCTTCTTAAGGGGAGAGACACGGAAGAATAAGCGCATTTCCGGAATTCTTCATTTTTTTAAATCTTGCTATTCGTCCTATTAGATACCTTTTTTGTTCATTTTTTTAGACATCGTGTCGTTTCTGGGCGTATTATTTAAATTTTGATTCAATTCACGAATGACCCGAGTTCATTTTATTGTTAAATGTAAACCTCTCCTCCTTTCATCTTTCCTCTCACCCTATTTTGACGAATTAAACTCATTCTAGACCATGCTCAAAAGGATGGAAGGTTTTATAAATCATTGTCAAACAGTATTCGCAGTATTATTTCAGTTGTTTATTCATTCTTTTTATTTGATTTTATATTTTAGGTTGACATGTTTCTTTTTTTATTCATTCACATTTTTAATGAAAATTCCTTTAGCGATTTTTTCTTCTTCCGTTTTTGTTACTTTTCATCGTTTTTCTATTTTATTTTTTTGTTTTGTGTATGTCTTTTTGGTGTTGAATCTGTTTTTTTTTCTTTGAATTTTTCTCTTCCACTTTAATGATTATATTCCCTTCTCTTACGTACACTATTATGTACTATTCTCTTGAAATTTTATATGGAGTTTTATTTTAACTGTACGCTTTTGAGGTATGATTAAAATAACTTTCTGTTCTTACTCTTCCCTTTTGAGTTTTTAATTTTCTTACTCTTCCATTTTGAGCTCCAAGAATATTTGGGGCAGGAATCTTAAAATTTCTAAACGCTGTGGCATGAAATGCAACTCCCTTTTTTAAAGAAAAAAGGCTCAATTAAAATGGACTCTGGATCTAATTCAAGCGCGAGAATATATACATCAAATGTGTAGGAGTGGTTAAATTTCGTAATTTCTTTAGCATTTAAGTGTAAATTAATAACGCTATGGCACCGAATGGCATAAATATAGTTTATATATTAGATAACATGTGCATTGTGCATATTAGATATGTATTCTAATATTAGATATTATTCTAAAATTTTTTCCCTTTTCCCTTCCGCAAAGAGTTTGTAGTAGCTACATCAATGTTACCTATAACCGTTTTCCTGTTAGAGCGTTGATAGTTTAGAAACTCTTGGTCAATAATAGGTGCTTTGTGTTCTTTTATGCTAGAGCAAGTTGTAAAATTTACTCATTTACAGGCAGCAATATCAGATAAACGTTTAGATTCTTCTATAAATTTTCTGAGGTAGAGGAATCAAACTTATCTGAACCTTTCCTGCTTTTAGACTTTAATAAATTTCTGTATTTAGCATGACAAGCTTTTATCATTTGTAAAATTCTTTTGCAAGAAATAACGGTAATTGAAGCTTCTGACAATATTTGTTCTATTTTGCGAACTAAAGTGTCAGATATATTTTCATATTATAAAGCTTTTTAAAAGATTTTTCTTTTCTAATCAAAGCTCGCAAAAATCTTTAAAAAGTTGAAAAAAGTGTGTTTTTATGAAAATTTAATGGTTGGCTTCACAAGATGTATTCTAATATTTTTTATTTATTTTATCAGTAGTAAAAATTATAATCTTTTTATAATTTTTATTATTATACAAAAATACATCTTTTCCAATTACAAATTAAAAAAATCAATAGCTTATTATTTTGTGAAAAAACTTTAAAATGTTGCAAAAATTTCATTTTTATTAACTTTAACGCTCTTGCGGCCCCTCAAGACGTAGTCTAGTATTGCTTCCATTTATAATTTATTTTATCTTCACCAAAAGGCAACTTTTCCGTGCTATTAAACAAAAATTCGGTTTTTTTCCGTTTTACTCTAATGCGCAGTCATATTGTGAAAGGAATTCATTATTTTCTGATTTGCAATTTTTTCTGTTTAATTCTTTAATTTTTATTAGCTTTCATAAAATTTAGCTATGAATGATGCAACAATCTTATTGGATCTTGAATGATCCAATATTTATTTATAAATCAATGTACTCAAAATTTTGAAATGGAATTGATATTATTATACTCTTTTATATTGGAGAAACCTTCAGTCCAATTTAGAAAGGAAAAGAAAATCCGTGTCATCAATTGTTGGATTACTTAAGTTCCAATTAATATCATTTACAAACTTTCTTTACATGAGAAACATTGAAGAAAGAAATGTAAGAAAACTTCATACTGATACAGTACTTATGTATTTTTGTACAGCAAATATTTACACGTTAAAAAAGGAAAAGAAAATCTGTATAATCAATTATTGGATTACTAAAGTCCCAATTAATATCATTTACAGGCTTCTTCACATTAAAAAATGTGAAGAAAGAATTATGAGGTTAATCATAATCCTAATCGAATTTTATACCTGCATAGTAAATATTAACAAAGTCTTGTAATATGATTTTACATAAAAAAGAATAGATTAAATGTTAGTGTACTTTGTATCGGTCAAAAGTAAGGGCATTGAAGTGTAAAAGTAAAGAAAATATAGTTATTTTTCTTTAAAATAATTAAGTCAATGTTTAAAATTAATAATAATTAGTTTTCTAATTATAACATATGTTTAAAATTACTTAATTAATTTGATTTTATAGTAAATTTTATGAAATTGCTTTAGAGTCCAACAATGTAATTAACATTCTAATGACTTCTTATACTAAACAAAGTCATTTGAAGGGTTTAACATTAAGATTAAAAAAGGAGCGGTAGGATAATTTAATGGCTATTCACAACGGTAAACAACCGTTTTATCCCTCTAATTTTCTTCCAAAATGTGATTTCTAAAACCTTATTACACCACAGACCCCAAGAGACAGATTTAATTTCGAAAATTAAAGCAAATCAGAACAATTTTTTCAAATCATCTCCCAACCAAGAACCAAACAAAGAAAGGCAATATATATATATATATATATATATATATATCTTCACTTACTCAGAAGTCCTAGTTCATTTTTTCATCCCCCTTGCCTAATCTCTTCCAGCGTCTTAGGCACTTATCAGAAAGCGAGTATTTGTGACATTTCGTGAAGTGAAACTGATCCCTGAAGTATATTTATTCTGATCGAGTTTCCAGATATAGGGGGGTAGAGAATGAGGTTCCAATCCATTGCATTAAGGGAGAAAATGCTTCTCGTTAGGCGCCTGTTGGGATCCGTTTATCGGCTCATCGATCTCATCTTAGTGACCCGCTCACTGTCTTCCTTGCCCCCCTTCCATATCGAGAAGATACAATAGGGCTTCGTAAATCGCATCACCTACGGTCCGTTGCTATCCGTCCGACTCACGACCCCACTGCAGATATGGACCTTTTGTTTGTTCAGTTTGTTCCCCGTAATGAGGATGGGACCTGCAAAGGCAAATGATTGCGCAATTAAAGCAGCAGTGGGATGCAAGATGTGAACCATTCCAATGGGGTAATGATTGGTGTGATGACCTTTGATTTAAACTTCCAGTATACGGGCAATCAGAGTGAAGTTTTAATGTGCTGAATAATGCTTCCCAATCTTCATCTCTTTGGGAGAAATATGCATCCAGTGTGATTGTCCTGAGAGTCTGGACATTTTGGAGATTTTCTAGTCATAAGTAATTTAATCATCAAAATTATATCTTCTAGCCTAGTGATTTTTATGGCATCATCAAGTAAAATAAATAATAAAAAATATTATTGATTATTATAATTACTATTGATGATAAATTCCTTAATAATAAATATTAACGTTGTCGTTACTTATGGAATTTACAAGCCATCTGAGAGCTATCTGTCAGCGATTTAAGCCCAGTGAGCGTTTTTTGTTTCTTCAATAGCGTCAACTAGAATCAAGAGTAATTTAATCAAGAGTCAAGAGTAATTTTCTAGTCTAATTTAATCCTCAAAGTTGTATCTTCTAGCCTTATGACTTAACTCCTTTATGCATCACATTTATGAGCATGATGTACGTCTGCCCATACAATAAAATTAAGAAAATGATAATTGATCATTAAAATTGCCATGAATGATAAATTTTTTTAAGAATCAATATTAACGTATTAATGTCACTGATTATTAAAAATTTTATTATACGTTTTGATGCTATAGATTATTAACAATTTTTGTATATGCTGATACATGTTAACTTATTAAAAGGGTGCTTTATGTTGAAATTTACTTACTATCGAAAAATAAACCCATCTTCATATATTGATCATCAATAAAAAACTTCCCTCCAGAAGGAAATATTACACTCATGTCCATAAATTAAAGATAATACAATGTCAGGAAAAGAAAGAATCAGAAGCAAAACAAATGTGACTTATCTGTAACGTCTGTTTATTAAACAAAAGGCAAATAACAAAAATGATCCGTTATGTTTAATATCATTTATAAAAAACTGCAATTTATTTGCTCCTTAGAACAAATTTTATCTATATATATATATATACATAAATTCTATTGACAAAAATAAATATTACGTGGCTGGTATAATGGTTAATACATAGTATGTCTCCCATATTATAAAATATAATCCGTAGAACGCCTAGGCACGCTGAATGTTAATTTATTAATCTGATCTCGGGACACCACTCATCAAGCAATGCTCTCCGAAGTTTCGGTACAGATGTAAGACGTGGTTCGTAGGCTGCAACTCGTCGGCAGCACATGTTCCACACATTCTCTACTGGATTAAAGTCTGGTGAGAATCCTGGTCAGACTTTATGGGTGATATCCTCCGATCGCAAGGCTTTCGTTTATGATGTTTGCACGGTGAGGACGGGCGTTGTCATCCATAAACATGAATTCTGCGGCTATAGCACCTGAAAAAACGTAGATGTTGTTCCAGAATGACGTCCCGATATATTTGGCCTTTTATGGCTCCAATTTGAATATGAATGCCTTTTCTGGAACCCAGAAGTAATTTCTCCCCAAACACCAAACGGGAAGATTACGGAAGAACGCTCAATGATGTTCTCGTTGTTGTAATGGGCACTTGGCGCTCTCCATAAGAAAGTCCGGTGAGAATCAGACTGCTAGCTAATTCTGGACTTATTGAAAAACATCACACAATCTCACTGTTGTGGTGTCCATAATGCATGCTCTCTACTCCACGCTAACCGTAGGTGACAGTGAGGTGCAGTAAGTGGAACACATCTGACAGGTTTACTAGCATATAGATCAATCTTCCGTAAGCGTCCGCTCATGGTTTGTCTTGAATTTATCGTAGTAGGGGCTGAAGAGAGTTGATGAGACAGGTAATTCTGTGGTCAGTCTGTTTCTTTAGCCAGTAACTGCCAAATACCGATCCTCATCCCGCGTTGTAATTCGAGTGGCGACCTGTGCTGTTAAGTCTACTCACTTTACAGTAATCTTGGAATCGTTGTCATTGCCTGGAGATGACACTCTGGTCAATTCTGAGTTCTTTGGAAAACTCAAGCTGTGTTCGCCAACATTCCAGACGGCCTATAATTCTGCCTCGTAAAAAAGCATGCAAATGCGTTCTTTTGTCATGCGGTTATTAAACTGAAAGGTTTATAAAGCTCTTGCGAACAATTTTGTTTCTTTCCTGTATTCTTTACATATCACTCTCTTACACTCGTCATTGTGACTTACCATTGATTTCATCTGGTGGTTTCGTGCAATTTGCATATGAATTTTGAGGTGCGTGCAGTCTTTAAACTGGTGATGTATGTATTTTAGAGTTTGATTTCCACGTGATTCTGAATTATCCTTAATTTATGGACATGAGTATAGTATCAACAATGAAAACGTTTGGTGTTAAAGTTTTGCATTAACATGAAAAATATTGTTGCAAAATACAATTAAAAATTTTGAGAAATTTGTACTGTGTTTACTCGGTTTTTCTCATTCTGACTCCTTACGTAAGCTGTGTAAACAATAAACAGAACATTTCTTTTTTATGCTCACACAATGAATGAAAATTACGTAAGCTGTGTAAACAATAAACAGAACATTTTTTTTTATGCTAATACAATGAACGAAAATTATCCGATTAAATGTATTATGAAATAGTAAATTCTTTTTAATATTAAACACAATAATTAAAAGAATGGTTGATAATTATCCAGAAAATTATATAAAAATTATAAGAATTTAGAAAATAAATAGAAAGGAACAAGATTCAAGATTGAAACTGGAAATTTGTATGTTCTAAAATGATGCGAAAAATCAATTTTTTTATAATAAAATTTTTTGTAGCTATTGAAGTAAAACTCCAAAATTTAGTTTAATATTTTTATCCATAAAAGATCCAACAAAAAGTTTAAAAAATTATTTCGAAGTTTCACTAGTACCTGTCAAATGTTCTAAATTTAACTGTCTAGAGCAAATAATTTGTTAAAGGGAGCGTCATCGCATGAAAACACATAAGACGATACATTGAAGTTTCTAAGAAGCCATTAAAATTATCACAACAACAAAAAAAATCTAAGATAACAAATTTCAAGTTATGCGAGAACTTTATTATTTTAAGTCATTATTTGCCTTAGTGAATTTAAGTCATTACCAGTTTGAAACAATCACAAGATTTCTCTATCACTTTCCATCCTCTCTCTATATAATTAAACTTTCATTTAATTTTTCTAGATAGCAAACAAAGTTTTGGAGCTCGATCTATTTTAGGATACCAGTGGGTGACCGAGCTCCGCTCGGAGAAAACAGGTATCGAAGCTAACTCGAAGATTTAAATTTTCAATTGTGATTTATCAAAACAATACATGCCATAAGAAAATTTGTGAAACCATTGGTGAAAAGATAACCGGTTAAAGTGCACCATTGTAAACTATTCTAAACAAAGTTAGAGTTTGGAAAGGGAACTATTCTATACAAAGGTAAAGTAAAGGTAAAGATTGAAGTGTGTTGAAATTCAATATTTTTGACAAATTTATTTAGAAAAACCAAACATATATACATACAAAGGAAACATATTATAAACCTATAACAGCTTAAACATAAAACTTTATTAGTTCGCCATATTGGCTATAGATGGCAGCACGTTACCGCTTGAAAATTTAAGTAGCCATTATGGCGAACTAATAAAGTTTGAAAATATCCTATCTGTAACTTCGAACTGCTCGACAGTAGCGCTTCAAAACCGGCGCCAATCGATTCCTCGTGGCCAAAAACCCCAGACCCCCAAGTTTACCGGAGTTTATTAATTCTGGGGCGATTTTCGACTTGGCAACCATTCCTCGTATTATAGTATTAGATAAAAGAACAACAACCAATATCGTTTTTCTTAATATAGACGCAGGCGTAATCTGATAGTCTCGAGCTTGTTTCAAACCGATTTAAACTTTTTAATGAGTTAAATTTTTAAGACAATTAGTAGGAATTCAGAAAATAAATAATTTAGAAATCAAGTTTTGATTTTAGTTGGCGATAAATTGCCAAATGTGACAACCTTCAGCACTATTTTCTAATAACCCTAAAAGTGGAAATCTGTTGCATGCTCATTTCGGGGTTTTCACAATTTGTTGCCTATGCATTTTCATGCTTCAAAACCTCAATCCAAAACGGCATCATGTTCTCGCATGATAAGAAAAATTTACATCAAAAAGGAAAAGTATTTCTCGTTTTTAACTTCCGAATACACAAATTTCTTTATTATCGATTTCATCCGTTGCAGCAACATAAGGTACATATGCATAGGAAAAATGAAATAGGAAAGAATCAATTTCCATAAAAAATACCTGTGGGTATATGTTAAGTTTACATGCAACTATTGGAATTTTATATAAAATTTCTAGTTTTACAAAGGGTATGAGACCAATAACTTTCAGATTGCTTTTGCATAATGAATACTATTTAAAAATAAAGTAAAAGTATGGCGAAAAGATTTTCGAAATATTAGCAAAATGTAATCAATATTTACACTTCGAATGTAACATTCAATTTTTTTGAAGCCAAATATTTTATGAACTGAGTAAACTATTCTTAGAAGCATATTCATCCGAAGAAATTCATGAATATTAAATTTCTTCGAGTTGAAATGAATAAAACATTATTCTGGAAAGATGAATTCGTGCTTTCTGTGTGCCTAGTTTATATTCTTCATACAGGGAATTGATTGAATATTTCATCGCCATAAATAATATTTTTATATGATCCAAAATTTGACCTATAATAATATGATTTGTAGTTTTTATTTTAATTAAATTTGAAGAAGTAACAAGAATTTTTGAGAATCAAACCGTTTTACACTATCTTTTAAAATTTTATTTATATATTATAATTATCCATTAAACTATTTAAAGTTATGCATCGTAATATAATCATTAAGAAATTATATTTTCTTGACATTTTGAGAAACCGAAGTAATACAATAGTGCATTTTTTTAAGTAACAAAATGCAATTGAAGTTTTATAGAACCTGAAAAAATACATCATTTCTTAACTTCAAAATAAAAGGGATTAATTTAATATTTCCGTATTTGTTTCTCAATTTTTTTTTACGGAATTTGTATAAAAGAGCAAGTTTTGTAATCATGAAAAAAAATTCGAAAATGAGATTTTATCAAATTTTTGTATTATCACGAACATGTAATTTTGCGTTTCCGTACATATAGTATCATCATAAGAAAGACTGATTTATAGTCATCTGTATTGAATGGTGTCCGGGTGTAGAATCAGATATCCCAAAGCTTGGAGACCATTTGGTGGTTTTGTCGACCCGATTAACCCCCATTTGGCGACTTTGGCAACAAAATGGATACTACCCGAAATTTCCAGAATTTTCCCCATCTGTCCATGTGGAACCGAGATACGTTCAGATACTCCCTGATCGGTTCAGAAGCTTCTAGCCCCACCTTCCGGGAACTATGAAAGACTGGAATTTATCAGCTGGGTTGTTAATCGAGTAGACCTGAATTGAGAGGTCTTGAAATGGTAGTCCTGAGCTGAGAAGTAGAGTCTTCAACAGAGTTGCCAATAATCGAGTAGTCCTGGCTAGTGGTCTGCGCGAACTGAATATTCGGGAGTCGAAGATCGAATACCAAAGCAACTACGGAGTGTTTAATTGCTGTGTGGCGTATTCTGGAGTCGTAGTCCGTTGTGTGAAATAGCTTGTCTGCAATTAAAGCAAGAAGATTCAAGGAGTAATTCAGCTGTTTGAAGAGACCTTCGTGAGCCTAGACAGAATCTGCCAAGATTCCCTCTCCTGCTGAATCCTATCTGGCCGCTTTGTGTGCTGTGGACGTTATCATTACTGAATTTCAACTTGTAAGCTACTCTCTGCCTTAGAGTGCTGCTGTATTGTCCTTTGCATTCGTCTCAGCTGTATGTAGTTGCAGTCTGTAAATATTTCTAGTCTTTGGACTGTCCTATGATCTTGGAAATAAACGTCGTCATTCGTCATTGTGTTTCTACTATAAGACTGATCATTGTTGGTGGTCATCTGAAACATACACACCCACTATACGTGATCGATCCCGATTAATAGGAAATTGTAAAAATATCTTAGCCTTCCTTCGGTTTATGGAATTATGTTTATTTGCCTGGGTACATGGTACCTGAAAAAAAGAAGCAAGATAGACAAATAAAATTTAGTCGGTAACACTCTGCAAAATAATAATATACAAAATTATAGATGATATCAAATTTTGGAATCAATTTTCCAACAGGAAACAAGAGTATCGATTTTTCTTCAAGCCCTGAATTTAGAGAGAGAAACCAAAGACATAGAACAATAGGAATTATTATTAAAATTCATGTACAATCATGCTTCCTCTTATTGCATAATTCGTTTTGAAGAGCTGGTAATTGTTATATCAACTGAAAAGCTTCTGATTCCTTCTTTGAAAAACATTACTACCAGTAAAGTTAGATAAATCTTGATGTTTCTATATTCGTAAATTTTCTTTTAAGGAATAAATTTGGAGCATAGACAGTCTTGCGTACTTGTTTCTTTCTGAACGGGGAATGTGATTTAAAGCTGAGGAATTTTCATCGCTTTCGTGAATTGAGGAAATTATTAGAACGTCTAAATAAAAAAAATCCTAACTAAACGTAGAAATACAAAGGAACGTCAAGCCCTTTTCAAAGATCTAGTGCAAATGTTTTTCGAAGGGAAGAACGAAACATGATCTAAAGATATGACAAATGTATAAACGTATGCATGAAGTATATCTAAAAGTAACTATGATTATGCATAATTTTTGGCAATAATTTTGTTTTCTAGTCTTATTTTTTATAATCCACGAGAGATTGAAAAAAATTCCAACCCTCGTATTACCGTATTCTATTTATGCAGCATCTGCAAAGGAAAAATATGCGGTAGTAGTTTCTGATTGAAAGATTTCGGCATTTTTATTAATAGGGCTCTAATTAAAAGGTACAATGCAGTAGGAGCAGAAAATGTGGTTTTAACCTTTGAATTTGTTTACGTTTTTACAAATTTTGAATAAATTCTGTCTACGAAACTTTTGACTGTCCCTCGTTTTATTAGTATGTATGCCAATATGGGTTTACTCAAAACTACAAGATAGTGTAATGAATTTTTACATCCCGTATTTAAACTAAAATTGTAATTATGTTAAACGGTCTAACAGTCAAATTCTACAACAGTTTAGTAGATTTGAGTATATAAAAGCATATGTGTATTATCAATAAGATATATTTTATTAATATATAACTTGACAACGTATTGGCTATTAAATATATAGTTTGCTGTTAAGATTTCTTATTTATGATCTTAATTATGTCGAGTTTCAGTATAAATAATTCAACTCAGCAGCAATCTGCAGCACATAAAATGTACAGAAATTTACTCTCTTATGTAGTGGCGTTAAATGAAACACCACAGTATGTGATACTAGCTCAAATTCCATTTTCCTCATATGGGAATTACAGAATTCTGAACATACTTGTAATTTAAATGCGACATGCTAATGACAAACCAGCATAGAAAAAGAAATTACGTGTGCCTTAATTTTAATATCGATTTTCCTGAAGATTCAATTCACAAGTGTACATTCAATTTGCAGTGGCCTTTCGCTAATGCAGATTGGAAATTCGGTGTGTGGGATGCAAGCCGATGGTCATAGTCTGCATTTAATGGTAGTTCATATTCATGAGGTCTGGCACAATAGTACAAACGAAATGAAATTAATGACGACGCGTCTCAAGCTGAAAGCTACAAATTGAGAGGCAGAACGGAAATGGTGCTTCCATTATTAAGGTTTTATCAGATTTTACATTATAGAAAATAATAAATGAATTTTACAATTCAATTTCCTCGATTATATTTATACTTTATTTTGGAGTTGCTCCATTTTATATTTAAAAAAGCTTTATAGGAGAGATGAGTTTTTACGTGTATATGTAATTTTTTTTACTAGTTATTGTTATTATTTATAATATATTTTTATTTAAAATAAAAGCGGGGAGGGGGGGATATCCCTTACATTTTTTAGCATTCTCTCTAATAAATCTCCCATGCCAGAGAATGCCTTGTGTAACACTGGCATACATAATTTTGAAATATTAACTTTTGACTTGAATCTATCTCATCATTCTTAATGAGTTATTTGGTGATTAATCTCTGGCATGCGCTTAATAGTATCTGAAGAATAGAATTTGTATTTTACGCTTGTTTTTCTCAACAAATTAAAATATATTTGAAATAAAGCAGAACTTATTACCACAAAATCCGAAATTTAATATGATGTATTTAAGTTGTAGGTTTTTTTTAATTATTTCTTCTACACGTTTCTGGAAGAACAGACTGAGAGATAATCAATCGGCTTTTGGTTTTGCACCAAATTTTGTCAGGCGTATACAATATGCATGTTAAATCTGTTCACCGAATCTTATTTATCAAGTCTTTTTCGTTTACTAATTATCGTGTTAACTTATATTCGAACTACCCAATGAAAGAGTTTTCTCTAAACAGATTTACACAAAATTTGATGGGAATCTGCAAATTTGGTGTAAAGATCATATACCAAATTTTAATCGTCAACCTCAAAACGTTTTTGAGATATATTTGTCACAGACAAACATAAAACATTTTCCCAAAATTAGTTTTTCAAACTCAATCAGCGAGTCTGAAACATGGAGGTTCTTGAGCTCAAATTGTTCGATAATTATTATACTTTCTCTATATTACGTATACGAGAAAGTAAAAAGGAACTTTTATCGATATTGGGAAAGATATCAGATATCAAAAATTCGAGATTACTAATTGAAATTATTTTGGTTATATTTACTTGTAAATAAACCATACAAATGAAAGGTTATATAATTGTTAAAAATGAAAGAAAAATCATTCTAATTTTTCTTGTTTTCAATTTCTCCGAGTCATAAGAAAAACATTTTTGAAATTATGTTTTATTTCTTGCTTGTATGATTATAAATTTTTAAACAAAAAAGAATGATAAAAAAATTAAAATTCTTTTTTTACACGTAATTGTACATCTTTATCTAATTTTGAATCAAATTCATGTGATAGTTGATTGTTTGTCTGTCTATTTATTAATGTATATTAATTGAGGAATTTCACAATGTGATGATCGTCACACAAAATTGAATAGATGAATAAAGTTTATGATCAAAATTTTCAATGTATAGACTGCCTGTCTGTTAATTTATTAATGCAGTATATCACTAACTCTGAGAAACAATTTACGGTTAAGATCGCATCAATGCCATTGACAAGCAGTGGATTACTTCTTTCTCTTTTCACGCTCTTATTTACCGTTCTGAAGAAGGTTGGATTCTAGGAAAGCCAGTCTATCATTTTACATAGGCATTATCATTATCATTTTAACAGGATGATTTAGAATAAATAACATTCTTACTGATACACTGACTAAGAAGAAGTGTATATAAGTAAAATAATTGGCAAAATTGGGCAAGTAATTGGTGATTGAGTACTAATTCTTTGTTTTTTTTTCCTCCAGATTGTTTTCAGTAAAAATTTAAAACGAAATATTATTAATTTCATTTCTTTGTAGAAATCTCTGAAAGGCTTATATTCTGCCTTAGTGCTCACTGACGAGACAGAAGTCAACAAGTGCGCATGGAATTGTAGACAATGAAGCTAAAACTAATGAAATTGAGATTTTAAAGAATATAAAGAAAACTTCAGCTTGTTTTTCTTCGTTCGATAAAATAAGTTTGAAATTAAAAAAATCTATATTACTTCTTTTTAGAAGAAATACTTGCATTCAAATCATCGTTTTAGGAGAAAAATTGGTATGGATATTTTTATATGCTCATACAAACGTATGATACAGCAACGATAGATTATTAGTAAAGCAGTAATCTGCCACTCTACCAAAACATTTAGAAGTAATATAGCATCCTAAAAACTTTCTTTTATATTCCCTAATAAAGTAGTTATCCGTCAACTATGTATAATATTTTGAACTTTGTAAGGCGTAAAGCTTTGTTCCTTGTAGTGAAAACCGTTTTAAAGGAACTTATTGTTCAAAAATCTAGACCAAAAATCATATGTTGAATGGTTTGTGTGATATTTGTTGATGTTCCAGTGTCGAGAGAAAGTGTTGCATACCTATCTCGTTGAATATTTCTTTTTATTTGTTATTGGTCCCATTCTTTCAACGTTTATCTGTACGCTACAACGGAGTCAGATATTTGATGTTTTACTGGATATTCAATATTCACAGTACACTCGAGAAATTGACGTCCTTGAAAATTTAAATTGCATCACTACTTATAAGTTGCTTTATCCCATTTATAGTGTGTCAATTTTTTCTCGTTCAAAGTCACTTACATTTTGACATACTGCCTTTGTAACACCAAAAACCTATGTAATGGCTCTACCAGACACCTATTGTCTTATGTAGAAACAGCCGACCTCATCGTCACATTGTTTTCACAGACCCTTTATCTGAGTATGTACACTTGCACCAATATTTCTGGCTCTCCAGAATAAATAAGCTATTTTAAGTTCCAACATCTCATTATAAAGGCTCAAGTAATGCACAAAACTTTTTAAATTACACTTTTCCTCGTTGATTAATGTTTTTTTTATTTAATTGCGAAAAGATAGCGGTATTTTCAACCTTTTGTTCTTCATCATACGACATCAAATTTTGTAACAACATTTCACAAACATATATGTTTATTTTGGTTATCTACCTCGACAACTCAAGTCAGTAATTTACTTTAAAAAAGTTTCTTGAAAGAATAAATAATTGAATTGAATAAATATCGTGCAATTTTATATTGTAATAATTGCATATTTTCCTTGAAACAATTCTATTGAACTAATATGCTCAACATCAACGTACAAGAAGAGAGTTACAGGTGGTTGCTTATCTTTAAATAAAATAGAAGAAAAATGCATTGCAGATAAATATACAATACATTTATTGTAATAAAAATTCCCAATCGAACAGAATCACAGTTACGTTAATGAAAGTGTTTGCAGCATCTAAGATGAAATAAGTAATATGAAATAAGAATATTTAAATGCACTTGTTTGGAAGTACTTTAAATTAGAATTCAAACGGCCAGCCATCCCAAGTAATACATTCTTCTTTCATTATTATTCAACCAAGTGTGTTGTTATATTAACGATAATTTCCATTCTATTAAATTTACTTTATATATTTTAAGGTTTATCTTTCCTTCAACTGAATTCATTAATTGTCTTTTGTACTTTCTATTCCTAACTTTAACTCAAATTTGATTTGTTTCTGCATACTTGATTTTTCTTTAAAATAAGAAAATAAAAGTTTGAACCCTCTTCATACTGCATTTAATTTTGATAAATGTGAATTCATTATTCTATTTATTACTGTCACGTAAATGATGGATCTAAATCTCTTTAAAAATAAAGACCCTCCAATGTAAACGCTTGCGAAAAATCTTAAGAAGATACCGAAATATTTTAAAGTAGACGCATGTTATTTCTGCATCTTCCCTGTTAAGTTAATGTCACCGGTGTTAATATTTGGCAAATCTTTACTTACGCTGACAAGACTCTTCCATCACCCTCGACATTTCAATTAATGCGTTCAAGACGCGCTGGTGCATTGTAGATGTCTCGAGTCGATAGAATGGTAAACTGTTGACATCAGTTAACGTTTCTAAATGCGTCTAACGTCTCTATTTGCATTGTGGGATTTATTGAACTGTACTGGGAGGTTGGTTGGAAATATTAATTTAATGCTAGACAAAAGGTTAACGAGACGAATAGTGTGAGGGTATGAAAACTATGATGGATTTTAATCATTTGAAAGACAACTCATGTGCTTTACGCTATGGTAAAACATGTTAGATATGCGTGTTGAGAAGTTATTGTTGTTATGAACGTCTCCGCGAAAACATTGTCATGAAGTTTAAGATGAATAAAAGCAAGTCCTTATTAAAAATATATATATGTTCTTGCTTTTATTCCTTTTGATTACTTGGAAAGGAAACATGTTGGGAAAAAAATTCTCTTGTTTGTATTCATTAACTTAAGCCTTCTTGGTAAGGAAACCAATAACATTAGACTACATAGTAAATTCTCATGTTTTAACTGCAGGGTGTCTTATGCTGCGACATAATGAACTGTTGAAAAAATTAAAATAAGCTCTAAATATCATTTTGATTTCGTCTAAGGACAGCTACCTTCTAACGATGACGGGACGTACTTCCTTAGGGAAGTGATGCATAGTGTGTGGTGATGGTCCTTAGGAATTAACCACAGTTCCCGCCAGTATAATTATTTCAGCTGTCCGGTCATTCAGTATTTATTATCCGAGTGTCTATGGGCGGGTCGAACAGTCAGTGATATGACTCTAAGGCTAACTATCGCATCTTGAAAATTTTCTACATTAAAATGCTAGTAGCTATTTTTTAGTAATATAAATTCATTTTTTAAAAGACACCTCTGGTTACCTACCTCTTCAGTATGCAAATTGTTTGTACATGATTCCTATTAAATGTTCAAAGTATGCACTAGTTTTGAAGGTTTCTTTACCAAAGGATATCTAAGTAACTGCTTTGAAAGATATTAAACTATGAATTGTAATATATAAACATTGGGAATACAATTCATTTTCTTTTCATTATGCTCACATTTATCTAGAGACTCCACTTGAAATTTAAGAAAAAGGGCGGTGATAATGCTAAATATAACTAATGCAACCAATTATGTTTCGCTCTCTATCAACTACTACGCTGAATGCTAAAGCCATGAAGAGACAGAGGCTCTGTACTAACAGAAAAATTCTCCCTGACAAATCTAAATTATAAAAGGGACATCACAACCACTATTTCAAGGATACCTGAGGGGCATGAGGACCATGCCTGATGGTTCCAGATTCTATGAAGAATTCAAACACTGTTCAGATGTGCTGCTAGAGACGGATCAAGTTTTTAGCTGCCGATTTATTATTTCAGCCTTCTACAAAAAAGACATTGATTGCACCGCGGATATTCTTTATTCAGAAAACGCTGAAGATGGGACCGGGGCTGTTCTGCAGGATTTCAACTAATTATAATTCTCTTCCTCTCCCTCTTTTATTTCTTATTTTTTGTTGCAATTTTCACACGATAACAACAACAGATAAATTTCATTATCAAATTGGAGAAATTCTGTTTACAAACATGTTCTGAAAGATCCAATTAAGGTCTTATCACCTTTCCGCCGCATAACATTTTGGGCCATGGGTAAGGCAGCGTGTAATTTTCCAGGCATTTATGTAAAACAATAATGACATACAGATATTTGGCGTGATTCAAGAATTTTTACTAAAAGTATCATGAGAGTATGCATTTTGAATACTTTTATACCAGCCGATTGGCACGTTAGAACTGGGTAGTTTACACGCTACTGCAATTGTAGAAATAATAGAATTCCTCTGATTTAAATCATTGTATTTGTATAAACAAAAAAATCTACTTGAAACTTCAAAACTTCTTTTCTTTCTTCAAAACTTCTTTTTTGAATTCTTGAGTTCTTGGAAAGGCTAACTGACATAATTAGAAATGCCTTTTCCCATGACTCAGTAAGATCTGACACGTCGAGATTTTCAACATCTCTATTTTTAAAAAAAAAACAATATCGTTTAAAAAATTAAAGTTAGCCATCATTTAGCCTATCCGAGAACGCAATAATTAAAAAAAAACACTTTGATTTTCATTAAAAAGCTTAATCGTTTTTTTCTTTGCATACAAGAAAGTAAAAAAAAACACTTTAACAATTTGTCAGTATTCTGAATTCTTATAAATGCTGCAAAATTAGCAAAGCGACAGTAAAAAAAAAAGATTCTATATATTTATTCAGTACTGAATGCTATAAGAATATTAGAAAATATTCTTATAGTTTTATAAATAAAAAATATTATAATAGAGCAAAGAATGTAATATTATAATAAAATAAAGAATATAAATAAATGGATATTA
This sequence comes from Argiope trifasciata, assembly GCA_026543055.1. Lineage (NCBI taxonomy): Eukaryota > Metazoa > Arthropoda > Arachnida > Araneae > Araneidae > Argiope > Argiope trifasciata. The sequence goes on along the minus strand of JAPMOQ010055289.1, from coordinate 1,648,107 downwards.
ACATAATATAAATAAAGAATATAAATATCACAATAGAATAAGGAATATAATATAAGAATAACTTCTGTAAGATTATTAGAAAATATAACATTACAAATAAAGAATATTACATTATAATTAATAAATATAATATTATAATAAAAGAATGAATATAAATGAAGTAATAATAATAGAATATCAATAAAGAAGATAATATTAGAATAAAATAACAAATACGAATAATGAAATAATAATCTATACTTAAAATAAAAGTTGAAGCTGTAATAAAACTCAATGCGCTGTGTTGGCGCTGTACAGGCTAGACCGTTGGATCTACAGCTACGAATTTGGCACATGTATATTTTGGGGGTCGAAAAGGCGTATCTCAGAGAGATTTTTTTGAATTTTTAATTAGAATTTGAATTAATTAAAAAATTGTGTGAAATTTTGGCTTTTTTCCGCTATTATTTCCGAAAATATTATCAACCAAACATGATTTTTACATCATGTTAAAGGTTAAAAAAATTTAGCTTTTTAATGGTACCAGTATTACAATGCATAACTTAAAATTCTGTTTTTAGCGCATTTTTAAAGAAATATTTTAACAATATTTTTCCAACTATTTATTTCAGACAAAACTATAAAATTTTACAACAAACGGAAAATGATAAACGAACAGTGGAGAAAAATTGCTTTTATTAAATTGTTGCCATAATATTGACAGAAAGTTCAAATTAAAAAGTCAATCAACTGTAACTGCAAATTAAATGGAAAAAAAAATTGTTATTTTTATTATAATATAAGACCTTGAAATTTTGTTTTTACATATGAATTATCAAATAAATGAGCTTTTTTAATGACTAATCAAATTATGATATTCAATTCTCTTTCTATAAAAAAGAGGAACTTTAGTTCCTTAAAACAGTACTTTTAAAGAATATATCAAGAAATACAGAGTCTTTAAATATATGGAGCTGTGACAAAAGGCAAATGATGAATTTTAATCCCTGAAGTAACTTTTAATTATGATTTCCAACTGAGACAGAAAACAATACTTTTCGAGGCCATTGCGTCATCAGCATTTTTAACAAGCGGCTGAGAGCAGCAGACCTCTATTAAGTAAATAGGAACTAAATCCTTGTTGTCATTTTAAAACAATGAGCGCTAAACATCCTTTTAATAGCTTTGCTTGTTAACAGCGTGCGCTCAGTGAATTAAAATTCAGAAAGCTAATGACTGCAGTGTGTTTAGAAGAGCAGAATGTCTTTATGAGTTCTGATGTAAAAGAAATCGTAAAATTCCCTTAATGTTTTATCAAAATTGGCTATCTAGGTCTTAAATTCTGAAAGGGAAATAAATCAAAAACTTTTGTTCACTTAACTTTTAATGGGTTTAATCTATGCATATATCTTAGACAGCACTGAGTATTCATTATTTTGAACAAATATCTTTTGCCCTTTAAAAGTAACACGTCTAAAATTAAGAAGTGTTATCGATCATTTTTAAAAGAATATTATTTCTTTCAATTTTTGTTAATACTGTGGCAGTGTAATCTATATTTATCCTAATATATGCCAAAAATCTATAATTTTATTGAAAAAATATAAATATGAAAAAACAAATGAAAAATAAACGAATGAGTGGTTTAGAAATTTTTTAATTAGAATTAATTAATTAATTATAATTTTAAATGAGGTGTATTTTTTAATTAAAAAAACTATTGCTTTTTTACTGATACTGGAAATTTTAAAGCAATCAGTTATTCATTTAGATATTGCATGCAAAGATTGAAGTTCTTGTGCTTAAGTTTAACTAAATAAATATGGTGTTTTTAAAATTATTAAAAATTGTTTACTTGGTTATCGTCAATATTTATTAACTTTAAAGAAAACTCTAACCTATGGTTCGGAGCATGACACAATGATACACTTTAGATTAAAGCCATTTAATCTTACAGTATTTTTTAAATTTTACTATTATTTAAATCATTTTTATCATTATTATCACCCAATGTAAGCTTAAGTAAGTACAGAAATAAAAATAATAAAAATAATGTTATAAAAATATTTAACTATTTTTTATTAATTTATCCAAATTAGAGAAAAAATAAATAGAAACAAAATTTACATCGTAAATAGAATAAAAATAATTTTAGTGCAATAATGTGTTTCAAGGACTTGAGGTAAAAAGCTAAATTATTATTTTTTTAAAGTTAAAAAAAACTTATTGAAATTTTTGAAGATCTCTTTAGTAGCGAGAATCTACTATTCAGGAAAAAACTATTCGATAAATTCAAAGAAGACTTTAGGTTCAATAATTTGCTCTGTTATGAGTTGTCGTTTTGGTTCTGTAAATTCAATGGCTATAGTTCAACTCCTTTTCTGAAAGATGAAGACTTCAATAAAGGGAAATAGTAATTAATGAATACCGTTTTAAAAGAAATATTACTTTCTAAGGTGTAACATGTTTGCTGAAATGAAGTTTAATCATTTTAGTATGTACCATAGATTATATTTCTTAGAAAAATTCGATGCCGATGCTCCTACTGTGGAAAATGCTTCATTTTAAAAGCTAACTTTTTTAAAAGTTGCTGATAGCTCTATTCAATTATATAAATTAGAAGTGGTGCAGAGAATAATTAAAATGAATTCATGTATTCAACTGAGTATCATTGCTTGAAATGAAAGCATTGCTTTTGAGAGAAAATAAGTTTGATGGTATTATACAAAATTTAAGATGCATGATCGTTTCCCCGTAGCCTGTTTTGAATAATTGTACAATATGGTGAATTTAATGTGTTTATTCACAATAAAATAAAGAAGATTTGAAGATTTAATTTGAGACGCAAAACTTCCTTCCTTTTACCTGCTTATTATATTGTTCGATTTAATTGCGGTGAATAAAAGAAAAAAAAGTTAAACTCCTTCTAAAATTTTAGTTTTTAATCATAACATACTTTAATTAGACTGGTAATCTCCATATTATCAGTCTATTTTAGCAGAAATGAAATTTTCAACACGTCTTGACACTGAACACATTAGTACAGGTTTCTACTTGTTCTTGACTTCACCATCGTAGAAACAGACTTATATGATACTTTTTCATAGCACATATAGCATTCTGCTGTTGGGCAATTCATCTTAGCTGAACGATTCTTGAAAATATACCATAATTTCTCAATGGGATTTAGGTCTGATGAATTACCAAGCCAATCGAGTAATTTTATTTTATTTTCTCGCATAAAAGTCTGGATCAATTTCAAAACGTGATAAAGAGCCAAATCATATTGAAATGCCCCGACAAATGTATCTATGAATGGAACATACCTACTACGTTCGAATCGTACTGCGTAATTCGAAATGTTTGGCAAAAGTTAAGATAATTAATGTATCTAGATTTATTGTATTTATTAATTATCGCTTTCATGTACTTAATGTCGAGATATAAATATAAATTATTTTAAGTCCAAGTCTTATTTGCACAAGATATTGTACGATATCTTCAGGACTCTATCAATATACAGAAAATTGAATAATATCACAAAGGTATTTGAAAAATGTAGTGTCAATTGGGATTATTCATGGTGATTCTGGAAACGTTACTCTCATCTGAAGTTCTGGAATGTTTCTATAATTTTTATAAAGCTAACACTTAGAAGAACACTTATAAAAAGAATAGAATAATTTTCGGAAGTATATAAAATAATCCAGTAAGTGAATGCTACAATTATAAATAAGAAAATATTTTTATTTTTTAAAGGAAAATAATAATATATCCAAAAGTATTTTTAAAAAAATAGTTATGGCAGAAATAAACGTTTTTTATAACAACTTCTGAGCAGTAAATGATTTATATATCAGTCGAATACATCAGCAAATGCCGAAAATGAAGTGAACCAATAAATGCGCTGAAAATACTTTTACGGTTCTTGCAGAACAATCCATTATCAACATTAACTGAAACCAAACAACCAATTTGGGTCCATCAGCATTAATATTTTGTGCCTCGTATCCAATCAGCATCGATCGATGATAAACCCAATATCGGAAAGATAAAGATATTGAGGTAAGCTGTTATATACACTGTGAAAAAAATACGAGGCCTTGAATTGACCTTTAAAAACTGGGAACAGTCTTTGTACATGGTGTTTTTTTTGTATGTATTCTTGGAGGCAATAAATTTTCGGCTTGACAACAGAGCTTTTATACGTGGCGATGGTGTTGGCTAGAATTGTGCCAATGTGGAGGTTGAATTCCGCCAAGGATCGAACTCGCGATCTTATGATTTGCAGCCGAGTAACATATCCCCTGAACAAAAGCGATCACCGATGATTAGTGGCAGTTACTGTCTTAGTACGATGTTACCACAATACTCCCCTACCAGTGAGTCTGTGAAGAGACGAACGATTTATAGCGCCAAGTGTTATGACGAGCGTATGAGAGTTATTGCTGCTGCTGCGTCAAGCGAATCTGACGACTTTACGTTGCTATGTTAAGTGTGTCTGAATGTCACAACAGATGTTTTCTTGCAACTGTAATTGCCTATTTTGCTTATGTTCGCTCTTGGAAAATTAATGGGTGGTTATTTGGAGTGAATTTCATGTGTATTTTGGTTATATCTAATATTTTAAATTCTTTTGCCTTTATAACAACTTTTATAGGATTTGATTGTCATTTGTGTCCATAGAGAGCCAAGCCAGACCAAGAATAGGTACACTTGTAGTGAGTTAACCAAACATAGATTCGACAGAAATTATGGTACATATCGATAAAGTAAACAATGAAACGATTTGCAATATTTCATGTTTCTAATTTATAACAATATTCAGCAGTCATTATTGTGCTTATAAATAGACAAATATAATTTCAAAAATACCTTTTTGCATTCAGGAGCATTAACACATTGTGTTTTTGTCAAAATATTGTTTGTCAAAATCACACACATTAAAACATATAAAATTTGGATATAAAAAAAGAAATCGGAGAAGTGAAATATTTTGTGACAGGATACGACAATTATAGATTACTTTTATTGATTTAAAAGAAAATGAAGTTTACATATGGAATAGTTTTGTTTTAGCAAAAGGATTTGACGATTTTGAAATAAGACATTTTGATTAAACAATGATGATATATGAATAAAGAAAATTCTTGGCTTGAAATTTTGATTGTTAAAATAGGTTATCTGTATTGGTAAAAGAGAAATGAATCCATACATGCAAGAGGTGGTCACCCTGAAACTGGTTTAGATACTTCCTAATAAATGTGTAATTTTTGAAAACAACCACGAACTCTCCAGATACTCATCTTTTTATATTCTTATAATATCGCACATGAGCTTCTAGTGCTACTTAATATAGTGAGATAAAAGAAATGTGCATTTTTTGGGCACCATGTTTACGAAAGACTGAAGTCTTTCATGACAAGATCATACACTAAATTTTATTTATTATAAAATCTAAGTTTTGAATTTTTGCGATCACATACATAAAACTGTATAGATGAATAGACAGTCAATACTGACCTATGTGATTCAAAGTTATATAAGGATTTACAACTTATGCTCTAAAATTATATATATCCAATTCTATTCCTCAAAATTCTGTAATTCTTGAATTATTGTATTTATATGCATGGGAAAATACTAAAAATTAATGTTGTAAATTTTTTTTTTAGATTTAGTTTTAAAATTCGATAAAAATCTACATATTTAGAAGGGCTAAGAACGCAACATAGTTTCTAAGATGTTCTTTTTTCTGAGTCTACGATTTGTTTAGGTTGGTGTGTTAATATACGCAAGAAAGCACAGACTAACAGATTTTCTATGTTTTTATCGAATTTCTTTATCAATTTGATGCGTAAGATAATTTTAGATGCTAATTCTAAGTGCAAACTTTCCATCTTCCGCTTTATGTTTTGCAGTAAACTTGTTTAATTGTATTCGGATTGCCATGCAGAGTTCTTGTATATGGTCTTCGTTCAAAAATCGATATCCATCTACAAATTTAATAGAAAGACAGCATATGGAATTTAATTACAACGCGTACTTGAATTGTTGTATTCATAGATGGACATGTTTCCAAAAATGTTCTTTTGGGATTTTGTGACAGAAGATTTATGAAAATTGTTTAGTTCGAATCTTTTGAACATTTTATCTTTGTATATCAGAAAGTCAACATTTATCAAATTAACCTTTTTCGATGTTACCTTCCTATTGCTATACCTACTTAACAAATAGAAATATACAAAGGAATTTTATGGGGAATATCTCTATCTTGTAGAACATTGCGCTTTAAAAGTCACAAACAGCAATGTAGCAGAACTGTATTGAGAGAATCATGTTTTTAATAACTGCAGACTGTAGATCAAATTTTCAGCATAATAATTGCTGTAAATATATCGTTACATGTATGCATAAACATGGTTTGTGATCGGATATCATGGCCATAATATGGTTACTTGAAAGGCTGTCAACACAAGTAACTCCATTATTCGAATACGTCCGCCTCACGGTAGTGTAGCTTAGAATATGGGAGGGAATTAACTTAACAAATCAACTTATAATCTGACTGCGATAATTCCAAGTAGGCTATCTTGAATAATCATTGTATGAGATATAATTTTCGCATTCACAAATGACATCAATACTTTACACAATTTATTTAAATTTAGTATTTTATTTTATAATTTAAATTATTAAAATAAAATATTCTGATACTTTAAATAACAGCCATGGATTCTAATGGACGGGCCCTTTATGTACTTTAATTTGATTTGATTTTTTATTCTTCTTTGAAATTTCATTTTTTTAAAGAAGAGAATTTTCAATCTACTTTTATTCATTCCTTTCTTGATATATTAGATTTCAGAAAGTTTTTCAAGTTTTATATTTTTCTAGAGAATATAGCAATTCAATAAGGTCAGATAAATTATCCGTTAATCTGAATTATCCATTAAATGGTATCGTTCTTAAAACAAGGAATTCTTCAGCTCGGATATCAATGCGATCATTGTGCTCAGACCTCTGTTGTATACTTTGAATAAAGTCTTCATTTATACCCACAATTTCGTTTCATACCTTTTCATTTGAACACCCTTTGTATGCTCAGGTATTTAATTTCCAAGTATCACTAATAGTCTTTTTCGTAAAATGAAATATAAAATCGAAGGCACCTCTCAGGCCGTAAATTTTATATCTGTTAAAATTAAAATTAGGCACATAATTTTTGTAATATGATCATATACAATTTTTTAATTTATTAAAAGCGTTGCATTCTTGAACTTTTGTTTATTAATTAAGAAGTATTACAAGAGGTCGACAACTCTTCGATAGATTTTGTTTAAAATTGGATTATTAGCACATTAGAGGATAAAACTATGTATCAGATTACCTTTATTCAAGAGGTATGTATTTTTTTCTTTTGCTTCTTATATATATATGCAAAAGTACGGGTCTATAAATAAGCAATCTCTTGATTTATCTGGTTGAAAATTTAGCTTGCATATCTACACTTTAGGCAGTAAATCTGTGTATCAAATTTTATACCAAGTTTTCATTTATATGCACAGTGTCTTTTAGTATCGTTTTATTTGAATAATCTCCTTTGATAGAATAGAAACTATTTGTTTGATACGTTAACACATCTTTATATCAATATTTAATTTCAAACTTGATCAAATCACAACCAGTTGTATATTTTTATACATCGATTTTAAAACTTATTTTAAAGTACAATAAACAGCTTAATTTTAATTTTTCAAGTGTTAGGGAAAAATAACGTTATTGTTTGAACGCATTTATTTCTGCTTTATTTACTACTAATTCATCAACAAAAAATAATTAATGCCTATGTTCATTCCATTTCTCATTTACGCATTATAAGGAATTTTAAGACAAATATAAAACAAATTTACACATTTTTTGCTATTTTTTTAAATCATTTTTTTATTTATTTATTATAAACATTTATAAAATTCTCTCAAAATAACAATTAGGGATCTCGTATTTCTTTTTTTTATAAATTTAAATAATGGTTCCAAGTTAAATATGTTTGGTTTATATTATATATTTAAGAAATGCTGATGAAATCTAATCAATCAGCCTTACAAGACAATAATTAAAAAACCAAAAGAACAACATTATGCATAAAATGATTGATATTTAAAGGTAATGTGTAAATTCTATGGAATTTAATGTTGATAATCGGAACGAAAATAAAAGTGTATGAATAAATCAGAGAAAAAATCCCTAATTATCAAACATTGCATAGAACTTATTATATTATAAGCATTTTAAGTACCTAAAAAATATTGATTTTTTAAATTTTTAATGTATTCAATGAAAAAAAATTAACATCTTGCTCGAAAGTTAACATCTATTTTATAATAAAATTATAAATGATAATTGGAAGTTTGGGAATTACAGATGTAAATCATTCGTTTGAGCTCTCTAATTACTAACCAGCTCCAATCTGTTTTACAATAATGGTTCGTTTAAAAACCAATTTATTTTTGAAAGAAAAAATTCAAGATATATAGCAAAGGTTAATTTAGTGGTAATTTGCTTCAAATCTCGTATCCCTCGTTCAAAACAGAGACCGGCTCCAAAGCGTCCTATTAGTACAAAAAATCAAAGTTGATTTGAGCCGGATTAGCAATGAAAAGGATAACGAGAACATATTAGATATTTCCAAAATAAAATGTAAATATAAAGGATGAAAAACAAATGCCAAAAATAACACAAAAAAATCCCCATTATTATAATTACAATAGGATAAAAACGAAAAGTTTTTTTCCTTCGAAATAATCACCCAAACTCGAATATTCCCTTAATAAGATGCTTTCAAGACGGAATTTATGCACAGGTCATTTGAACTCTCTTTGCTGAGTTCTGGGTTTAATTACTCTTAGGTTGATTGTCAGGAACAGGAAGGACTTGCAACACGACCCTCCTACATTTTAGAAGGAGCAAGTTGTCATCGTTTATCAGAGCAGATCATTAACACGGGTTCCAGGAGCTGGATGTTGTCCTTTTGTTCTGAATCGCAACTAAGTTCGGTGCTCCGAATGCAGTATTTTCCCTAATAGTCTTTCCTGGTTCACAATAGTTTCACTGATCATGGCGCTGTTAACGTGTTTATCGATGTTAATCTGACTGCGAAACTGAATTTTCAAGTGAGATTTGTTTTGAAATTTAATTATTATTTTATGTAGCTGTAGACAGTGGTGACTCATTAGTTCAGAAATGAGCAACAATGTAACGAAGAAAAAAAATTCTTGCCTAGTTCACAATAGTTTCACCGATCAATTCGCTTTTAACGTGTTAATCTGACTACGAAATTGAAATTTTACGTGAATTTTGTTTTGAAATTTAATAGCTATTTTATGTGGTTGCAGATGGAAGTGTCTCATTAGCTCAGAAATAAGCAACGCGATGAAAAAAAAATCCCAAGAAAATGCAATTAAAATCAGATTTAAGGAAAACATTTCTCATCTAAATATTTTAAAATTTAAATTTTATTTTAAACCAGCTGGAGTGGTTTCTGAAATGAAATATACTCTGATATAAATAATCGCAAACAACGTCTTGACTGGCATTGGCGTACAATAGTTGGCGAATATTACTCTTCGGCAAGAATGTAGTATTTTTTCTGTATCTTTCGAGTCATCTTGGCGAGTTTTTGGCTATTAATCCTTGGCTGCAAATAATGGTATCCGAAAAGATTATTTCTATTTTCGACGTCTTTCAAGATCGATTAAAACAAAAATTTGGGTTAGACAGATATTTGAAGGCATAAAATCATGTATCACCTTTGAAATACCGAAATTATTGTGTTTTTGAACTATCGCTTTCACAATGTTTCTGAAAGTATAGATGGACAAATGGTGAACTCCTTGGTTCAATTTCTTAACTTTAAATTGTCTAATAATTGAGCTCAAAATTCGAAAGATACCTGTACTGTAGATGTAAAATCTGTGCACCGAATTTTATCCATCTACCTGTCTTCATTTTGTAGTTAACATGCTTAGTTATATTTGAGCAAATAGATAAGTAAACTTTCTTTTGAGAGGATTTAGTTGAATATTTGATAGAAATCTGCACATTTTGCATAAAAAAGTATAACAAATTTTATTCATCTAGATCAAAATGTTTTTTAATTATCTTTGTCATAGGCAGACATATATTCTTTCAAAAATGTCTTTTTTGAACTAATGGAGGTCTAAAAGATGGAGATTTTTTAAAAATCTCGAAATTAAATTTTTGACTGTTACTATACATGTTCCATACTATGTATACACGAAAGCAAAGGCATTAACGTATTTTCGATAATTTTTTTTTTGATAAGAAATGAATGCGTATTAAAATTGTTTTGATCTGGATAATGTGAAAGCAAAAACATATAACCAATAGTAAAGAAATAAATTTTAAAGAAAATCAAGAGACTGAAGTTAAGCATCAGGTGGTAGGGGCCAAAAAATAATTGCATTTTTATCTATACGGAAACATAGGGGTGGTTTCTGAATTACACCGAGCTACCACCAAAATCAAAGACAGGAAACTTTAGTTTTCGCCTTCCGATGTATCACTTAGATAGGATCATCACTAATATATGCTTTTGTGGGAGGCATCTACATGCTTATCTCTTTTCTAGTGATCTTTTTAAATTTCAATGATTCTTATTTTTATTTTACTAGCATTTACAGAGTACATACTTATGTTAGTGCTGAGATTACTTACTTAAACTAAATCTTTAGTACCCTTTGGAATTAAATTCAAATTTTGTGTTTCTACTATTATTTATCAAAGAGCCAAAATTATTTGTAAGCATTATATCTGTTATTAATATTGATGTATAATATATTGTTAAAACGGTTAGCAATATTACTGACTCTCTGTCACTCCCGAAGGCACTCGAGAATAAATACTGAATGGCTGATTTGCCTCTACAGCAACACTGGCGGAAACTGTGTACCTAAGGGCCATCACCGGTCATGGTACAACAACATTCCCCATAGGAAGTACGTTCCTTCATCGATGGGAGGTGCCAGATTTCCCACCTTTACTCACCTGATTGGCGAGATCCAACCTCCATGCTGGCAGCATCTCATCCTCAATTACGAGGTGGTTTTGTTAATGAGGTAATGTGTCCTACATTACATGGATGTTAAAAAGATCGATAGTTATATATAAATTTGTAGAAGGAGATTAAAAATTTTGCATTTTTATGCAAAATTAAAATTTTATTAGTTATTTCTCAAATTTAATGTACTGGCGTTCTGGAATAGGAGTATCGTGTCTTCCCCATGATTTGGACATTCTGAGTTCGAGTCTCAGTTCGGGCATGGTTGCTTTCCACCTGTTCTATCAGTGAGAGGCGGGAAGGTCCCCCTTGTGAAAAGAGGTTCTGCAAGCAAATGTGATGCGTGAGTAACCAAGGCATACTCTTGGTCCTAGTTAAGTTATTCCCCTAACAACAAACGTTCTCTTGGCTTAAAATCGGTGACTTCGTCAACGAGCTTGACCATGGCAAGTGCCATTAGAAAAATCTAACAAAATCTAACGTTACATAAAGACATTCCTTAAATAAAGCATTTTAAATATATGAGTTGCTATTATTCAATTATTTATTTAGAATAATTTGTTTCAAAAATATTTTTACTCTGAACCGTTTCTGTGAGAGAACCTTTTTCCTAACAATTCATCCAATTCTTTTAATAAGTTTAAAAAACATTTCAGGTAAAAAGTTCGGTAATTAGTTTAGTTCAAAAAGTATCAAAGTGATACATTAATTGCTTTTTTAATAAGGCTGATTACTTTTTCTTGCGAGATTATTCATTAAGATCGTTAATTATTACTCGTGCTCCAAAAAAAAGTGAAATGAAGAATTAAATTTTGCTAAGTTAATTTTATTTAGTTTAGAAGAAAGCTTAGTGTAAAAAGGATGCCTGTCTTTATTTGTCTGTCTTTGACATACCTTCCCTTTAATTAACGCTAATTATAATAGAAAAATCAATTATCATTAAAAATTAATTTTGAGAACAAATAAGTTTAATCATAAGTTATTCTATTCATTTTTAATGATGAACGGAAAAAAGCTATCGGAAGATAATAATAAAAAATGTAAAAGCTATCAGACAATAATAAAAAAATTTAAACTTTATGTAGAATTTCTCACTTGTTTGCATTTTGATTTAAAATATAGAAGACATTTTTAAAAATTCAATTTCATTTTAAAAAACGATTTAAATGTTTATTTTACCTTAGTGGAGCGAAATAAACATAAAATCCTTCGTTTGCTATGCTTCCCTGTTTTTAAAATAAATTAATATTTAGTTTTAGTAATTATCGTTTGGAAAATTAGAACTTTTAACTAATAGTATCCATAAAAATATAGGGTAATTCGAAATGTATGTAGAAATTTCAAAGGGCTATAGCTATTTCATGAAAAAGAATTCATCGATAAGATTAACACACAATAAAGATGGAACTTAAAAAATTTGTTTACATACGTCATAGATGTTCTATGTTTTTTCCCTTGGTCACATGAGCAGTATTTAGGTGATAGTGAGTTCAAGCGCATTAGAAATGTGTAGGCTTCCCAGGGGAGAACAAAAACGCTCTCAAAATTCTTCCCATAATCAAAACAATTAAAAAATGCAAATTTTTGAAGTTCCTTATACATTATGTGTTAATCTTATCGATGAATTCTTTTTCATCGAATACTTATAGCTGTTTGTAATCGCTACATTCATTTCGAATTATCTTGTGTGATGTTTGTATCGAAACAGATATATAGATTTTTCAAATAGAAATATTAATAAAATGAAACAATGCTTAAGACAGAGAACGTCTGAAATTAAAATGAAGATAAACGTGGAAATGGAAAGTTTCTTTCACAAGCCAAGTAGTTATGTTTTATTTAATCATTCTGTTTCATGATATATTATATCCAGAAATGGATATATTCTGTTTTATATACTAGAAAAATGCAATTCAAATTAAAAATTTCGAAAGCTGAATGAGAGAATAAAAATAAATAATGAAAGAAGAATTTAAAATGCTGTAAAATTAATTAGAAAAAATTCTTTTTCCATTTAATTATTCCTTGGAATCTCGGAAAAAAAGAGATAAGATTTCCTAAACATTTTTGTCGTTTCCTTTAAAATTGCATACTGTTATTAAAAAAATTCGAATGTGATTCCAAGAATAGTATTAAATTCCGAGAATAGTACCATTCTTTGCAAAGAATTTTAGTAGTATTGAAGAAAATTGGTTTATTTCAGGGAAAAGTCTCATGTTTGATGGAATTTGGAAGTTGATTTTTCATTCATTTCTTAGTATACTAGAGTTTTGAAATTATGTTATTTGAGTGGTTCCCAACAAAATATATTATTTTAATTGACAGAAAATTTATTAAATTACATTAAATTTTGATTTATTACGACAGCCTTGTTTTGCAAATGAATATGTGGATATTTTTGTCATAAAATATAGTAATTCTATAGTATATTAAGAACAAAACGTAAGAAAATAGTGAAGAAGCAAGGTTTTAGTAATACAAAAAGGTAGAATATAACATTTGCTAACTTCTCGAAATAAAAATAGAACATATTTTTGTGTGCGTAACTTCAGTTATCAAATCTGCTTTAAAAGCACTTATATTTTACATACCTGGGCAATATTTATTAAAATTTCAATTGATTAAAAACCAAATTTTTGTATTCTCCCTCATAAGTTCTGAAGATATCGTTGTATGATACACATTATTTTTCGCCATCTTAAAATTCAAAGAATTTCCTCTCAGATTGCTTCTTGAAAGAGTTGCCGTTTTATTATTTTTCTGAATTTCGATGAACTTTGGATTTTTTTGCTTAATTTTCAAGAATGGTTTTGATTCTTACAATGTAACTCAAGCAGTTTTATTAAATTTTGAGTTGTGTTATTTTATTATATTGTTGACACTTAAGGAATAAATATTTTATTTCTTATCTATGCAGTTTATGAGGATTAAAAGTTAATAAAGTTTCTATATCGTAAAGTGGAACTAGTACATGCGATACAGTTTAAAGGCACCATGATATCATATTTAATTATAATGGTTTAGATATTCTATATATATATATATATCTCACACACATATACTCGGAGGGATACAGATAAAGAAAAACAAAAATTGCACTGAAAATTTATAAAATAGAATTAATTTGTTGACTTTTTAAGGTATACGCCTGTGCTTTTTAAGGTAAGTGGATCTGCTTTTTAAGATATTCTAAATTCGTCTATAAATGCATAATTTTTTTGTATTTTTTTTTGTATTTTATCAAAGTCGGTACATATAAGATCTTTAATCGATTTTTCATATAAGTTAAAAGCAAAATTTCGATATTATGAACTAAAAGTGCGACTTTCCAAACTGTATATAATTATTATATCCAAACTGTATATATTTAATGCTGTAAACGTTTTATTTCAATGGTTAAACGGGAGAAAAACGGGAAGTGCTCCTCAGTAAAGGAAGAAAAACACATCCCCGCAGAAATCGCGGAATGATCAGTCAGAGGGTTAATTCGAAATACATTTATTACGAACTAAATACTTTATTTAATTAAATAAAGCTATTAGCGACTCACATCATATTAAAGATTTTTCAAATTCAGCTTGAGCTTGAAATGATGAAAAACTTGCTAAGCCATTGATATGAATTAGGAAATCAAGACAATATATTATAGTTAAAAACAAAATAATTCAGAAAAATATCAAAACATAAAAAAAAATCACAATTGATTTAAAATAAAATCTATCAATAAGCCTAAATTATAAACAAATGAGGATTTTGAGGTATTAAAACCAATATATACATTTTTGTAGAACATTAAAATCTTTATCTGCATTTTCGGAAACATCATTGTTTTCAATTTTTTTCAGGGGGGGGGATATACATTATAACCTCCTAAAAAGTTTTAAAAATATCCAAACAAAATTTTATCAGACTTCTATAAATCTCTTGTATTTTCCCACCCTCATTTGATTTCTCATTTATTCACCCATTTATGATTTATTTTAAAACTATTTGTATTTGTAACATGATGTTCAGGCACACATTAGTAAATTTATTGAACAAAACAATATTAATAAAAATATGTAGATGCATTAAAATATATTTTTGGAAAAAAGTATAAAAAGTTAATTAGAAGTTGTTTTATAAAGTTTTATCTTAAAATCTCTACTAATTTCTTAATTTACAAATTTATCTTTTTAAAAAGTTTTTCTACATTTTAACTGCATTTGTACAAAATGTGAAAGATTAAATCTGTATATTAAAATGGTCCAAGTATTAAGCTTTAAATACTATTGTAGCTGAAATCATATTTTTAAAAAGGCCACTTTTTTTTAATGAAGTACACACAGCATTAACTTTTATTATAATTCTGAAAATGATACAGACATATTTGTGAAACTGGGACTTTAATTATAAAATTAACAATATCTCAGAATACATGAATAAATTACTATAATTCGAAGAAAAATGCCCATATACGAAATTCCATGGGTTCGATGGCGGTCAGCCTATAATGAACGGATGCCTGACTTTAAGAGAGTTAATTTTTCAGCTAAAAAATCAGTCATGAAAATTTAATAATAAAGAGTAAAAACCTATTTATCAGAAGAAAAGGCCTGCATTTATTAATTTTTCTATTCACTCTCTTCACTGGTGGGAATTATTCTCACATGCGTTTTACTTTTGATTAGATTAAATATATTCGTAAATGCCACATTTTAATGCTATACATTCCTCCATTCTTACACACTACTTTATATACATTTTAATAGAAACTAAAGCATTTACTTAAAAACATTTTATTAGTATTTTTAATTTCACAAGAATTGTATGGATATAGAAATCATTCAAATCTTCTTTAACTACACCACTACATACACACAAGCAAAAATATGCAAACTCCTTAAGTGAGTTATAAAATATAGATTTTACTTGCGCACAGTAAAATATAAATTTTAAAAAAGTAAAAAGGGATATCTACGATAGCAAATTTCAAGTTATCATGTAAGAATATTATTTTTGAATTCATTATTTATCTTAATTAATTTAAGTCATTATACAGTTTATACCTGTTTGAAACAATCACTGAACTTCTCTATCAGTCTTTAACTCTCCCTCTCTCTATGTATATGTATGCGATTTCCAAATGATAAATTATTTATCAATACATATTTAAACAAATTAATTTATATAGAATTTTTATGAAAACACTTTTGCAAATACAAATTGCTATTTTCTAATTTCTGAGTTTTTAAAACAGTTTCATAATGGATTAATCTTAAAACAGGAGTCAAACCCTTCAATGCTTTCCACTTAAGAATGAATGAAGTGGTATTTCTCTACAGGGAGAAAGAAAAAATACTTTTACCAAAATTGTTATTAAACAGGAGTGAAATGTTTTTGAATATATTATAAACATGAAATTATTTCATTTCCACCAAAAAAATTACATTCCAGGAAAATAACAGCTATGCCATAGTTCTGCTCCAATTTTTAAAAAACGCATCTGCTGTCAAAGAGCATACGTAATAATAATGCAATACTAGTAAAAGCAGGTCATCCATTTCAAAAAGCATCTACTTTGAAAGACGCATACATAATAATAATGCAATACTGGTAAAATAAGGTTATAAATATTTACAATTAAAAGATGCTGATGAATATTGCCATTTATACTTTATTCATTGCCTACGTGATTTCAAGCCTCAATTATTTGTTGCCTTCAATTATTCAAAATCTCCTAAAGAAAACATGATCAAATTCTCACCTAAGAATAATACTTATTTTTTACCTTGTACTGCCAAACTTCGTTTTGAGAAAAGTAGTGAAATTCATATTATAATTTTTAAAAAAATATTTTTTTAAAAGTATAAAAAACATTTTTACACGTTAATTGCTGATTTACTTTTCCGGATAATTATGAATATATAATGAAACTTTATCAAATTACTAGCGAAGAAAACGAAGATAAAATAGTTCAGTAATGCTAAGAAATCTATTGGATTCAAAAATTTTCAGTTTAGTAATTTTATATATTATCAACTCAAATTTAACCACGTGGAACTGTTAAAGAAATTTTTTTATGAAAGAAATCTTTAAAAATTAGAATATTCACTAAAATAAACGATAGTTGTGTGTGTCATAACTTATATAACTTTTAAAATGCTAGCAACGCAAGTTTCCGAATAGGTATCATCACTTAAAGAGGAAGATTTATTTGCATATTTGGCACCGAGCCAACTGCTCTATGGGATGTGTTTCAATTTCGCTTACAGAAGATGAATGCAAATTTCACTCGTGAATCCTAGCAAGCAGGTGCTTTTCCGGAATTTCTATTTTGAATGCGAGACCAGAGCGACATTGCAACAAACAGAAAGAATGGATGTGTTATTCGGTTTCTTAGCTTAAATCGAAGATTTTGGGAATAAAATAGGCACGCTATTAATTATCAATCTTTCTGTCTTAACTACAGAGAGGATGATTTCATTTTATTCATCTGATTTATATTTGCTTGTGCTCTTTTTTGAACTTAATTTACAGTTCATATTGAAGTTATTACTGGTTTATATGCAAGATTATAACATTAAAGACTTCACACTTATTTTATTTATTTTTATAACGAATAAAGCTAATTTAACCATTTTGTTAACAATGAAATGTCATAATATATAAATTACTTAAACAAGATTGTAAAAGCCAAGCAGATGTAATCATATTTACTGATAGATACGCATTCTTAATACTTCATATGCATAATTACATTTACGTTAAATAATTTATTTTAAAACAAAGTAAAACCAGAGATATTAATAAAAATAAAGAAAATCCTACATCCGAAATATCTCTTACTTATCCTCTAATTATAAAATAAGCGTGATATCTTATTAGGATATACTTTATTTAGAACTGTGACGAAAATAACTAATCTAATCATTTTGTTAACAATGAAGATGCCTTTTAAAAATTAATTGTTTAAACAAGATTTTGAAAACCAAATGGATGTAGTCACATTTACAAACAGATACAAATACTTAATACCTCATATGCATAATTGGGCATACGATAAATAATTTATTTAAAAACAAAGTAAAATCAGATGTATTAATAAAAAGAAAGAAAATATTACATCAGAAGTATCTATTGTTTATTCTAATTATGGAATAAGCGTGATCTCTTATTGGGATTTATATTTTATTTAGAATTGTATCATAATTATAAAATTATTTATCTTCAGTTTTACTGTACAATTTACAATTACGTTAATTTTATGCTTCTTTGATAAAGCAACAAAGTTCTGTGTTTGAAAACGTAATTCCTCAATAGCAAATTACGTTGAGCTTTGCGAGTTACTAATTTAAAATGATAGCTTTCTTCCTTTACGTTCTCATTTAATTACCGTTTTTCCATTTATTTAAAAGATAATTTTTTTAAATCAAAAAAGAATTATCAACATATTTTTAAACAGCTGCAAATCCTTTTAAAAATATTTTGTAAGAATAGCGAATTGTTAATTAGCTTTTAGATCTTATAAAAAAAACTGTTTTCATCGAATACTAAAATAAATATTATTAATCAAATAGAGCAACATCACCATCATCTCGGAAATATTTTGCTTTTCTTGTCCAAACATGCTATATTTTAATCGTTTTAAATTTAAAAGTAAATAATTTGATTTTTTTAAACCCTAACTTTAATAAAAAACGAATGTACCATTTGAAAAACAGTTATGAAAATAAAAACCATATTTAATTCTGTATTTACAACAAGTAATTAAAAAAGACAATTGTCATAAAATAATCAATGCATTTTTTATTTTAAAGCAAATTTTATTGATTCTTAAAATAAGAAAAGCAAAGAAACATGTGATAAACATTTCAAAAATATCCTGAGGTTCCCATTCTTAAAACGACACTTGAATGAAATCACTAAATGAATCTTTTAATAAACATTCTCTTGACTGCAGTTACATTCTAGTGACAGCAGACGTGTTCTGTCTTTAATTCCCTTGTACAAACCTTGGTCTCCTTAAAAAATAAATTGAATATGATTTTGAAGACAGGCCTTTCTCAATTAATATTGATATTGCTACGTTCAGTGGTGGCAGGTGGTCAGCTGTATACAAGAAGGCCTTTCTCATTGCCGTCATGCATCTGCAAAACGATATTACATCTATGTACATTCTACGAAAAATATTTGTTTATAATTGGGAAAGTCAATCGGAACTGCTGTAACAAAGTATATAATGCTAGTGTTAATTTTACTCAGAATATAATACTTTTTGTTTTTTCAAACATTTTTAGAATTGTGTGTGTATTTTTTAACTAATGTAAGAACATGTCTATTTTAAAACACCACTTGATTTTTCTTTATGTTTTTCAATTACTAAGATGCAATTTTCTTATTTCTCATGCCCAAATAACAAATGTGTACAGCATCATGCTATGGAGAATTTAGAGATATCACTTACATTAATACGAATAAGATATCAGTGTAGGAAAATCTTGGATTAAAATTTTTCAGAAGTTTTAATACAGTACTAGAATTACGGTATTGAAACCTCAAATTAAAGATGGTGGAAACGATAAGACAAAAACACAAATGGAGCATCTGTGGAAATACAAAAAATGGTTGCCATAGAGTGTTTTAAACCCTCGTAAAATAAAAATAAAAATGGTAGAACACAAATGATGCTTGTTGTGACGCAATTACCTTGATAAGTTCTGTTATGTTACCTTTCATTTTTTTCCCATTAGCTACAATTTAATCGTTCCCTGGGATACAGATGTTACAATCAGAAAACTGATTCATTTGTTCCTTATTTAACGACCGAAAACTCGTAAAAAGAATAATGCCCGACATGATGAATGAACGTAGAATCGAAAACAGTTCCTTTCAGAATTTTTTAGGTCTTACCGGGAAAAAGAGAAATGTCTGAGAGTCGTGCAAGAAACAATCCTAAAAAAACATCTCAACATCAAAAAGAAAAGGAAAAATAAGGTGTAAAAAACCTGCAAAGGTGTAGTTGAATTTGAAAAAAAAAAAAAAAAAAAAAAAAAAAGGAATGCGCAAGATTTTTAGAACGCTTCAGAAGAAAGAATATGGCGTGCAAAAGAAATCCAAACTGTTTGACCTTCTTTTTTCGATGAACTATTTCAGAAAATCCAACCATTTTAAGGCAAAAAAACGATCACAGCACTTTTTTGAAGTACTTGAATGCAAGAAAATTGAAAATGCTGACACTTTTTAAGGGAGTCGAAAAACAAGCAAAACAAACACAAATCTTGTATTTCAGGATACTTCGATAATGCGTTACGTATACATAACGTGAAAGGTTTGACTCAATTATCCAAAGAAACCGAAGCATTTGCAATTTAATAGTTAAAGAGAAATATATTTAAGGAGGAATTTTAAATTAAGGATACTACTAAAAAGATCCATGAATAACAAATTGACTTAATTTAAAATTGATTTATTAGATTCTAAAGCAGTAAAGTTAGTTTAAATAGGATCTGACATTCATGACTCTAAAATAACTGACTGGGATAAAAAAAAAAAGGAGGAATTTCTATTCCTTTGAATTGTGGATGCCACAGTTGTTTGAATCACTCATCTTTTGTCAGTTATTTCTATATCCAGGGTTGTCAACGGCACTTTTGTTGTTGTTGTTGTGTTATGACTAATGGCAGTGTCGTTGACAAGGCTGCTGAGGATGTCAGTGATTTTCAGCCGAGTGAGCATCTCTTATTATTTAAATAGCGCCATCTATTACCAAGAATACGACTTAGTTACTCGTTTGTCACACTCGCTTGCACAGCCCCTATTTAGGGGGAGGGGTATTCACACATCTTACAGATGGAGCACAGAAGAAGGGCTATAACCATGCCCGAATCGGGAATCAAACCTGGAACGATTAGATCACAGGAAAAAAACACATTTTAAAAAACTACTTGTATTTCTTTACATTTCTCTATTGATTTTAATTTGAAATATTTATTTCTAAAATTATAATCCCTATTGAATATCATTTTCAAATGATTAAGAATGAAAAATAATCCAATTCAGGCATGGATCCATTTTGGAGCTGTTTTAGAAATTTTAAATTGAAATTCTTAGAAATTTTTTAAACATTTTTTTCATTACATCAGAAAGAAAGATTTTACATTTTCTCATCCGACCAAGATTATTGTTATACACATAAAGAGAGAAAAAAAATTGTGTAAGAAAAAGAATTTTTGTACTATCAACAAATAGGAATAAAAGTAAATTTGGATTAAGGATTTTATTTCGAGTAAAAGTTTCTTGAACTTTTTTACACAAGGGAAGTAAAACCATGCCCAAACAAGAACTCTAACGCCGGACCCCCAGATCACTGGGAAGACGCGCTGCCTATAAGCCGGGACACTGACATTGTTAAAGATAGAACTATTAATGTTCTTACTTTGATTCAAACCTATTTGAACAATTTATAATACTACAAAGTTCTTTCAATGGTTTTTATTGTTGTAAAATTAAAAAAATGTACGAAAAATGTTTATTCTAAATAATATTCGAACTGTAAATGCAGATAAGTATTTCTTTTCACTTTGTACTTGAATGATCTTTTACAGAATTAAAGTAGAAAATATTTTTTAATTTAGAATTAGAAAATATTTTTAGTAAATTTTAGATTTGTGTATTCAAACTAATTGTTATATCCGGCTATTCTTGGGAATAAAATTCTTTCACGAAAATTGTTTTAATGTAAAAATTTCTTTTGTGTAAAATATTTTGCTTTTCATATCTTTTTATCGCCCTACATTTTTTTTGCTTAAGTTTGAATTAGAGAGACTGATATGCTATTGTTAAATATCACTAAATCAATAATTTTAAACAAAAAAAGCATTGTAAAATTGCATGCACCAAAATAAAAGAGAAATAAAAATATCAGTTATAAACGTATAACCAAAGTGGTAAGAAAGATGTAATTAATATCTAATTAATTGTTGTACTTAGAAAAGTTGACAGGTTTCTTTCTTTTGTTTTCTGTAATATGTGCTCAAATCTGATTGAATTTAGAATAGTTATTTGAGAGCTTATATGGCTACAATGACTTATTTATATTACTAGTCCATACATGTTTATTATCAACCCAGGTCGAAAAAAACATATACGAATTTATAGATTGAGAATGCCCTTATTTTGGAATACAAATGGAATTTTATGTTCATAAAAGTAAGGAAACTGAAAAAAAAAACCGGCAGCTAAGGAACAAAAACAAAAACTTAGGTTAATTCATGAAAGTATAGGAATCTTAATATTGAGTTTCTATAAAGGTTGTGTGATGTTATCTAAGAAATGGGGAACTATATCTTTTTTCCTGAATAGGATTTCTTTGTTCGTTCCTAAATCTATTTATTCAAGAAAATACTTTCATCCGAGTTTTTACGATGTCTAACAGAAAGGGGAAGAGAATGTTGCGACTGTGTAACGACCAGTGTATTTCAAAAAACAGGACGAGGGGTGCTTTTTATGTGTGAAAACTATTCTTCTGCGTCCAGTAAATAGTGAAATGAGGGAAGTATATGTGAAAACATCCGAGTTCAATTCTTTCAGCGGAGCAAGTTATGCAGAAACGAAAGATTACATTTAAATTCTGGGCACAGCAGATGTAAAGATATATATAAATGAATAAAAACTCAAATGGTGTTGTAATTTTATAAAAAGAATACAGTGCCTTCTTTTCATACTTTTCTATTGTGCACTCTAGAAGGGTTGTTCTTTGAAACAGAGTATACAGTAAATTAATCAAACCACATTTTTTTGGAAGAGTATAATGACCAATAGCATATTAAGCTTTTAAATTAAATTCATTTTTTTTTCTTATTATCGGTTGGGCACAATTATCATCTATTTCGCTATGTATTTGCCTGGAGTAATCCTGCATTATTTAACCCATCTTTGCATGATTTTTTTTCTGAAATAAGTCAGGGTGACAGAATTTTTGATCTAGATCAAAGGGAAAAAATAGAATAATAGAAATCAAATGTATAGAAATAAATTTTTGCTTGTTAGTACATTATGCGCTACCATACCGTTCAACTGATTGCGATGAAACTTGATCAACTTCTTGCTTGCACTTGCGTGAAGGTTATATTTTAAAATTAATATTTGACAAAAGACAAACCAGTAAGCGTTTAACTTCAAAGGGCATTCGGAGATAATCGCACATATATCAAATAAAATTACTGTGATTAAAGTAAATCAATGTGAGTGAAGTGAAATTGAAAACATAAAATGCAAGCTCTAATTTTTTTCTTATCGTCAATGAATAATTATCAACACATGATGTGTAATTCAATGTGCACAATATTTTGTCTGCTGCAAAGCGTACAGATTATTCAGAATTTATCTCACATATACAAAATAGAAACATTATTATCGATGCTGATAAAGTTATTACAAATAAAAGAAATTTTTCAGTGCAAGCAGTCATTTTTCTGTTTATCCAGTGAGTCGATAATTGATATTTCAGTTATATTAGAGTATATTTTGTTGAAAATTTCAACAAAAAAAATGTCTTCGAACGTTTGTCACTTAATATATCTACTAGCTCAGCACGTAGAAATAAATCAATTCGAGATTTTCAAACAAACGAGGAATGATAAGAAAACAATAAAGCAGAACATTTACGAATTTTAAATTCACGTGCTTCAGAATCTCGAGATCAGCATGCGGTAAGAATCGAAAAGCAACGTTTATATGCCACCTAATCAGCCGCATCAGAACCAAAAAGCCAATATGTGGAAGGAAGGAATTCAACTATACGTAACGGAAAGTGAAATGGGGAATATGCACTCATTCCAAGAATCCCTATTATTCCCACAAACATGCCTTTTGATTTCAAATGACTACAGTTCTCTTTTAGACTTGCTTTTTCGATGGCCATCAACAAGGCGTAAGGTCAATCACTTCAAGTGCGCGGGATGCACCAAGAAAATACAAGTTTTTCAATGGCCAAATGTATGCTGGATGTTTGTTTACGAGTCAGACAGTCAACAAATGTATTTGTTTATGCTGGAGACTAACAAGAAAAAAAAATATTACTGTCTGCTCTAAAGCACTTGGTTGATAGAGTAAAAACAAATAGAATAAATATTATTTACACTTTCTCCTTACTTATTTTCACTTATCCACACTATATCATTCAATTTCAATAGATGTATTTTTTGTCGATGAGAAAAAAAATATTTTTTCTATTATTTCTAATTAAGAAACATAGCTACTTTAAACTTCAAACGATATTTCAAAAATTATTTCTTCTGAAACAGCTATCCACCGAGTAACAGCTAATATCTGTATTTATAATAAAGCTCAATGTGTGTGTGTGTTGGCACTCTACAGGCCAGACAGTTGACCTACAGCTACCGAATTCGGTACATATATACTTTGGGAGCGGGGAATGTGCACCTCGGAGCCCATTTTTTGAATTTTTAATTAGAATTTGAATTAATTATAAATTACGAATTTTTCAGCTATGACTTTCGAAAATATTATCGCACAAAGAGGATTTTTAGATCAAATTAAAGATAAAAAAAATAGATTTCTAATGGTATCATACTTTTTACATATATCTTAAGTTTCTATTTTTTACGAATTTTAAAAAAATATTTTAACTATATTTTTCAAAAATCTATTTCGCACAAAACAATGAAATGTAAGCTGCACAAGCACGTTACGAGTGAACGGGAAAAAATTATCTTTTATCAATATGTTGCCATCTGATTGAAAAAAACTGAAGTTAGAAAATAAATAATTATTGCAAATTAAACATCTAAAAATGTCATTTTCAGCACGTGTCAGCAGGAAATGAAATAAATATGAAATATGTTTTTTCTAAAAAAATCCAAACAATTTTTGTTTTACATTTACAACGTTATTAATTCAATGAATCAATTTTATTTGAGGCAAAAATGATTTAATATATACACTGAAGTGACAAAAGTCATGGGATAGCAATATGCATATATACAGATGTCAGTAGTATCGCAGCGAAAAAGTATAAATGCGCAGTTCGTTTTCCAGAGCTTTCATTTGTGTTCAAGTTATTCATGTGAACAGGTTTTTCGTAATTTATGGCGGCACGACGAGAATTAACAGACTTTGAACGTGGAATGTTAGTTGGAGCTAGACGCATGGGTCATTCCATTGCGGATATCGTTAGTGAATTCAACATTCCGAGATCCACAGTATCAAGAGTGTGCCGAGAGTATGAAATTTCAGGCATCACATCCCATCATGGACAGGGCAGTGGGCGACCACCTGCATTTAACGACCGAGACCGCCGACGTCTGTGTAGAATGGTCAATGTTAATAGACACGCAACACTTCCTCAAATAACTGCAGGAATCAATGTGGGACGTACGAGGGACGTGTCCGATAGGACTGTGCGGCGAAATTTGTCTTCCTTGGGCTATGACAGCAGAAGACCGACTCGAGTGCCTTTATTGATAGCACGACATCGCTTGCTGCGACTCTCCTGGGCTCGTGAGCATATCGACTGGTCCCTAGACCAGTGGAAAACCGTGACGTGGTCAGATGAGTCACGAATTCAG
Source organism: Argiope trifasciata (assembly GCA_026543055.1). NCBI lineage: Eukaryota > Metazoa > Arthropoda > Arachnida > Araneae > Araneidae > Argiope > Argiope trifasciata. The sequence continues at coordinate 1,622,478 of JAPMOQ010055289.1, read as the reverse complement.
TTGTTACGAGCTGATGGTAGAGTTCGAGTGTGGCGCAGACCCCACGAAGCCATGGACCCAAACTGTCAGCAAGGCACTGTTCAAGCTGGTGGTGGCTGCATAATGGAGTGGGCTGTTTTTACATGGCATGGACTCGGTCCTCTGGTGCAACTGAACCGATCATTGACTGGAAATGGTTATGTTCAGTTGCTTGCAGATCACTTGCAGCCATTCATGGACTTCACGTACCCACACAACGATGGGATTTTTATGGATGACAATGCGCCATATTACCGGGCCAGAACTGTTCGCGATTGGTTTGAAGACCATTCCGGACAATTCCAGCGCATGATCTGGCCACCTAGATCGCCCAATATGAATCCCATCGAGCATTTATGGGGCATCATCGAAAGGTCCGTTCGTGCCCAAACTCCTGCACCATCTACACTTTCACAATTATGGACGTCTATACAGACAGCATGGCTCAATATTCCTGCAGAGGACTTCCAACGACTTGTGGACTCCATGACACGTCGAGTTGTTGCACTTCGCCGGGCAAAAGGAGGACCGACACGATATTAACAGTCATCCCATGACTTTTGTCACTTCAGTGTATATATATATTCAATTCAAGGCTCAACGGCTGATTTGTAAAACTTTAATAATAGAAATGCATCTATAAAAATGGCCTAAATGAAGCAAATATCTACATATTAAGTAACGAAAGTCTAAAAATGCTTAAAAAATGAAAAATGTTTAGTCTTAAATAAAAATAAATAAACTTCAATCATTTCAGTCTCTAAAACTGTTCGATTTATAAATATTCGAAGATCCCTATTCGATTAAAAACGGGTAATTTTAAACCACTTCATCGACCATTCTAAAGAGATACACCAATCAACATACAGGATTTCTCAAGACTGACTGACCTGAGAATGAAAATGTTGAATGTTCCAAACATTTCTATTCAAAACTTCATTAGTCCACAAAATTTGATAGCAGAAGATAGGAACTTTCATTTATTTATTTGAAAGTTGAAGTGCCAGGAATATTTCGTAGAATATGATTCCTCATATCTAGAAGATGTATAAAATTTAGACTTAATAATTTTTTAAATTATGTTTATAGACCAAAACAAATATTATACGAATAATTTAAATCATTTTGAAAGTGAAACTGAAACCTGAATTTTATGATGAATCTAAGTATTTTTTGTTGAATATTCTTAAAATATTACATAAATTATCGTAATTATTCAGCAGTTCATATAATTATTCTGTTTTACTTTTTTTAAAAAAAATGCTTGGTTACAGTTAAAAAATGTTTTAATATCAATTTTCAGGTTAATCATTTCCACATTAATTTAAACTTGAAAATTTTGTGAAACCTGATCAGATAATTAGAGTTCATTAAGGGCGTAAGACCTTCATAAATGGATGAGTGAATAATATGACTATCAAAATTTGAACCTGAAATTATGTTGATGAATTAGCTATTAAAAGACAAGTTACATAAAGTATTTAATTGACAATGATGTGACATAAAGTATTTAGCTGACAATTTTAAACACAATAAGATTGGCGAACCAGCTGGTCACCAACGGCCGCCAGTATAATATAAAATCATTGAAAAATAATATAATGGAAGTATCCATCATCATGCAAATTTACATGATAAGTTTATCAATGTCCCTCTCTTCTAAATTTTTCCACTCATTATCACTTTTATTAACAAAAAATCTCTGATTAGATACCAAAGAGCGTTTAAGAAATCAGTACATCTTCCAACCACAACAAACAGAATGACAAGTTCAAACTCCCTGTATTGATTGTGACAGTGGAATTTTTTGACAACTACATTCCTTACTAAGCTATAGTTATGAAAAAAGTTGCCAGCAACAAACAATTTACAGTACACCTGTTTTGAGTAAAATTATTTGTTCACTAAATGTTATGATGGGAATCACCCCCATCATGCGAAGAAAGGTTACTGAATGATTTCATTAAAATTTTTATTTAATTTATATTTGTGAATCTTTTAAAAGATGCATTTCAAAATTTATTCGCCATTAATATGTACAAAAATATTCGGTAGATGATGTCCTATAACTTTTTATGACATTTTAGATGTAGAGCAAAGAGCATCTAAAAATGTAAATAATAAAGTTTTTGTCTTGTTTAGTAATTTAATTTTTAACTTTTTCTTCATCGACATTCACAAATTCTTCTGTGGGGTGAATTATACTTTCTTTAATATCCAATTAACTTCAAAATTTTAGAATACTCTATCCTTCATCTCTTGTTTTATTTAATCTAATATCACTAGAAATATTTATATAAAATATTACGTCAGGTAGAGGCATTGCAGTTTAGGTAATTTCAGGGTACTGCTGGTGTGATACTATAAAGGAGAGTATGTTATAATCCATTGCACTATATTGTTTACAAACCACTTTACTGCTGTTTAAATTTACGTTCAAAGCAATAATTTCCAAAAAAAAGTAAATGCATTAGATGTATTTCAACATAATCCATGAATTGATTTTACTCTTTTGTTTTTGTTTCCATGATAAATTTAAATTTAGTTTAACTCCAAACCATCATGATATCGATTATGTCATAGAATTTATGTTCTATATGTTTTATTCCATCGATCTGTATTCAGCATTTAGTGTTTTTGGCCAATGAAGGCGTTGGTTAAACGTTTTAATTTTTATTCATAAACTTTATGTGGATGTTGCAAAGAGCAACATTGAGTGTTTGGAAATCCTTTTAAAATGTTTTTCTATAAACGTTTGCAGAAAATATCGATATATGGAGATTAGTTTAGAATTTCTAGAGATAGATTAAAACTGGAGAAAATACCAAGATAAATATATTTCTACGTTTATCTTGATTATAAAAGTTCTACCATTAAAAATTCTATCAATTTTTGCATTGTAAATTGCAAAAAATTGCAATTGTAAAATAATATATTAAATAGGAACTTCTGTTTTTGCAGAATTGTTATAATGTGATTTGTGTTACTGAGATATTATTTAATTCATAATGCAGTCATTTGAAAATTATTTTTATTATTAGCTTTTAATTTCATAAAAAAACCCGACTATTCTTTTACGATATTTTTTTAAAATTATATGCAACTATTCTAAATGCCTGTATATAATTTTTTGCAAATAAATAAATAAAAAGTCATGAATTCTAGGATTAACCCAGCGAAAAATGTAGCCCCTAAAAAGCTTTTTGCGTATTTTTATATTTAGTGAGCATTTCAAAGTAAAGTACTGAAGTATTTCATTTAGTAAAATGAGTACTACCGCTTTTTTTTATTCAAAATGAAATATTGCCATTTTTTTCAAGAACTCTCCACTCTCACTCATTTTTGAAATCTTAACTTTGTTTTACTTCCATTAAAGTATCACATACCTCCTTTTATTTTTGTTTTAATAAAAAATTTAGAAAGAAAAAGGAACCAATGTAAACTGACTATTAAGATCCCCGACTTTTAAGCTAATACGTTAAATGGAAAAGTTCCAAATAAATTTTATCTTGATTTATCCATTTAAAAAGTGAATAGGTGAATTAAAAATTGGTGATATATATCACTTAAGTTCAATGGATTAAAATTCACATTAAGTGACTAAACATTAATGTTACAGTGCTTTGCTGAATGGGAAAAAAATGTGCTTCGTAACCTTAGTACTGGAATCTTTTTTCATAGATTGATTAAAGGCTTTTACTTCTTTCCGTGTACGGCAAGGTAGCTTAATTTATCTAACCTCGTACGCCACTACTGAATTAATTATTTTTTCTTTGTATAATTAATTTTCATTCCTTCTTTTTTTTAAAGGTTTCTAAATTTTTTAAAATGATATACTCCTGCTTCCTTTTGGTTCTCATAAGTAGATTACTTTTTTTTATAAGTCACATTTTGGGTTCTTTCTTTCCCGAAAATATGTTTTTTTCACCTTAATGCAATTAGATAAGCCATAAAGAAACAAGATCGATTTTTTCAACCATTTTTTCTTGACTAGATTTCTTCTGAATTTTGTTTTTTATATATTTACTTAGCCAAAATTATACGTTCTTTTTTAATATTTAATTTCATTTTACTTTGTTTGCATAGATTAGGATGGTATAGTGTTTTAAGTAAAATTCTTAGAAATGAGAAAAATGTTGTGATATGAGTATACAAAAACGTGATTTTTTTTGGCCAAAAGAATTCTGAAGAACTGTCTTTTTAATCATTATTTTCTTTTTAGATGCTACCGATTTTGATTTATAAGAAAATATTTTTAATTAACCTTTGACAGAAGTGAAAGAAATCGACTCTATAAAAAATTACATTTAAGAAGGGAATTAATCACCGAGACTGTCATCTTAAGTTGGTTGAAGACAATTTTTCTTCTTAACCCTCAGTTGAAGAGATTGGAATACGATTAATTTTTTCATCCACAGTTAAATATCTCATTTCTTCAAATTTTTTTTCAACTATCAGTTGAGGAGACGTATTAAAAAGAAATTAAGAAAATAAAGTAATTTAATGAGAAAAATATGTTTAAAATATATTCAAAATCAAATTTGAAAAGCTGGAAAGTTACACCCTGAGCAATTTTATTTTCTACATAAAATTAAAGCAAAATTGTTATACAAATTTTCTATGAATATGATATATGATGCAAATCATATATAGAATCAATACAAAAATTAAAAACCCTTTGAAATTTTAATTTTCCTTAAGTTAATCATTGTAGGGTGTTCTGGAAAATGTACACTATGCTAAGTGCTGATAACGTTGTGTCATTGTTATAACGGAATGGTGGGGCGCAACAGCTACTAAAGATAAAGACATCTGAGAACCCTACGTTATAAGTCTGACTTCTAGCTCATGTGAATATGACACTCACCAGCACAAACTCCTTTTTTTACTGAAGGGTTCTTTCACGCACCTCGTACAAAGAACACAATCGGAGGAACAATCACGCTCAAACCAGGACTTGAACCTATGATGCAACCTCCATAGGAAAGACACAGTACTTCTAGGCCAGGTTGTCGGCTGCTGCCCTAGGCAATTTTTGTAAATGAAGTTATACGTGTTATACTTGGCTGTTATAATTATAGAGTAGAAAGGCAAGAGAAGTTCCAGAAAGAGATAATATGAAATTCTCAACTACAAAGAACTCATTCGCGTGCCAACTAGGCCAGCCTACTAATGTAAGATTAAGTATCTACGAGACCGAGCTTCGATCGGCAGTTTTTTCCTCCTTAAAACCATTTTTTTTAAAAAATTAGATACGAATTACATCCTGATTACATAGGAATATTTTCCAATTTTACCTATTTATGAACTGGTCATTTAAATTAATCTTAGTCCATTTAGTTAAAAATGTTATTCGAATCAATCTGCTATATTGGAGTTTTTATTTGACAGTTTATTTATCATTACTTATATTTTTGAATAAATCCTCAGTTTTATCATGGTGAAATCGAGCCCGAGAAGGCGCTATGACATTGTCAGCATGAGAGCAGACAGAAAAAAGGCTCTAATGCTTACTACAAAATATACAACAAAAAATGGCTTTTTCTGTTTATATGTGTATGTGAAATCCCTTATTTTTCAGAAAGACACGAATAGATAAACTCTAACAGAAAACCTAATCTAAATCAAAAATTTGATACAAATATTAAGAGTTGTTTCTATGATACACAAAGTAAATACAATACGTATACAAGTATAATATATATAATAGTATTGATTGTTAAAGCTATATGATTAAATAGTGATCACTAAATTTAGTCACATTAGTGTAGTTTTATAAAGTATTAATATATTTATTTACAAAATTATGAGATTTTTAAATGAGTTATTTTATTCTACCTAAATCCTATAGAGTATCTGCGAAATTATCAATTTATCAGTTTATCATGCACGTAATTCTTGTACAAAATATTCATCAATATGCTTACAACTTTTGTATACATTTAGAACTGATAGATATATATGATTAAAAAAATATTGATAATTTTAGGGTTGGAAACTGTACAATGAATATTGTCTGAAAAGTTTCTTTTTGTCTTTGATTTGAATGTTATTGCTGTTGTCTAATCTAAGAACTAATATTTTGAGTCAAAATTATTTATATTCAAAAAGAAGGATTTACCCCTTTTTTGCAATGAAGTGACTAAGTATTACTATTTTTACTAATAAAATCCATAGCAAACAAAGAAGTCCTCTACGATACAATGTAATATTTTTAATAGAAAAAAATATCCGCCCAAAAGAGATTTCGTGGGTTTAAATGGACATTCTGTTGGAAGCATTTATAATTAAATATAGTAGGCATTTGTTTGAATATTTACAAGATGTTTGCAAACTGCTTTGAATCAATGTGTAAACCAATTGGACTCGGACATTGGGCATTGGTGGATTGATTTGTGCTAGCAAGAGTAGCTTGTTTGAGTATAGTGCCTTTCTTTTGACTTGCTTCTACCACTGGATGAAGATTTTACGATCACGTTAAGTTTTGAACAAATTGCTTAAAGATGCATTCATGATCTTTAAGCAAAAAGTGAGTTATGATTAATAATTGATTCGAGACATTTCTTTGAAATAATAATCATTAATAGAGCTAAAAGAGTTCTAGATTTTTCTAATAAAATTCAGTATTCAATTTAATAAAATGGAAAATGAAAACATGTTTTAAAATACTTTCTAACTTTTATCATTTTATACTTTTGATATTTCTCACAATTCTACACTTAAAATATTATGGAACTTATAATATTTTTTTTCAAAACACCGAAAAAAATGGATGGTAAATATACGCTTGAAATTTTCATACAATTAACTAAAGTCAAGTTTTCAGTTAACCTTCCGTCATATGTAGAGTTTATACTGCTATCTTCAAAATGTTCGAGAACATTTTTTTAAAATATTTTAATATCTAAATCCAACAAACCATTTTCCACTAAAGAAACATCATGTAACCGATTTGGAGAACGTATTTAGTCCCTTTTAAGCATATACAGTGCAAACGCTTAGCCCATAATTTCTGGAGTAAAAAAACTTCTTATCGTAGATAAAGCCAAAGCGTGATTGCTTTATAAAGATAAAGTGCCGGTTCACAGGTCTCTTTAGTGTCAAATTACCTGTCAAAACATCACATTCGAGCCTTAACCGATCCATATCTTTTCTTTCCTCCTGATCTCGTCTCATGTGGATTAAAAAAAAAATATGACGAATTTGCTCAGTGACAATGTTTTTGAAGCTTAAAAAAGCGTAGTGATGCAGAATTGGAAGAAACGGGTCAACATTTTAACATAATAGTATGTATAAACTGTGAAAGTCGTTATGCGTTATGAAAATTAAATTGTTTAAATTTTCTATTGAGTGAATGCAGAGCTAGAAGAACTGGAGAACTACTACACTAAGAAAAGATTTTCAGTATTTTAATTACATTTCTTTAAACATAGTTTCAAAACTATAATTTTTGTTGTTTCTTATGGCACTTGTCATAGACGAGATCGCTGACGAAATCAGCGATTTATGCCAATTTTGTGAGATAGCTTCCGAGGGTAAAGGTTCCTGAGCACTAGAGAGCAGAAGTCTGATTTCTCACTTTTATGAAGATGGCACAAACACACTCGCTTACCCTGCATCCTTTCTGTAGGGAGACTCTTTCACACGCCTCACATGTTGAACGTAGAGTGAAAAACAATCATGCTCGGACTGAGACTCGAAATCGAGACGCCAAGATCATGGAAAAAAGCAAGCTACTTATAAGCCAGCGAAATATTAAAGGTTTTTGCAGTAAGTGCATAAAGCTCTTTTTTAAATCACTCTGACATTTATCTATTGAAAATAAAGCAGAAGTTTTGTTTGCGAAATCATACAAACAAGCAAATCGCCACTGAAAGTTCTTTGGCTCTAACTTGAGTAAGGAAATTCATATTGATTTGCTTTACCCAACCCTATAAATTACTTACAATATAAATATAACATGTATCATACTCAACCATACAAAATGTAGTTCGGCTCCTGCTGATTTCAGTATGGGAGCCAAGCGTTGATTGTTCAAGAATTCAGAAAAACGTCAATAACAAGGTTGTTTGGAAGATGAATTTGCCTAAAGTTAAAAACGATAATCGAGATCCAAACCAATAGCTTTTAACTGTAACCAGAATTCTTTTTTAAAAAAATAAAGTTCTTAAAAAGCATTCTCAAAATTAATTGATGTGTTTCCGATATTCGCTGTCTTTTTTTTTGTCCACGAGTATGTTACTGACAAAATATGATATCCGATACACTAAAAGAATGCCTAAGCACTTTTAGACAAAGCATGAGGATATTAGCGTTTGATGCATTTTCAAGGCATTCTATACAATGCCAATGAAGATCAAACCGATAAATTTAAAAATACATTTTGTTAAAAACTATTCTTAAGGTATTCGATTACGTTAGATTGAAAAATATTAAAACTATTTATGGTTGTTAGGTGTATTGTCAATTTTAAACACTATAAATACAAAAAATTAATTGAAAATATAATATATTTTGAGAAAAAAGGATGTGTAGTAAATTTTAATGAAATTTAGCCAAAACGGTTATCACTCTACTGAAAATTGTACTGCAAAAATCCTATTTTTCTTTGCACACAAGTTATAGAATATAACTTTTGAATGAAATGAACCAAAATTTAATATGATGCAAAGAAATTATGGGGAAAATATAGATATATATATACATTTATTCCGTAAATTAAACTAACAATTTTCTAAAAAAGCACTTATAAACGAAAATATATTTCACCTACAACCAAACGTTTCATCTATTTCATTGCCCATATCGTTTAAAACACATTATCATTCAAAATTTTATGTCAATACCTCTATTTGTGTTTGAGATAACATGCTAACGGTGGAGGATTTTTATGAAAATTAAAATTGACGTTAAAGACAAATTTTAGTTGAAAAAAAAAGGATTTGTTTAAAATTTTCCTGGATAATTGTTTAGGCTTTCTTTTTCCTAGAAAAGATGAGCTGTTTTGGAAAGAGGAAAGTCTGAACTACAAGATATAATAACAGTAAAACCAAATAGCTATGTGGTCCATAACCAGTATTTTTTACTTATTCGGATACCTTAAAGTAAATGGTGGTTATAATTAAATTCCTCCGAAAAATAGCATTCTGCAATGTAAACAGATGAACGGATTACTGTAAATTTTGGTTTTTAGGGTATATACAAGATGCACTGACGGAATTATGAAGGAAAAAAAAATTAGTTCCAAAATATCAACCAGTGGACTAATTTTCCGGAAAAGCATTAAATGTTACATAATAAACAATCAAACACTGTTAATAATACAGAACAAGAATTAAGAGTAAAAAAATGAAAAACTGGGAAAAGCTGTCAATTCTAGAGAAAAAAAAAATGACGAGATTTACAGGCTTGCAAAGAGGAGGAAGCTTTATAGATTAGGATAAGATAGGTTGCAGTCGTTGTCAATTTTTATGGCGATGTTAATGTCTGTAATGATGGTGGTATCTTGTTGCGACATTGAATGACTTAAAAAAGACCATAACGCTTCATGTGAGAAGCATCACTATGAATAAGTTACAATCTACTGATGAACACTGTCCACCGACTTGCAGTTTTGCAGGTGAATGAGGGCCGTCACATGGAGCACCTTTCATTACATCATCCTGTACATGATTAATAACTGCTACTTTTGTGCATTTTCTCTCAGATATTTTCTTGTTTCTGCAAACTGAACTTTTTTCTTTTTCTTTCACAAGTAGCGTACTGTTATTTTTTTTCCTTACTTTTACAAAATGTGGTTCGATGGCAAGATGATCAGAAACTAGTGAATGTTAATATGGCTTCTGTATTCCGTTTTACTCATTTATTATGTTAAGTTTCCTGTTTTTCCGAAAAAGGCGTTCTCTAGTGGACATTTCGGCACGAAAATTATTTTTTCGAAGCCTCTCGTTTATAGTCTATAAACCAAATTTCGTTGCAATACCTTACCCCGTTTGAGTTATATGATACTATTTATAGGAAAAGTTCAATTGTAACCATCCTGTATATTATCAGTATTAGTTAACGTATATCTACACTCGCCAGATTTTTGTTTGCTCCTGCCAGATCCTGAAATCTGTTATTTTCTGACATGTTGTCTACAAAATTTTAAACTCTGCAATTTAAAGAATACCTAAGCACTTTTGGGGAAATTATGAAACGAATTTTATGTGACATATTCAAAAGAGTGCTAAAGAACGAACCTGAAAATAAAGAGATATTTTGCCATCTGGAATAATTTTTATTTTCATACTATGTTTCACACTTCCATTATTATACAACATTTTTCAATTTAGTGAATACTATAGGGCTAAAAACGCATAACAAATTCAAATAATCCCTAATCCAAATTCAAATCTCTAAATAAGATCCTCTATATTTAGGGATTTGTGATATAGAGGATACTATAGTGGGAAATAGTGGACCTCGTTAAACCAGTATGATTAGCTTCCATTTCTTACTCGGGCCGCGGTGACCTGGTGGTAAAGTCTCGGCTTCGGAGCCGGAGGGTTTAAGGTTCGAGACTGGATTGTCCCGAAGATCTGTCGTGTGAGGGGGGTTTCTTGCACGTTAAACCTGTCAGGCCAAACGTCCTTCCTCTGGTGTGGCGTGGTTTGGAGAGGGGGGGTGCCAGTTCAGGTGTCCTGACAGTGGTTCAAAATTACGAGGTCCGTCCCAAAATAGCCCTCTTGTTGCTTTAAAACGGTACGTTAATATAACCAAACTAAACGCAATCCAAATCTTACTCGGGATGCGAAACATTTTTTAAGGGAAACAACATTTTTTTCCATAAGAATCCATATAAAACAAGACAATGCCTTCTATTCAAATATATAAGCATATGTACACTCAAAATAATGTATATAATATAATTTATGTATCAAATAATTTATAATAATTTATTTATAATGTATCAAATATAATTTATAATGCATGCTTTTTTATAAGAATATTGTTTAAAGACGATATATTAATAAAATAATTTGCCTTTGGCTAAACACAATCTAAAATTTTTACATTGTTGTCAGCATAGATTGAAGTGATCAAAGTAATATTCAATCGAACCAACGGCACTTGCTTTCGACGAATTTATTTTAATTTCGAACGAAAGTATTATTTTTTTAATTATAAAAATAATAAAAATATGATTAGGGGCTGACAATTAATAATCTATTTTGTATTATTATATAAATACGAATAATTATATAATATGAATCAGATCATAAAATTCCATGTGAAATTAATGAATAGCTTTTCATTTATAATGTAATTGTTAAAAACCAATAATTTATTTTGAAAAAGAAGTCATTTTGTAAAACCCAGATATTTAACAAAAGAATAGATAGTTTACACTCACATGCACACGCACGCACGCACGCGCACACGCACACACACACACACACACACACACACACACACACACACACACACAC
>JAPMOQ010055289.1:1586914-1598108 GCA_026543055.1 Argiope trifasciata | reverse complement strand
GAAACTATTCCCAAACTAGAAGGTGTTATCTTATTAGATAATAAACAAAATAAAACAGTTACATAGCTAAAGCCAGCATTCTGAATTTTTAAAAATAGGAGCTCAAAATCACAAGCTTCTTGAAAATATATGAAAGCGGTTAAAAAATGCTTTTTTATCGATTGTCATACATCAAGAATATAAACTAATATTTTATGTGTATTAAATTTCCGCAATTTATGGACAGAATTTTTAAATCTTTCACTACATTCTATGCATAAGACTTTACTACAAAATTTAGTAAATTCTGAATTGAATGACATCATACTCTTAAAATAGAATGGAACATTTCGGAAATGCCCATCTACGAGCCCCTTTCATTCTGTCCTACTTAATCGTAACTCGTATCTACTAGAGCCTCTTAGAAGAACTCAACGTCACAGGTCATTAAATGCGACACCACAAGAATCGTGTTAGGAAATCCTGTTAGGAATCCTACCTGGCCTACTGCTTCCCTCCTGGGGAAACAGGAAACTAATTCAGATGTCCTCTCTGAATGGAATTGTTTCAGTTAACAATTTGACATGCGATATGGACCTTAGAGTAAATGTTCACGCTCCGTACCAAATGTAGACATTCTCCCAGTTTCTAGTCTTAGTGTTCCTGTTATTACGGTGTAACTTTTCTTTTAGATGCTGCCATTGGTGGAAAGAAAAAAAATAGACTTGAAGAGTTGAAATGTTTCGTTACCTTGACAACAGCTTTTGAGTTCTTCTGGTCCAAAAAGAAAGGATTGATTTCGAGAGGAAGAAAATAATTTGTCCATTTCAAGCAATCATTGCAGACTTTTATTTATTTATTCTTTTTTTTTCTCCTTCTGAAAGAGGATTCATTATTTGTTGGAAAAGAAAACAAAATATTTCTTTATACTGGCGCTCAAATCTGAAGTGTTAATTTATCTAACGATTAACTGATTGCTGTGTTCGAGATTTTGAATTAAAAATACTTCTACTGCAAAAGACTATAATTCATGAATTGGAAATTATTGCATTAAGGATTATCCAGAAGGAATTCTTTAATTGAAAAATGATCAAAATATCAAGACGGATAAATCAGCTTTTCTTTATTTTTGATGTCTTTTTTTATTATTTCAGTTATCAGTTTCAAATTAAAACTGAATTTCAGTCATTAAAGATAAGAATATTTAATTTAATTTGTGATAATTTACAACTTCGGGTGTGTTAAATCCCCATATCATTTTGATTCGTAAAACATAGGCAGAATTTTCAAAAACAAATTAATATTGCTTTGAAAAAATGTTTTAATTCTCCAGTGAATTTCTAGAGATATTAATTAACTTTTTGACGTTGGTTCAATTAATTTAAAAGAATTAAAAAGTGTACTGGAACGAAATAGTAAATTTCATGCTTTTGCCTAATTTATGCTGATTTTTTAACTGCAGATGAATGATATTTTCTAATTAATTTGTGTTCTTATTTAATTTCCTACTACATAGCCAGTGAGAAAAATACAAAATTATTACAAATATACTAGAAAAGAATAATATTTTATAAATAATTTGATTTCTCTTTAATTTTATATATCACAGGTAATGTAAAGATAATATAAAATTAATAATGTAATAAGCTTAAAAGCAATAGAATAGGGAAGATAACTAAAAAAATGTAAAAACATTGGAAACATTTGAAAATATTAGTGATGTCATACTGAATTTGACAATACACATATATATGGAGGGGAGGAGACACTGAATTTTTAACATTGCTCTATTTCCATCCCGCTCACAGCATGACGCAATAAGAGGGCTGATTAGCGTAAAACAGCCTATATATATATATATAGCATTGATAATATTAGTGCATATATTTTTTTGAATAATATATATGAAAATTATTGTCTTTAAGTCAGGTGGTTATTCAGAGATTGATGGTTATTGTAGAGACTGAAAATCCCTCATTTTCTAAGAAATACCTAATTTACCCAGAAAAAGAATTTCCCTTTAATTGAATATTTCGTATAATTTTATGCTCATAATTCCATTAACAATACATTTTTAATCTTCCAATTTTAATGGAGATTTAAGGTGCGTTGTTGCAAATTATTATTAGAATCTATAATCAATCTTTATTTTAATAAATCTGGAATGCTACCTTCTCATACTGGAAATTTTTTTGAAATTATTTTGCAGTTAAAATACCATCCTCTCATCATTATAAACAATGTTTGTATTAAAAACTGAACTTCTTTGCAAATATTTTTCTTTCAGTTTCAAAAGAATTATCAAATATTTTGATTTTGATTCACTTATATTTTACATCGCCAAAATGAAAATATTAGCATAATATATTCATTGCAAAATCACACTTCGTCAGACTACTTTCAATTCAATCTTACATGCTCGAAACCTTTATGAAATAATTTGTAAAGCCTTATTCATTGAATCTTCCATACTGAACATTTTGTTGTAAATTTTATCCATTAGAGGTATAAGAATTCATATAAACACATTTTAAAATTTAATGGCAGATTCTATCAAGAAATCCTGTTAGGAATCCAATATATCGAATCTCTTCTTAAAACGCACGAAACTTATTACGATTCCATATATGTTAGTTATATTTGACAATTTGGTATGATATATATAAATTTTTGTGTAATTATGTATTGTATCTGGGTGAACATGTGCAGTAGATAAATTTTTCTCTCACACAGTGGAATCATTAAGCTGTTTTCTTTTTTTAACCCCAAAAGAGAAACATTTTATTTAACAGCTTAGCAAATAATTGTTGCTATGACAACCGGTTTTGAGTGCTCAGGACAAAAGAAATAATTGATTGAAAATAAAGAAAATAATTAAAATTTGCTTCAAGGAAAGATTAGGTAGATATTTTTTGTTCACTTTGAAAGCGCTTTCATTGTGTGATGAGAAGAAATTAAAATTTTAATACTTAAAGGTAGAAGATGGGATTTTTTTTTTCAAATGATGAATGTGCTTCGGTTTCGGAATTAAAAATAACTCCAAAGTAGACATTTTAAAAATTCTTTAATTAAAAACAACGGAATTCTTTTTCTTTAATTTTTTCGTAGAATGTTTCATAGTTGAGTTCAATTGCTAGTTTCCTTATCGCTGCCATTGAAATAATAAAACGTTTGGATCATGGGTTATAAGATATATTATTATATCTTTATTAAAATTATATTTCTGTGTCAGTTATTTTAAATTATAATTCAGTTGAGGAAATGAAATTGATAAAGGCATATTTTCAAGCATACTGGTTTCCAATTAACTTTACAGCATTTTCTTTCTGTAAAAAACAAACAATAATATTTTCACGATGTGTAAAAATATACAAGGTGGCCAGAAATAAAACACCCCTACTCTGACCTCCATGGATATCGAACTACTCAGTGTAAAGGCTCAAAATTTTGTACACATACTATTCAAAATATGGGGAAACGGATTTCACGAAAAAAAAATTAGTTCCTGAAATCACCGATAGGTGGCGCTGCACAACTGGAACTATGATCAAAAGACACAAATAATAATAAAAATTAAAATGTTTATGCGGAATGGAATGCTTCCATGCTTCCTTTTTAATTTTTCTGCCCCTTATGGAAAATAAAAATAGTAAAGAATCTAGAACTCCCGTTGTAACTGCAATTTCATACTGTAACCAGAAAAATTTGCATAAAGCATGGTTAGAAGCCATGTTCTGGGTATAAAAGAAGTTAAAAGGTGGGGAATGTCATTCTTATTAGTGATGGCTGTCACGCTGCCAGAACGCGCTTTGCTTGTGAAGTTGTTTTACGAGAATAAAGGAAATGCTCCAGCAGCACTTCGAGAGTTTCGCCGACTTAAGGATTTGCGTAAGGGACCATTGCTTCCACAAGCTCTCAGGAGAATGATCGCTCGATTCGAGGAAACTGGACATCTTGGAGTTCAGCCTGGTCGAGGACGCAAACCGGTTCGTTCAGATGTCGTTGAAGATGTTGCCACCGGTATTGTTGAACAGTCAATGGATAATGTTTTAGGCTGCAGTAGTGCACGTGCAGTGTCACGACACTTGGGTGTTCCCTATAGCACAGTGTGGAACGTACTCAGAAAAATGGTGCATTGTTTCCCGTACAAAATCCGCCCTAATCAACAATTGCTGGCCACAGACAGGGAGATGCGACTGACCTTTGCATTGACATTTCTTGCTAGAGTTGAAGTGGATGCATCGTGGCCGTGGCAGATTCTGTGGAGCGATGAGGCCCATTTCCACCTCAGTGGAACAGTGAACACCCATAACTGTCGCATATGGGACACGACAAACCCCCGTACCTTCCAAGAGATTCCACTCCACTCACCGAAAGTTACAGTCTGGTGTGGATTCACAGCCACATTCATCCTTGGACCGTTCTTTTTCGAAGAGGTTACTTCCAATGGCCTTGAGACATGTACCGTGACGGCCAACAGGTACAAAAGGATGCTCGAAACATTTGTTGTACCCCATTTGCAGCAGCGCCAATGCCTTGACACCATTACTTTTATGCAAGATGGAGCACCTCCACACATTGGACTCCCTGTGCAACAGTTTCTTCGCCAACATTTCACCACTGACAGAATAATCAGTCGCGCGTTTCCGACAACTTGGCCATCTCGTTCACCGGATCTTAATCCGTGTGATTTTTGGCTTTGGGGACACTTAAAAAACCTTGTTTATCGAGAACGTCTGATAACCTTGGCAGATTTGAAAGAGAGTATCAGTCTGCATGTGAGAAGCATCTCAGATGACCAGTTACGATCCGCAGTTGAACAAGCTGTCCACAGACTTCACATTTTACATCTTCAGGAAGGGAACCATATTGAGCAGCATTCCCTGCATCGATAACGTCCTTGTTTCATGTATGCTTGGTACTTTCAAATAAAATGTGTTTAAAACGTGTTTTTGTGTCTTTTCAGCATACGTCCAGTGGTACAGCGCCACCTATCGGTGATTTCTGGAACTAAATTTTTTTTTCGTGAAATCCGTTTTCCCATTTTTTGAATAGTATGTCCACAAATTTTCAAGCCTTTACACTGAGTAGTTCGATATCCAGGGAGGTCAGAGTAGGGGTGTTTTATTTCTGGCCACCCGGTATATTAGATTGTATAAGTTAGATAGTAAACATAAAAGAACTATCATTATTAAAAATATTATAAAATCTGAGAATAACAATTTTTTCAAATTAATTAAATTTCAAAAAGTTGTTAAATGTATTTCAATTTAGTTAAATTCGCACCACCTCTATGAGATTAATATATAATAATATTAATATTTTAATTTATAATCAAGGGCTCTAAATGCTTTAAAATATTTTATTCTCATCAATAACCATTACCAACACAATGCACTGATATCGAAAACTATAATACATACGGGTGAAAAATTATTTACAGAATTCCATACATACAAATAGGAAATATTTGAAATTAAGATATCCCAACACGTTCGGAGTACTTTTTGAGAAAAACGTGATGTAGACATACTTTAACCATATTTCTAGGTTTAGGACTATTCGAAATTCAAAATAGGATATCTATATTTGAAATAAACATTAAATTAACACTTTTTGAAAATAGCCTTTAATGGCATAAATTTAAGTAATTTTTTATGAAACTCCAAATTGGCTACACCAAAAACTATGTTTTTTATCGTAATAAAACTTATACCAAAATAAACTATATAGTTTTATTCCGAGAATGAACATCGATCGTATGGTTATAATCATAAATAAAAAATTTTGCAATCAATTGAAGATTTATCATGAAATTTTTAGTAAATTTATGATATTATTATTCAAACAATAGGCTATAAATTAAAAAAAAATATTCAATCGATCAAAATTCTTTCAATTCATTCCCTAGAAAATAATATAAAGACAAAGTCCGCCAAATTTCATAGTTATATAATAATAATATTTTGTGTTATTTGATTTGAAGTGAGCAAATAATGAATAAAAATCAGTTTTGATGAAAATGCATTTAAAGTGTACAGTAACTTGTTTTAATAATAAATTATGGTCACACATACTTGAAATTCACCACATTTATAGCTTATAACTTCTTGCTGCTATTTTATTAACAACTTTTCTTTTTCAATTAATTTTTTTCTGGCATTTTTTTTTTTTTCATTTGGCAGTGGATGCTATTAAATTCACTTATTCTGCCTTTCTTGAGTTCATCAAATGTTGTTACTGAATTTGCTTTAGGGTACACTCCAACAACCTTAAGTATATTTAATAATCCAATAAGATTTTCGTTAAAATGTATTCCAGACATAAATACTCCTAATCTGAGGGTTCAAAGCTCATAAATACATGTTTAGGTACAAATTTTCACTGTTCAAAACTCATTGGCGTTATGTGTTTTGCTGTGCCAAACATTTCCTGTATTTAAAAATTAATTTGTGTTTATACAAATTTTAAACATGTTTTGGGGCCTTTAAATCGGTATTTCCAGTTATTTGAATGTCCATTTCGGGTTTATCGATCATTAAGAAAATATTAATATCTTGACTTCTAATGAAAGTAGAGACACAACAAAAACTGTTTTGGATATAGCTCAAAAACTGATCTATCTAATAAAATAATTTTCGAGAAATGTTATGTTTTTCAAAAATTGACCTTTTCAACGTGTTCGAATACCTTAAAGCAATCAAAAAGTATTCCAGGTTAAAGTACAAATTGATAAGAAATGTATTTCTAAATAAAATTTATATTCCAAGATTAGATTTAATTTTTACTGTCATATTTTCATTGGTACGAAAGTATATTTATAAGATAATTTCGTTTTTTGTTAAGATATACAAATTATCACAAATATTCAAACCATTATAATTAAATTAATTAAAAAAATATACAAATGATAGCAAAGCATAAAGTTAGAATATTTTAAGTTTTTTTTATCAGATATTAAAATTGGTGTCCTTATATATGTAGAAACTTGTGTAGCCCTGTCAAGAATCTGGAATTTTTTTAAATAAAAATTCCTTTCCTGATTTCAAAATATTATCAAAGTTAAATAATAATAACGCTGCAATTAAATTTCCCATTCCAAAACTTTACAAAATTTATTCACATGGATTTTAAAATTTCTGTTCTAATTTTTCACCTAAATGGCCCCATATGCGTTCTTGAAATTTCAAAACTAGAGCAAAATACCTCAGAAATACTCTCAGAAGTATATCGTATATTCTTATGAATATACTTCCAGATCTTCAGGATTTAAAAAAAAGACTTTAGGAAAAGTGTAACAGAGCAGATAATTAAATATGATACCTAAAACTGATTGATCGATTTGCTGGTAATTTTATTTGATTGGCAAAAGTATTTTATAGGTACATGAAGAAGATGAAATGCTCCTATTTATGGAATAATATTGTTTCGTATAAGTATTTGTCTTGCAATCTTAGACTTGTTTCAATATTTTAATTCCATATTGAAAATAAATATTTGTGTTTTCCTGTATTCAGTTTTTTTGTCATCAGATCACTATATTTCCTTTGTAAAGTTTTGATTTGCAAGAGAATGAGCGGTTTCATTAAGCTGGGTTTAATAGTTGAATAAAGAAATGAGTTAGGGATTATATTAATGAGCAAGACAGCTTTGTATTTTGTTGCAAGAAGAAAACAAACTTCACTTGAGGAATTAGAAGTCCTCTAAGTACCTCGCCTAGTTATATCCATGTTGGGTCACTTGTATAACAAATTTCTCCGAGATTTATTCAGGGAGTAAATCTTTATCAAATATTGCAATTTGATTTCTAACTGATCCAAGATAGATATTTCTTATTCAATTCTTGAGGCAATGGTACGGCAATTTTCGCAGTTGATGATGCTATGGAATTATGTAACATTTTGTTTTTGTATGTGTTATTTTCTTTTATATTTTGACTCCATATTAAAGAAACAGACGTTTAATTCTTGAGCCAATCTTATTAAATTTTTTGGAATTGATGACACAAGAGAATTTTGATAGCATTTAACTCAAAAATGCTTTATTTTCCCTCAAATTTTGTGTCTGTATTGGGCGAATAGATGGATGAAGATTTTTTAAGATTTTTTTTAAATCTCAAAGACAAAATCATTACTCAATACCTTATAATGAGAAAAAATTTCTTTATAATGAAAAATATGATTCAACTAAATTGTGATATATATATATATATATATATTGCGGAAATTGATCATGTTGATTTGCATCTTATGATAAACATATTTTCCACCTGGTAGATTTTTTAGTTTCAAGTGAATAAAATAAACCATGATAAATCACTTAGAGAAAAAAAAAACCAATAAAAAATATAGAGTAAGGTGCAACATAAAGAAAGGTTAAATAGCATAATTATGCAAAAAAGTTTTTTTTTTTTTTTTTCCAAATTTAACCAGTTTGTCTGCGGTGTTAAAAAATATTTTCTTTAAAGCGAGACAATGAAGAAATCAAATGCATGTAGATGCTGGGAAAGATTTTTTTTTGGTAAAACGAAGAGATGAACTGTCTTGAATTATGAGTTAATTATGATGATAACCGTTTGGAACAATTAGTTAAACTAGGAAAAAACTTGACAGAATAAACAAACATAAGAAAAAATATACATCTGTAACATATTTTATTCACGGACGGTAATAGAATGGCTTAGGGATTCTTATTTATCACTCTGATTCCTTTTGAAGAAACTCATTATTAGGGAAGGAGTGTCAAATAAAGTGTAAATAAATATTTGAGAAGTCTGAAAAATTAAAGTAAACAAATAAATAAAGAAGAAATAATGATTCTAAAACAATAGTTGAGATCATATGCATTTAAAATGCAAGTTTATTGAATAGAGTAATCTTAATTTTTTATCATGAGCTTGTGACGAAGTTGAATTATTCATTTGCTTTGTTTCAAATTCTATTATTTATAATTATGTTTATGACGCAACTGCTGATGTAGATGTGTTAACATTATTAATGAAAATTAACAAATTAAAATCTCCTTTAACATGTATGTTTTATAAAAAAGTGAGAAGGAGAAATTAGATGAAAAAAAATGAGAAAGCGTAATTCTTGATAAAAGAAACAGAAGAATAACAAATAAAATAAATAAATTAAAAACATTAAATAATTTAATGCGACGTCAAATTGTAGAAAACAAAATTCGTCATTTTGTATTGAATGTATTAAATACAATGTTGCCAAGAAAATTTTATTCTTGGGAGTTTACAAATCAGACAATATATATATAATTGAAATATGATATTTGCAAATAATTATTGGCAAAAGAAACTGATGAATGACAAATAAAATAAACTAAATAGAAGCATAACATATTTTTTAAACATAGAATAATCTAATTGAAGATCAAATTGTTGAAAACGAAAAGGACATTTTATATTCAAAGGATTAAAAACGATGTATACAAGGAAAGTTTTTCTAAAATTCTGTACTTGGGAATCTGCAAATAATACAATATATTTAAAATTGCAATATAATATTTTCATATAATTTCTGGCAAAATAAACAAATGATTAGCAAACAAAATAAACAAAATAGAAACCGGAAAGATTTTAGAAATACGAAATAATCTAATAGAATATCAAAATGAGGAAAAAAAATCGCCATTTTGTATTCAAAAGGCTACCTACAATGTTGCCAAAAAATATTTTCGAAAATTCTGTACTTGACAGTCTACAAATAATGCAACGCATTTATAATTATAAAAATTATCGTCAAAAGAAACAGATGCATATCAAATGAAATAGAAACATGAAATAATGTAATTCAAATTCAAATTGTGGAAAACAAAATTCGTCATTCTTTATTCAAATGATTAAAAACAATGTTACCAATGTATTCAAAATATTACATACAATCTTGCCAAAAAAGATTTTTGAAAACTCTGCATTTGGGAATCTACAATTAATGCAATATATTTATAATTACCATATAATATTTGACTGTGATTATTGGAAAAAGAAACAGATGAATAACAAATAAAATAAGCAAAACGGAAATATGAAATATTGAAAAACACAGTATAATCTCATTGCGATTTAAAAATATTCGTTATTTTGTATTCAAAGGATTAAAAACAAGGTTGCCAAGGGAATCATACAATATATTTAGAACTGAAATATAATATTTGCCAATAATAATTAGCAAAAGAAAACAGATGGATAAAATATAAAATAGAAAAAAAACCCGTGAAATATCTTAGAAAAATGGAATAACTAATTGAATGGCAAGTTGCTGAAAACAAAATTCCAAATTATGTATTCAAGGGATCAAAAACAATATTTCCTAGAAAGATCGTCAAAAACTCTTCACTTGGGAATCTACAAATAATACATTTTTAATTACCATGTAATGTTTGTCAAGCATTATTCGCAAAAGAAATTGATGAATAACAAACAAAATAGAAACACAAAATAATCTGAATGAATATCAAATTCAGGAAAACAAAATTCCACCATTTACTACTCAAAAAATTAAATACAATGTTGCCAAAGGAGATATCGGGAAAATCCTGCACTGGTATTCTACAAATAATGAAGTGCATTTATAATTGGTATAGAATATTTACCAATAATTATTGACAAAGAGATAGGTGAATAACTAATAAAATGAACAATACAGAAACATTTTAGAAATATGAAATAATCTAATAGTATATCAAAATGAGGTAAACAACAATCATCATTTTGTATTGAAATCATTAAAAACAATGTTACTTAAGAGGATTTTAGACACTCCTGCATTTGGGAATCTACAAGTAATACAATATACTTATAACAGCCATACAATATTTGCAAATAATTAGTGGCAAAAGATACAGTTGGATAACAAATAAAATAATGAAAATAGAAACATGAAATATTTTAGAAATATGAAAAAATCTAATTTAATTTAAATTGTGGAAAACAACATTCGCAATTTATTATTTAAAGGATTCAAAATAATGTTGTTGATTAACATCTTCAAGCTTAATGCTCTTGGAAATCTGCAAATAATATAATATCTGACAATTAATGTATAATAATGCGACCTTACTTTTATGTATCATAATACGTAAAATAATACATATTTTTGTTTTAAAGTGCTATAGGTGGTAAATAAATTATGACTCCGTACCACCCCCCTGGGGGCATCACGAAATTGAGGATGAAATGTTTCCGGCATGGTAGTTAGAT
>JAPMOQ010055289.1:1569570-1583914 GCA_026543055.1 Argiope trifasciata | reverse complement strand
TTCTCGTTTTACTACATCGATAATTACTGCAATATGGTGAAGGATTGATTCTCTTTTTCATTTAAACATCTAATCAAACTAAAAGTTTTGAAAAATAAATTTAAATGCTATACGGATAACATTGTTACATATTTTCACATTATAACACGGATTATGTAGTACATGTTCTTATAATAATATGAAACAAGTTCGTATTTTAGAATAATGCTACTTCCTTCCAACTAAATAAATTATTTGGATGAGTTTGATAATGATCTACAATTTTAATGAAAAGACAAAAATTGTGCTTCATTTAGTTAACTACCTTGAACTAATAACTAATTAACTTGAATAAAATTTATTTAATCCTCCTGTAGCAATCTTTTAATCCACATTTGTTAAGGTAAACTATAGAAGTACGGATAGTTTGGTTAAAAATTTATATATATATACATGCGAATGCAGTAAATAGAAATCTAGTTTCTTTTAGTAAAGCTACATAACAATTGATCTTTCTCTGGTAAAAGTGTAGAATAGTGTGCCCCTTGCTGCGCCAAGGAAGGCAAGTCGCCAACAAAGATGGCGGACAAAATAAACAAACTGTTCCGAGGAACAGTTACGGTTGAATTTTCACCCTTTTTATTTAGAATGTTTAACTAATTATAGTTATTTGTTTAATACTACCCAATGCCTTCTACAGATGCCGAAGGCATCTATAGAAGGCACCGGGTAGAATATTTAAACTTAAAAACATCCTAGGGCTTCGCTTTCCTACTGAGCGGGAATGCAGTAGCTTCGCTAGCAAATTGAACAGATGGACAGTGTGGATTAAGGAATAGTGCATAATAATATTACAAGTAAAAAAAAGGATGTTATAGGAACGAACACTATACAGAATTTTTAATATTTAATGTACTTACTTGTGTTATTTAATCTTTTCATAAACACTCAACACTTCATAATACTCAAAGCATTCTTTCCAAGCCTCATCAAGTCATAAAAAATATTCCACTCATCCTTCATCCATTTCGCAGGTTCGAAGTAGTGCCTACCATCCCAATTACCAGACATCCTCTCCTGTACGATTGCAGACATAATAATATTTCGAGGGAACCAAATGTTGAAGCACCAAAAGAATTACGAGAATTGCGAATAATTCCATGGCAGACTTCTTTTAATACGAAAACGTAGAAGATTTCGTGAATTACGTTTTTAGACGATTTGCGAATTCGCATAGTGATAATTAAAAATGGGAAAACGAAAAAAAAAAAAATTGTAAATAGTAACACTAAAAATGAAATAATTGCTTTTTTAATTAATATTAATTTTATTCTAAACTTTCTTTGTATGATAAATTTTAAATTAAAACAATAAACAAAATTTAAATCATCTGAAATCGATATTTTAAATATTAAATTTATTATAAAACAGTTGTAGTTCATGAACAACTCAACTATTGTAAAAAGTAGTAAACAAAACAGAATTAGGGTTACTGTAAGAAAATTTCGTTGGGTTGTCATATTGGTGAGAAACTCGGGGGCACACCGTGCTACTCTTCAACCCTTTCTCTTTCATTTTACTTTTGGATTATTGTTTTAAATTATTCACTAATCGTCAATTTCCCAAAAAAATTTTTGAGGAAGTTTAAAATTTGGAAATGAATTGGCTTTTTTTATTATTATCATATTTTATATACTGAATACAAGAGAAAATAAAACAATCTAAAATTGTTTAATGCCTAAAACACTATGGCATCTGAAATTTAGAAATATCTACAATTTTTATCGTTGTAGTACTTTCTCATAAAATACAGCATAATACAAGAAACAGAAAATTAAAACATGATAAATAGAAGAGTTTTATATCTCAAAATAATAAGAATTAACAGAGAAACACTTAATTAGAAGAGGGAAACACTTTTAGTTGAAATTGAAGCTTGGATTTACAATCTTATTCTACAAGCATATCATCTATCACCCTGTTTTTCTTAACTAATCGCATTTTTAGAACACTTGTACATTATGTACCCTAATAATTACTAATCATAATCTACAAACCACAAATAATTTTTGAAATAATGAAAATTAAGATTATTACTTAAGACTTATAAAAGTTTATTCATTAATGTTAGTATAACAGTCTATGATGCCTTAAGAAAAGAATAAAATAATTCAACAAAATCACAAAATATCATATATAAAATTCAAAGAAAGTTAAGTACTTTTATTCAAGCTCAAAAATAAAAACACTAAAAAAAAAAGAAAATATTTCATATATTTTAAAATACCTTTAGTAGAAATGAAGAATAATGCGTGAGAAAAAATCCGACGAATTCCCTTCTGCTTCTATAAATAAGCCTGCCTGAATCTATAAGGAATGAGGAAATAACCTTGCGATACTGCAGTAACGAAAATTTATATTGTTCTATTTTAGAGAAATCCATAAAATGTCCATTTAAGTAACGAATCCAAAAAGTTTTCCGAACTTTGGTTTTGATATTCTTACATGAGACGAATATTTTCAGCAAAAATAAATAAAAGAGATAGATTTATACCGATATATAAGTTAGATATTATGTATTCAAATATTCATATAATATAAATCTTTGAAGTAAAATTGGATTCAAAAATTTCATTTCATGATAGAATTCTTGGAAATTACTTTCATATATATTTGTAGTGATATGATTTGAGATATGTTTTCATGTCATAAATAGATCGACCATATTTTTAAAAGAAATAGAGCATTTCTGTCAGTCGATATTAAATGATTTCGATCTCAAAATTGTATATGCTAGTCAATCTGGAGTATGTTGAATAATTTATAATGTGGATATGTTTATACATTGTCTGCAAACCTCGCAATCTATAATACATTATATAGGATCTTTAGTTTTAGTTCTGTTATATTAAAGTCCCGTTTTGAAACAACACTAGGGTTATTTTAGAATGAACCTCGTAATTTTGAACCGCAATCAGACGACGAGGATGACATCTGAGCTGGCGCTCCCATACCAAAGGAAGGACGTTTGGCCAACACGGATTTAGCGGCTGCCAGGCGTAATTGCATAGACGCTTCTAAGAACCGTGGATTCGAACAGCGAACCCTGCAACCCTCCGCTTCCGAAGCCGAGATTTTACCACCAGGCCACAGCGGCCCCACATGTATGACACAAAATTTGTTAAATCCTTTAGAAGGCATGCAGATATATTTAGAAAAACCAAACTAGGCACATATTTAATGAACACTAAGAGCTTTCTCAAAACTGCAATTATGTTTTGGATTTTAAAAAATTAAAAAAATAACATTTTAACTACAATTATTATACATTAACTACAATTACGTTTCTGATTTTTAAAAAATTAAAAAGATAACATTTTCCCTCAATTTCTATGGAATATTATCGCTGAAATCACAATTTCAGCCATAAAATTTCTCTTTAAAATAAAGTTGGAAACTAATATTAAGTTTAAATTGAAAAAAAAAGAATAGAATAGATTTAAAAAGTGAATGAAATAATGAAACTGGCATGAAGACTTTATCATATCCAAGCAGGGATTTTTTTATGTGAAGGTTCTGACTTTCGTCCAAATATTGACCTAGCGTGCTGGCTAGTTTTATGGTTTCTTTAATAAAATAAAGCTAATTTTTAAGGATTTAATTTTAAATTTGAGCAATTTTAGTTTAAATTTAATTTCAAATTACAATAATTTATACTACTTTTTTTATTCAAGCGCTTGCAGTAAAACATTACAGTTATATACAAGCCACATGAATATCTTGATAACTTGACAGCAAATGCTAGATTTTTTAATTTATTCTTAATAAATGCCTTTAAATATGTATCAAAATATTGAATATTTTAAACATCATAATATTTTTAGGCTATTATTTGTTCTGCAGATACAATAGCTGATGGGAATATACGAAATGAGTCAAGTCTAAAATTTTATGTTTTCTATGAGGTCTCGTTATAAAGGAGATATCCTTTAAATTGTTGAACTTTTATTTTTGCACAAAAGTTTTGATTCAGATGCGACACCAAAGCGATAATGTATGATATATCCTCGATGTCTTCCTGTTAGATGGCCTTATTCGATGGGTGTTGGATGTAAGTGAGATTTTTTTTAAAATCTTGGTTAAGGACATCTCAACCCTATTTACTCACGATATTTTACAGTTTCACCAATAGTATTCTAAATATTGGGTATCGTAATGATATTATTAAGCATTTCATATTAATAGAAATATAAGGATTCAAATATGCTGCAATACCTAACTGATAAATATTTACTAGATGGATGGCAAAGCATATACTAAGTTAGCTTGAACCGAGAGCCTTCCTGATGCCAGCTCCTATTTTATCATTCATCATCATTTATCCTTTTATTTTTTCATTCTATTATTATTATTATTTTATCACTCAATTATATCATTCATCATCATTTATCATTATATTTTATTTTTATTATTATTTTATCATTCTATTATTATCGTTATTTATCATTTTTTATGCCACTGGACATCATCGGACGTTTATTTAATGGCAATATCATTTAAATGAAAAAGAATAGTCTAGGAAATTTGGTTCAGTTTTAAATAGATAGTTTAACATTTTTTTTAAAAGTTACCATCGTTAGTATTATGAATGTATTTCAATGATATTTATTCTCAATAATTATTTTCTTTTCAGTACAGAGTACCCACAAACTCAGAACTGTAGGATTTCCAATCTTTATAGTAACAAAAATCTTCTCCATATTGGGAGACAAAATCCGTGTTTTTGAAGAGAATATACAAAACTTTCAATTGTATTTAAAGTCTGATTATAAAGGACAACATATACGAAATTGATACATAATTTTTCGCAGTGAAAAATTATGTATAATGTATATTATTGATGATGACGTCGTGTCCGCGTGTTAATTAACTTTCAGGTCTCAGAAGAGGATATATATAATATATTATGCACTATTTTAAGTAATAAAAATATCCAAGTGACAAATATGTGATAAATAATCCATCGTTATTGTTGATGATACATCCGCGTTTCCAAGGAAAGGAGGTGCAGTAGCTGCTGAGGGTAACGGACCCTGAGCAATCAGAGGACAGAAGTCGGGTTCTAGCTCAAATGCAGGTGAAACACACATTCGCTTGTACAACCCCTTTTTACAGAGGGGCAATTCATACATCTCATAGATAGAAAACAGAACCTTGCCCGAACCAGGGCTTCGAACCCTGGGCGCCCAGATCACGTGGAAGACACGCTACTCCTATGACAAGACGCCGGCATACATGTTATTGATTCTACCATATTAACTCAAACCATATGATCAAAAGCTAAAATATGATATCGCGAGACAGATTACTCACAAATAAAATAAATTTTCTTACTAAGAAATGTTATTCCTTTCAATATCAAATTTTTCAGGCGATATGTAGTTAGTATATATTAAAACATTGTAATTACTTTTCAACTTACAAACGAATAAAATTGAAGAATAATGTGTAATATGAGAAAAGGAAGTAGAAAAAGAAAAAAATAATTTTATGAACGAATTATTGTATAATTTGACTGTGAAATAAATCAGATATAGTTTAAAAGACTTGGTAAAGATTCAATTTGGGGAATATCCAACGCTTACGAATGAATAAAATTGAATAACGTTGTAGAGTAAGAAAAAAAAAAAGGAAAATAATTTTATATATGTTTTATTGTAGCATTTGATTGATATAGATGAGATGAAATCTCTTGGGACCTGCATACTTTAACAGTAAATAAAACTACTGTTTTCAAACTTCAGCTCATTGTTACAGTTCAAGCTTCAGAAAAGTTGTGTTTGCTTAATTTCCAGCAACATTTTGAAGTTTTAAAAAATATTTAAGTGACTTGATTAAAAAAAAGAATTAAATAAATGAATAATCATCAAATAATGATTTATTTGTTATTTTATTAAAATAACAATAATGCGTAATACTGCTTGATATCTAGGAACATAAACTTTATCAGTTCATTAGGGATATGAAGCAAAACTATTTTTCTTGTATTCATTTATATTAATACATCGAAAACTGGCCGCAAGAAAATACTGAATCTCTCACAATATGATACGTGCAGAAACGTGGGATTCAAAAAATATGTTGGTTGATATAAATAGCAAGAAAACAAAAAGAAAACAAAGCAGAAAAGATTATGCATCAAGAAATACTTTTACATAATCCAAGGGAAAGAACTCAGCCTACACGAAGTGAATTACGTTCATGGAGTAATATCCAACAGACTCTTGAATTCTAATATTACCTTCTTTTCCTCAAATTCAAGATTACCAGAAAACTATTTTCCTGTACTGGTATTTAGGGTGTAGTAACAAATTGGAATGGCTGGATGAAAACAAGTATTTAAAATATGAATAAGAAACTGCATATTAAAAACTTTCTAAAACTATTAACTTAAAATATTACTTATGATTTAAAACCGATAGTCTGGAATCGAAAAAGTAAAAAGAAAATATAAAGGTTTCTTTTATATTTTGAACTTTGTAATAATAGAAGAAGCGTTTCAAGATATGTCAAGCATCATCAAGGCAATTTTTAAAAATTTGTTTTTGCGCATAATTCTTTGAATTTTTTACCTAATCTTTCAACAATTAAATAAAGGCTTTATTAAGGTTTGACTTAATTTAGTAATTAAAATAAATAATTAATAAATATAATTCCATTTTAAATTTATAATTATATTCAATTATTGCTTAAATATTTACAATTCACTTTGAATTTATAATTATATTTAATTATTTTGAAGCATTGACAGTTGTTTTTGATTTTTAATTATTTTTAAAATTATTTCTTAATTATTTATAATTCATTTTGTGTTAATTGATAATTATAAATTTATCATTTAAGAAATTAAATAAAAAATTAAGATTATTTATTATTATTCATATTTACATATATTGTTTCGGATCACTGCAGTTGGGTGCTTTTTATAGTGGGTATATGGTGTGAGGACACAATAATTAGATTTCAGAAGAAAACGACGACGTTTATTTACATAAAAACAAGACAGCAAAAAGACGGCAATTATTTACAATCGAGACAAACACACAGCAACAGTAGCCCACAAGTAGTAACAACGTCCACAGCACATAAATGAAGAATGAAGAGAGTTTGATAGATATCTCTAATGGATGCTAAATGAATACTGCATTATTGACCTCCCAATCTTCTCGAGAGAAACGTAATAACTATTTGGCAATGAATTCGCCAATTTTGGTGAGAAAAAAAAAGAAAAGCCCGAGTTTTGCCTTTTTATCTTTTCGGAGAGAAGATACGATATCTTTCTAGAAGTTGATCTGTTCTGTCACTGAAATTATAAATTGCTGAAAGACAGAGTGGAAGTGAGTTGGAATGAAGTCAAATGAGTAGCAGTCGATTCGAGACACGTGAGCACTTAAACCAAGTTTCTTTTTAGAATGTTCAACGAGTTCTTTTTGATCGTCTGGTACTGCTGTGGTTGCTTATAATCGATTTGTGTATTACTGTTCACTTCAAGTGTTGTTTTTACATATGCTGCAGCTCTGCTTTGCTACAGTCACGAATTCATGCTCTAGTAAAAAGTAAAGAATCTTCATTGTTTGCGAGCCTATTTAAATTTTTCTCCTTGCTATATAGAGACGGAATTCTGATTTTTCATAGTAATTATGTATTGAAGAAAAGTGAATATGGATTTTGGAGCATTTTTCTAAGAACGATTAGACCTAAAATTGATGTAAATTTTCACTTTCCTTTTTAAAGTCAAACTCAAAGCTTCCTTTATATAAATCTTTTCATTTTTGGATTATAATGTCCTTATACTTGCAGATGATCTATTTTCTATTGATTGATTTTGCCAAAGCTTTTCGTACATCAACCCGTTTTGGGGAAATGTTAAGTATCAAATTTCATGTGTATCTGCTGTTGTATTTTAGATCTATCATGTTCATAGAGTATAAAAATAATAAGTATAATATGTACACAGACTCAGATGATCTAGAAATTAGGTATCTGTTGAATGACATTAAATTTACTATTGAGGATATTTTGACAAAGCTCTTGTCGTGATTTCATTCCTTACGAAAAAAGTTAATGCAAATTTATTGCATTTAATGAATTATGAATGTTTCACACTTTGATATATAATGTAAAATATTTTTTTTCTGAACCAATATGCATTTTCTCTAAAGGGCTCTTTGCTGTTTGAAAGAATTCAATATCATCAAGTGTCATTGCTCCTTTGTGATAGGTAAGGTTGCGCTTTTGCACCCTGATTAAGTGTTCTCCTTACCTGTGGCTAGGTCTGAGCAATTGCTTAAAGTAACCCAGAATATTAAATAAACAAGGGTGATAAAAATTATTTTCGGATTTATAAGAAATCAAAATTTTTGAATTAATTTAAAATTGTTCAAAGGTTTATTTGCTTTGGTCATCACAAATCTTTCTCCGCTTAATTTAAAGAAGAAAAAAAGAAATGAAATAAATATCTGAGAGCAAATGTTAACGCAGTTTATCACATTAACTGAATAAATATCCTTAATCAAAACAAAGAATTTTAGAGGTATACAACCAACAGTCAAACATATCTCTATTAAATCTTATTGTGAATTGATTCCAAGAATTCATTTACTTCCGAAAAGGATAAAAAAAGACTATAATCGAAAGAATGACACTCTAGCCCCCTATTCATCAAATTGCGATGCAGATAGAATCCTTAGCAAATAAAGGAACAATACAGTATTTATTTAACACAAAGAATTCTTCCAACGTCATAACAAAAAAAGACTTGAAATATTCCAGGGACCAAAGTCATGTACGGCTTTTGGAACAATACAATAGTAGATAGGGCAGAAAAAAAACATTTCTTTCGATAAAATGCATTCCTTCAAAATAAGTTTCATTGTCATTTTCGAATAAAGTTGGACACAAATAGAGGGCCATCATTTTATTATGAAGCACTACAAAATTTTCATTCATTTTCCATTTCAATTCACAGTCCAATTGAAATATTGTCTTGTATTTTCCTAAATAAGAATTGTTTAGCAACCTTTGGCTGAATACGTCGATAATTTCAAAAAAATAAATATTTAAGATTTTTTTCAATTACTATTAGATTGAGTAATGATTGTAAAAATAATATTTCGCATTTGCATATATTTTTATTTATAAGTCAGATCTTAGAAGTGTAATTATATAATGTGTGTTGTATATAAATATATAATTTGTTTAAATAAGTTAAAAGGGAAACGCAAGAAATCAGGTTGATACCTTTTTTTTCATTAATTATAGTTACATGAAAGGGAAAAATGCATCCTCCAGTATGATTTATTTAACTTGAAATACAAAGAAGCAAATGCTATTTCACACACACACACACACATACCTTAATATATTTTCCGGGATCTGGGCCTACCGAATTCGGGTCCCGGTTAAGGCATGGTTGCTTTTACTCTGTGAGATGTGTGAATGCCCCCCCCCCCCCTCTGTAAAAAAGGGTTGTGCAAGCCAATGTGGCGTATGAAACACCTAAGTTGCATTGGCCCTAGTTGGCATTACTGAAGAAACAAGAGACTCTCACTCGGCTTAAATAGATGACAGAGAACTGTCGGTGGGCTTGTACAGTGCCATAAATCATATATTCAACGTGATGTGGGCGTCCCGAATTCGGGAATATAATAATTATTATTAGCTCCCATTAGGAAATTGCTTTCATTGGCATAAATAATAATATAAAAAATTATATATAATATTTTAAAATCGTAATGTATATATATATATATATATAATGTGTGTGTGTGCTTATAAGTCAATGAATGTTCTGAAAAATCTTATGAAATCTTACATTTTTTTTGTATTACATTCCTATTACCACATTTTATAACAAATTCTAATGCAATAAAATTTAATTAAATAAGTTCCGTTCTACTATGTTAAGCGTAATAAAGCTGCGAATCTTTGAATATTCTAATTTTAAGCAGGTTTTAAGCTATTTTAACTATTGCCAGGGAAATATCTAATCTGAGAATTTCAACTCTATTATATGGCCGTTCTTTGATATAAAGTAATGAAATTCAAAACTTTATGATTGGGTTAATTTTGATTTAAAGAAGACTTTTTATTTTTAAATATTGCTATAAGAGGTACATTTTTTTCCTTTAGGAGTATGACAAAAAAAAAAAAAAGAGAATTTATAGTAATTTAGTGCATTTATTAAATGAAAAACCATAACATTTATTTCTATGCGTGAAATTATTTTTTCTTTAGAAATCATGTGCCTACCACCTTTGAACAGTTTAGAAAGGAGCCATCCTGTATTTTAGGGAAATATATCATAAACAGTAAAACTGCGTCTAAGTTTTTAAAGATAAAACCATGAATAAGAAATGATATGATAGTCTGATATGAATAATCGAATTATGGTATTAAAATCTCTACACGGCATCTTTCGAAATGCAAGTTAAATTTTAAATATATAAATTTAATTTTTTTGTTTGCATACATGAAATATGCAAATAAAATATTTTAATAGCAGAAAAAGCTTCCATTTTGGGATTTTTGATGAAACTTCATATTTTAATACCTTTTAGTACCACAAAAAATTTGTCAAATTTTTTATCTACTATATCTATTTCAAAATGTAGTAAATTAATGGTATGAGTCGGTATGTGACTTCGATATGTGAATTTAAATTTAAATTTCAAATATTTTAACATGAAATTTGTTTGACTGTCTTTTATAAAAATATTTTAACTAAAATAAGCGTAACGAATTATCACTGAATGCTTATTACTTATTACTTAGCACTGAATATTTATTACTTGCACTTATTTGTTTCTGATATTGATGGGAAAAAAAATCCCAACCCTAAAGTCCTGAATAATAATGTTAAGAAAAATAGATTAAATATTGTTTTTGCTTCTCCTTTAAGTATTAATGTATTAATTTCCTTTACGAAAATAAATGTTATTCTTTCTATCATTCTTAATTAAACAAGACAATAATTTTAAATTCCAAATTATATTTCTAAAATCATTTCTTCTGTGGCAGCAAGCGCCGGGTACCAGCTAGTTTTAAATAAATTAATGCACGTTGATAAATTGACGTTTAATAAATTTAATTTTACCGTTGAGCTTTAATGGTCGTTTCAATAGATGAAGAACATAAAAAATATAATTTCTATACCTATCCTACTTTATTATGTTGCGATTATATCATACCATATTTTGCTTCAATTATATATTGATGTGTATACTTGTTTCTATTTTTCAGCAGTAACTATTATTGGATATTTTATATCATTTTATTGTATTTGCATTATTTTCCATCTTCATGATTTTTTTATATTATTCATTATATTGTCTTGATTTGTTAAAACAGTTCGGTTATTAATTGTCAACTTGTGTAGGTAGTGAATATTGATAACTAAGTTTAGAATTCAGTAAACAGTATTGCTTGATTTATTATACTTATTATAATTTAGTTTAATTTAATTATTTCAAAATCTCTTTTTGAAACAGTACAAGGTCTATATATTTTATAGATCAGCATGCAGCATATGGAGTTATTTTGATTAGGTTCTGATCACATCAGTCGCGCTGCACAATCTAATAAGTCACATCGACCTAATCACCCGCAGGATACGGAGTGGTTAAATAGCCAATGGGGATTAGTTAACTGTCAGGTCTCAGAAGAGGATATATATAATATATTATGCAATGTACTAAATAATAAAAATATCCAAGTCACAAATATGTGATAAATAATCAATCGTTGTTGTTGATGATGTCGTGTCCACTTTTCCACTGAAAGGAGGTGCAGCAGCTTCTGAGGGTAAAGACCCCTGAGCACCCAGAGGGCAGAAATCTGACTTCTAGCGCAAATGAAGGTGACACACACATTCGCTTGTACAACCCCTTTTTACAGGGGGGCACATTCATACATCTCACAGATAGAACATAGAACAACCATGCCCGAACCAGGGCTCGAACCCGGGACGCCCAGATCAAGGGGAAGACACGCTATCTCTATGCTAGGAGGCCAGCAATCAATCGTCATCAAAACAACTTTAAAAAAAAACAAATTTAATAATGAAAAATCTATACTATTTCGTAAGTTTCAGGGAATCACTAATTTGTTATCAACTTTTAATAGTTTCACCCAGCTTATTTAATAAAAAAAGTGTTTAAAGATTTTAACTATATATAATTATGGTAGCATCCGAAAAAAACGGCTGAAAGATTTTTCGTGAGACAGTTATTTTTTAAGACAACGAAAAGCAAAATTTATTAACTTTAATATGAAGAGAAGAAACATGTCTTTAGTAACCAATAAATGGCACCAATATCGGTTTCATCGGAGGTTTTAATGCCGAAATTCCGAAAGGATAAGGCAGCCAACAGTATCAATTATAAATATCTTCGATTATGTAAATTCAAGTATATGGGAAGGTTGAAGGAAAAACAGTCCTCACGATTTTCTTATAATGATTTTTGACATAAATCAGATTGTATATAGATACGAATTTTAAATGTTCCTACCCTGTCCCGTTAGTTTCATAACTTAGAAGAAAGCTTTTAGATATATTTAATTACAGTTGAATGTATAAAGGTTTATACCAGATTAATTATTCATATCTAACTTGGCGACCATATAGAGACAAAAATGGGGACTGGGTGGGAATAAAGAAACCCCAATATTCAAGAATCTTGGAGTTACCTTCATTATGATTCGAGTTCAAGTGTTTTTTAGAATATTTGATACTTTCTCAAGGGAGTTATGAAAAGTGAAGACGAGAGACAGACAGTAGTCGAGTTGAGTCAATTCACTCTTTGAAGAAGTGATATCTTCGAGATCTCTTTGGGCATTTTGTATTGTTGCAGATACTTGTTAATGATTTTTTGCTTGCATATGCACTACAATAAAAAATACAAAATAATTAAATAAAAAAGAAAGGTTTTTATTAAATTATTAAAATGTGTTGTTAAACCTTAATCTTTTCAGCTGCCATTAGTGACCAGCATGTTCATCCAAATAATTCCCTTTATGATATATTAAATATTAATTTTCAATGTAAATGTTTACTATTTTTTTACCTTTATTTATAACTTTTAATTTTATACAGTAAAACATAAATTTAATTTAATTAGTCAAAATGAATTATAAAGCGTGATAATTAGAAATGTTTATACTTCAAAATAAAAGAGAAAGTGAATATCCTGTTAAATTATTAAATTTCGAAGAAGGCATATTTTTATCCTCAGTTTTAGCTTTGGCAAACATCCGACTGGAGATTCTGATGGATAAATTTCAACTTCATAACTTTAAAAATTAAGCTGCAGTAAAATGTGTATTACAGGTAATTTAAATTGCTAGAAAAACAAAAATGAAATTGGTGTTAGTAAAAAAAAATATTTGAGTTTTCAGATAATATAAATGTAATTTTCTAAAATAATGATATTGAATTATATGGTCATCAAGTTCTATAGGTAAGTCATAATGAGTACACCGTTTACAATGGTTAAACCAATTTTCTCTCTAGATTAAATTTTGTTTGATGCCTGTTTCTTGATTTTTTTACATCTTCTTTCATCTGAGTGAATGGCGTTTCCCCAATAATTTTTAGCAGCTTAATGAATTGACGATACTTTGAATTAATTGCAGCTTTAAAAAATTAAATGAAGTATTCATAAACTAATGATTATTAAGTATTCATAAACTTATTTATTTAATACTGACTGTTGTCATTTGACATTATGTAAAAATTGAGATTTTTGTCCACTTTTCTTAGAACCTTATTATCTATTTTTACCTCTATCTCTATATCTATCTGAATATATATCTACATCTATTTATATATATATCTATTTATATTTATATATGATTATTAGCTAAATGTACATCTGTTAAAAGAATTTATTTCCACCAACATTAATCTCTATCATTCATAATATATTTAGCGCTAACACCAAATGAAGTTTTCAGCTACTGAGCGTGTAAGTTAATTATTAAAACAAATAAATCAACTTAAGTTCTTTTATTCTTAAGGATCTTTATTCATTTTCTGGGTATTTATATAGAATTTTGTGACTAAAGGTCACATCTTTTATTTAATGCAGCGGAAGAAGACCCATTAGGTGCTGACATTCGAAGCCTCTCCCTATAACTCATTCTCAACATTATTGAGAGCTCTGCTATTTAATAGCTGAATGAAAATCCCTTGCATGAATTTATTGCAGATATTTTTCATGCTACAAATTAACTTATGCTAGGGTTGACTTTTTCTTACTGATTTTAAATTTATGACAAAGTATTCATAAATGACAAATCTTAAATA
>JAPMOQ010055289.1:1523638-1569470 GCA_026543055.1 Argiope trifasciata | reverse complement strand
TATATCCTTGGACAAAGGAAAATTATTTGATAACTTCGACAGAAAGAAAAACTTAATGATTCATTTTCTTTAACAGGACGATTAATCACAAGATTATTAAACTTTACTTTTGTTATTATGTAGCTAAACTATGGGGAATAATTTTTTCACCATTATTACGTTATATATTCACTTTTTTTATTAAGTCTCATCCACTAAAGAGAATCGTTTATACACATTTCTTCCCCGTAGGTTATTTTTAACCAAAATTTCACGAGGATTTAATAATGAATGCAAGATTATTGTTAGTCATATTAAAGTTCGTGCTTCTAATATGTTGAATTTAAGAGCTGATCTAAAAATAGATTCATTGAGAAATATCTTTCTCGACGACTGATTTTATTAAAGATTTAACTCATACTAATAATTTTAGTATAAATATTGTATCTGAAATTACTATTGTTGTCATTATGTTCATTGAAACACAAGTATTCAATTCTACAATATTTGATTTCTTATTGAAATCAAAATTAGAGTTATTTCAGGAGCATGTTCACAATTTTTAACGGTAGTTAGATTACGACCATGATGCTTCAATCGGCATACCTCTCAACAAGATTGCTTATCACACTGCAAATTGGTTGAAGTGGGTGGAATTGGGAGGCAACCTGGTCTAGCAGAGATTTATCCCGAGTAATGATGTTGCTTGTAAAGAGCGTTTTTTTCATGAGGTTACTGTAACAGCCTTCGCCGACAATTTTGTTGGAGTTTATTCTCGATCGAGTCTTTTTTCTGATCTTAACTATGGAACAGGCATGGTGAATATTAGAGGTAGCCCTATTGGCTGTCACGGGGTGCGGGTTGCTGGGGGATGGGTGTTATCTTAGAAGGAGTAATACCAGTTTGATATTTGGCATCGATAATTTAAAGCATTTCAGTTTCGCTTACATTATGGGTTTTCGATTGATCCGGGCTTTGACCTCGATCTCTGTAATCCGAAACTGGGACCTAACAATTAAATTATCATGCTCCTTACTCATCCTGAAGGAAGATCTTCACCGATAAGCATCTGGATAGAGCTAAGGATTTTTAACCCCTATATTCCCTGCAGCCTCTAACAATTGCAGAAATACTTCTTTTGGGGTCACTTTGGGGTCTCGGTTTACTTCCTTCGTTCGACTAATAGTTATACATTTCTGAAAACCGACATTTTTCCAAAAGTATTTATTTTCTTTTGTCGAGTAATTTTAAGAGAATGTTTCGTGAAATTATGTGAGCTGCAGTAAGTTTATAACAAAGTTAAGGATGTTTCTTATATTCTTCTTTAAATTGAATATTCTCTTAAAGTTATCAGTCATATATAAGAAAGTTCCGGAAAATATAATTACCTTTTGTAAAGTTGTAAAACGTGTAGAAGCTGCAAAATGTCTAGATATGTAACAAAGAGTGTCTCAATAAAGATTCTGATTCTTAAACTGCATAAGCAAAAAGTAGCGAAATTCGAAAGTTTTTCATTATATTTTAAATTTTATAGTTAATAACCATCTTTTAATAACCATATAAGCTATTAAGGATTCAAATTTTAAATAGTAATAAAAGTTATTTTATTAAAACTGTTAAATAAATTCTGACTGTTCCTTATTTGCAAATTAAATAAAAAAAATAGGGAATTATTTCAATATACAATTTTTTGCTCCTGATCCATAATTATTACCCAAAATTTGGTTCATGAATTATTATATTTCTTAGTGCACTACAAACATTTATCTTTGCCAAAAAATATATTGATTTATTTTATTTATTTGGTTGTTAATATCTCTACATTGCAAATTGAAGTTTATATTTTCGAATATAAATTGTTTTGTGGAAAATTTATGTTGATAAGAATATTTGAATTTTTAAATTCTGATAAATATAAGATTTCTGATCAATATTAGAATTTTTATGTATACATGCAACCCGTTTGTTCTCGTTTTTTTATTTTATATGATTAACATAATTTATGCTTAAAACTTAAGGAAGAATTTACCAACTGAACTGATAAAAATGTTTTTATAAAATATTGGAATAGCAATTTTTAATCAAAATGGTTTATGCAGAACTTCTTAAAACTGTATTCTTTCTGCCACGTTTTATTTTTACTTCTGCTTTGTACATCATTTATTAAGAAGAAATTATATTTCATATTTTAAAGCTTCCATAATACTGGTGAAGGAGTTCTGAATTTACTACTTCACTGAATTTTAAAAAAAATTCATTCGATATTTATTTCTGTTAAATGAAATTAAAATTCTTAGTATTTCGTAACTGAACTCTTGCCGTCTTAATATCATATTGTAGCAGCAGCCTATATAGATTGGTTTTTTAATTAATTTTATTTAGACATTCAAAATAAATCTATCGTTATTTCTTTATTCCAAGAACCTCTCATAAATTTTCCTACATTTGTTCAATACATTAGAGAATCTTATATGAAAGAAAGGAATCGATTTTTCGGGGAATTTATGATTTCCAAAAAATGGCATCATGTATTGGTTTTCAAAAGTATGCAATTCCATGACAATTCTTTCTCACATATAAGTTCTAAATATTCTTTTAAAATTTTGATGTGGTAAGGAATACATAATCTATGATATACCTTAAAATATGGCAGTAATAGCTACACAACTTTTATATTTTGAATTTGATTCTTGCAGAAAAAAAATTGTGACACTGAAACAAAAGTCATATGACCAAAAGTAATGGAGTCAATTCATGTGATGTGAAAGTCACGTGTCATATACTTCTGCTCAAGACGTTTGAATCTTCATCCGCGGCGCTTTAATAGATAAATCTGTCATTAACGTTTTTGGATAAGTATGAACGGGATTTATGTTTGCAAAGGTATAACTTTGAGTAATTCTCTTCTTATTATTGGTTAAAAGATGAAATATTGGTGATGCTGGATACTTTAATGTGAAATTCAAGAGTGATTGTCATGTAAAATGCTATTTTCTTTTATTTAAATTTATTTATTTTTATAATATCATGCTATATCATTCTGTTCCTCAATAATTTCTGTTTAAAGAAATACACGTATTTTCATTAAAAGTCGCTTTCCATGTCATCATTTATTATATATTTTGTATTTCCAATTTCTTTGCTGCATGGATGCTTCACTAATTTTCTATTTCTTTAATATGTCAATTTTTAATTATAAAATTCTGTAAAAAACATAAAAATATTTCTTCCAATTTCTCTTTATATCCTACTTAATAAGTATATATTACTATATGTATATATATTTATCATGCCCTTACTCGTGTTTATTAAATTTTCTGTACTATATGTTTTTGTATTATTTTATGATATTTATTCAATGTAACTTTAGCATTTTAAAATGCGTTTCAGAAACCTGTCTTAACAGCATATTTCTCGACATTAAGTTTTTATTGGTGATAAAAAAAATTTTTAGTATCCAGAAAGTTTCTGTTGAATAAATTGGATTTCATCATTTACTTTGACATTCTTGGCATGCTATGTTTATATTTTTTCTAAATGTCTAGGATAATAAATAACTTTTGAGTTATTTTCCAGTAGGAGATTACATTGAAACATCCATTTGATCAAATTTTTGAAGGTAGAATTTTGCTTGCTTGTTTTTTAATGATTTCTACAAATTAAAATGAAATAACTGATTCATAGGTTGCAAAGATTTAAAAAATGATATATATATATATATATATAACTTTTATATTGTACAATTTGAAAATTTAATCATGATTTATTCCATAGATACAAATTTGAGTTTCATGTCCTTTCCTCTGAGCAAATTGATAACTTCAAAGTCTCAATATCAAAGAAATAGATGAACATAAGAAAAAAGGGCAATAATTTCATTAGTAAGCTTGAAAATGTTAACTTATTTAAGAGTAATAATTATTTAAAAGAAACTATATTCATAAAACTCAACATTCAATAACATTTAAATAATATATATGAAATATGTATGTAACTTTTCAAAAAAACTGACATAGCCATTTATCAAAATGTATCCTTTGAACCAACAAAAAAAGGGATATGGAAAAGGAAAAAATAAAACATTATGAAACTAATTAAAAAGCAATATTAATTAATTATGCAAAATAATAATTTCATTGAAAATATTCATTAAAATTTAATATAAATAAGATTACACTACTACGAAAATTTGGAGAAAATAATTCAATGCATTAATTTATTTTAAAAAAATCAAAAGATTTTTATAATTAATCGTCTAGTGTAAAATTTTACTTTATTGTTAACTAGTTGCCTTTGGCAACCAACTGGTTTGCCAAGAGTAATGCATTCTAAATCTTCAATAAAATACTTATGTGCCTTGTTCTCTTTATAACTTCTCAGCCAAATATATTTAAAATTCGACAGTTATTATAGAAACCTTACGATTATTTGTTCATTGTACTATATATCTGCCTGATTCGAAATCAGCTGTCATAGCATTATGTGGAAAATATCACATTTTATATTTGTTCCATCACCTTACGCTTCTTTTTTAAACACGTGCTGAGCACTTTTGACGGTTTAATTTGCCATAAGATTTAATTTAATTATTAAGTTTGAGTTTTTGTCAAAGTGAACGCAATCACTGGTACACTCTTAATGTACTCTTGCAGGTTAAATTTTATTTTCATTTTGTGTGAAATTAATTGTTGGAAAATATAGTTACAATATTTTTAAAAAAATCATTAAGGATAGAAACTAACTGTATAGGTTAAAACATTGTTATCAACGAAAATGTAATTTTTAAGAGGATTTAAAAAACAGTTTTGTGTTTAAATACTTGCAGAAGTTATCGCAGAAAAATTCCAAACAGCGTAATTTTTAATAAACTAAAGTTTAAAAAAATAAAAAATAAAAAACGTCTGGGTATACTTTTTTATCTTCCAAAGTAAATATGTGCATACCAAGTTAGCTATTTCTAGATCACTAACACACTCACACACAAAAACACATTCATTCGCGTACGCAAACACATATTCATTTGATAATCAGCCTTGGATAATTCCGGACATTGATTGGCCTGAAATTAATAGATTTTTTAAGTTGGTGAATGAAAACATCTAAAAGAGCACTTTTTAATAATAATATTGCCTTTTTTATAAATCAGTGAGTTTTATTCATTGATTTAGAAGATTGATTGGTGTAATGATCATGCGCTGGAATTGTCCGGAATGTTCTTCAAACCAATCGCGAACAGTTCTGGCCCAGTGATATGGCGCATTGTCATCCATAAAAATCCCATCGTTGTGTGGGTACGTGAAGTCCATGAATGGCTGCAAGTGATCTGCAAGCAGCTGAAC
Source organism: Argiope trifasciata (assembly GCA_026543055.1). Lineage (NCBI taxonomy): Eukaryota > Metazoa > Arthropoda > Arachnida > Araneae > Araneidae > Argiope > Argiope trifasciata. Next base: position 1,564,152 of record JAPMOQ010055289.1, on the reverse strand, counting down.
ATAACCATTTCCAGTCAATGATTGGTTCAGTTGCACCAGAGGACCGAGTCCATGCCATGTAAAAACAGCCCACACCATTATGCAGCCACCACCAGCTTGAACAGTGCCTTGCTGACAGTTTGGGTCCATGGCTTCGTGGGGTCTGCGCCACACTCGAACTCTACCATCAGCTCGTAACAACTGAAATCGTGACTCATCTGACCCCGCCACGGTTTTCCACTGGTCTAGAGACCAGTCGATATTCTCACGAGCCCAGGAGAGTCGCTGCAGGCGATGTCGTGCTGTCAGTAAAGGCACTCGAGTCGGTCTTCTGCTGTCATAGAACAAGGAAAACAAATTTCGCCGCACAGTCCTATCGGATACGTCCCTCGTACGTCCCACATTGATTCCTGCAGTTATTTGACGAAGTGTTGCGTGTCTATTAACATTGACCATTCTACACAGACGTCGGCGGTCTCGGTCGTTAAGTGCAGGTGGTCGCCCACTGCGCTGTCCATGATGGGATGTGATGCCTGAAATTTTATACTCTCGGCACACTCTTGATACTGTGGATCTCGGAATGTTGAATTCACTAACGATATCCGCAATGGAATGACCCATGCGTCTAGCTCCAACTAACATTCCACGTTCAAAGTCTGTTAATTCTCGTCGTGCCGCCATAAATCACGAAAAACCTGTTCACATGAATAACTTGAACACAAATGAAAGCTCTGGAAAACGAACTGCGCATTTATACTTTTTCGCTACGATACTACTTCCATCTGTATATTTGCATATTGCTATCCCATGACTTTTGTCACTTCAGTGTATATATATATATATACATACACATAACGAAAAATTTTAAAACAAAAATGAAAATGCGTAAAATTGACTTACACCACCACTTTTATTTTTATAGGTTTACTTTCTGCGCAGAAACTTGTGAATATTCGTTGCACGGTTTTTAAGGGTATTTTAAACAATCACTAGTTTAGGTACTAGTTTAAATATCGACTAGTAAATACAGTAGACATTTTTCTTGGTATATTAATATTTCAGAAATTTTTCAAAGCTCATTTTCACTAGAAAAATTAAGTATAGTTGAATCTATGTATCAGAATATACCGAATGCTAACTTTTATGTAAAAAAAATCTTCTATACAATTATCATATTCATTAAAATTACTTTTCACTTCATTTAAATGTCTCTGCAACTCAATGACTGGATGTCGTTTCGAGGAAAAGTTTAAGTGCCATCTAATCTTTGTATAATACTAGAACACTTAAACGGAGGTGCTTTCTTGCAGATGTCACTCGAAGAAATAGAACATATAGTTTAAAAATCATCTCCAAAAACTGGTTGAAAAAGTACACGTATGTTGAAGGTCATGAAACAGGTATCTACGGGATCAATCCATTCGTTTGACCAAAAAATGGAATAGGGATGACGAGAAGTTCATCCTTAGAAATCTGAGCTATTAAGTGTTCCCTATTAAGTGTTAAAGTTGCAGAAAATTCTTGATAAACTGAACACGGGCTTGTTTACATGATGAAAGTTTTGTTGGTCCGGTTTATGAATTTGGATATCTCAGATCTCGAAACTGATGCCTTATTTTTAAACCGTTACGCTCCTTACTCATCCTGAAACAATTCACTGAAATGCATCTAGATAGAGCCGATGAACTGTACCAATAATGAAAGCAATTGAATAAATATAAGCCGCCTTCTTGATCAAATATCACCAGAGCAATGCTTTAACTCTGACCTAGTATGCCCTTTAAAAGGCAGTGCAAAGACCGTTCAGGCAGAGTGTCAGAAGACATAATAAAGGAAGCAATTGAATAAATCGTTGTCTTCCTATTTATCCAAATAACACAGAATTATGCTTTAGCTCTGACCTAGTATACCCTTCAAAGAGGAGTGCAAAGACCATTCAGGTAGACGGATCTTAGAAGACATAATAAATGAACTAATTTAATAAATTGTAGTCCCCATTCTAGTCCAAATACCACAATAACCATGCTTTAGCTTTAAATTAGTCTGTACTTCAAAAAGAAGCGCAGACAGAAAAAAAAACCTAATTTAACGAATCTTAGTGCTCTCTTTATCTAAATACCAAAATACTAAATAATTACTACTAAATAATTAAGCTTTAGTTCTGAGCTAGTTTGTCCTTAGAAGGGAGCGCAAGTTCTATCTAGGTTGAGGTAGACAAAAATCAGACGATATCATATAAGTAAATCATGATAATTTCCTCAAAATACTAACACTTGTAAGTTCAAATTAGAAAACAAAATCGAGATCAAAGCAGACCTTTAAAATGTATAATTTCAATTATCAATGAAATCTTTATATAAAACAAAATAGTTTGAAGCTAAATTTCGATCATTGCAATGATTTCTATATCTTTACTTTTTAAATCGAAACATTAAAAAGTCATATAAATCTTCAAAGTCCGATTCCCACGCATTTCGAATCGGATTATGTTCTTCTTTTTACGACGAAAAAGTTCGAAGTTTCATCAAAGCATTTTCAATCTAAGAATGATTATCAAGGACAAAAGTCTCTCTGCTCCTTTTATATCCCTAACATCGTCCCGCATCAAAAGTCTTATCTTCGCTTAAATAACAGAGAAAAAGTATGCTTTATAGTCGAGGAAAAGGGTCTTTCATCCCTTCTATTTATCAATTTGTCCTAAGGATCAGCCATTACATTCTATAATGCAGCTCAGATACAAAAGGAACTGCGTTTCTGGATAAAGAGGGGCTTTAAAACCTTTCGAGGCATCAATGTCATCGAAAGCTCGTAAAGAATGGAAGAATTTGGAAAAGACAATGTGAAAAGAAAAGGGGGCTTTTGTATCGAGATATTTAGAAATGTGATACTACAAAGTAACTTTAAAAGATGGGCCTATAGCATGCATTTTCTTTTTATGGAGCATTAACAAAAATCTACCATATTCTTTCTGTGAACTGTGAAGAACTTTACTTTCCTTTTTTACCTTTGGCATTTCTTAACTAGTCGTTATGCGCTGTCGTTAAATAATACTGTCCTTTGGGAGGTTTTTTTGAAAGGTTAAGTGTTGCGGTGTGAATACATAGTTCATCGAAATATCCCCAGGGGGCTAATTTTTTTTAAATTATTAAAATCTGCATAAGTTATTAACTATAAAATAGCTGTAAAATTTATCTAAAATGCAACTCTAGGATATTTATGCAGTTTAGAGATTTTTGATAAAGGAAATAAATTAAATATCCTTTGAGATTAAAATTTAATTATATCTAAAAGAGGATACTTGAATATGGAATGGTTAGAATAAAAGAATTCTTACTCAAAAGAAAACTTAAGGTTATAAAACTCCAGAATCTCGTTAGTAAGTTGTCAAAAACAGTCTCAAAGAATATATAAATTCAAATCTCATAAACTTTGTAACATGTTAATGTTTTAGATCTTATCTGCCTATTTTTTTAAATTTTGCTCTAAATTATAGAGCAGCGATTAAAATATATATATATCATAAATATTCACAGTGCACATTAGTATAAATCCAGTAGCTAAAGCATAGCCAAGTTGGCAGGCCGTTGGATTCGTATTTTTTGTGTTGTGAGTTCGAACCCCGCTGACCGAAGACTCTCCATGTGTGTGTTGGCTGGCTTACGTATAAATCTGTCATGGACACAAAGTCCTCCATGTCAAGACAATACTCCTAGAGATACTAGTTCAATGGTAATAGATCTGGCTCATATCTAACTTACGATTAGTGATGTAATAGTATAGGTAACTAAGACGTACTGTTTGCCTTAGATGGCGCTACTGAAAAAATATAGAGCACCTTCACGGCTTAAAACCGCTGACTTCATTAGAGGACTTGTCGATGACACGTGGCATACACAACAACAAAGTGAATGCAAATTTCTGTTGAAAAATTAAAATGACCATGGAAATGAAATTATTTTCCCTCAAAAGCTTGTTTTTAAATGTTTAACATAATGGTGCACAAGAGGATTTGATACAAAAACACCTCCTTAAGCTATTGAGATAAAATACTTATATTTTGATTGATTTTTGATTTCTTAATGAAATTTGAGAATGAATAATAAATGAATGGGTTTTTTTTTGAAAAATACATTTCTAATAATTTTTTTTCTATTTCGAAAATAACTTTTTCTTAATAAACTCTAAGTTCAATCATTTTTACTTCCTATATAATACAGTTTGCCGAAAACAGATCAATCTGTAAATATCACATTATAAATTTTTTTTTTAAAAGGATTGGTTGTTTAATACAGGCAACAATTTTAAATATAATTATAACTTCAAGATTCATCTGAAATATTTGGATAAGAAATTTTTTTATATTGTTTATAACACATTTTACTTGATATAGAAAAGCAGTATGTATTAATAATTGTCTGAAATTTCCAGTATCAAATTATGTCTAGTGATACGCTATAAGGTTTAAAAAAATGCCCGATTTTTAAAATTCTTTTTCGTTTTGCTTATCCCTTCATAATGTTTTCATATTTACACCATTGAGGTATTATTTTGCTTCATAGTTTTCTACCATATTCTGAACTATTTTTCCGTTAAACGGGCGAAAAATGTCACCGATGTGAGTCAAATGCGAGCTAAGTTTCCAAGCGAAGCGAATGACAAAACAAATGTCGCCAAAATGAAAAAAAAAGTGAACAAAGTAGCCAAATGTAATTATATGAAACTTGGCATAATTTTGCATTTTTGTCGACTTTTTACTTTTTTCGACTAACGATTAGTTAGCAACTTTTGGGGGGATTTTTCGTTTTGTCCTTATGACTGAAAAGTACCTAGTCAGAAAATGTTTGCACTTACTCTATTTCATAGTGTTTATGAAATCCTTCGCAGCTGCATAATTATTTGATCATTATGAACATTAATTACGAACTGTAGAAAGTACAGGGAAACAATAGATACTAAAGTTTATCGAAAATAATAAAAACCAACCACCAATTTATGTGAGATTAAAATATTAATAAATTTATAATTTGCAACAGATGTTTGCTCTCACAATAAAACCCCTACATTCGTGCATCTCTTTTTTCCATTCCTGAAATTGGTTTCAATACTGACTTGTTCTTACAATTGCGTTTATTTTTGCATAGTGCAAGCAAGATTCATCAATTGTAACCAACTTGAGGTGACCGATTTGAAATTATTATTTTGGTGTTATTTGAATTTGAAATATTTTTACAATATGATAGAAAAACATTCTTTTTGTTCAACGTACATTTGCACTAAAATATAGATTTTTTTCAATTATAATATTCGTTAGACTAGAAATTGAAAAATAGCATTATATTAATATCATTGTGATTTATATTTATTCATATAGGAATTTATGATTGATGTGTTTAAATACACATTCCTTTTAATTAAATTTTTTTCGAGCATTTTTTCTTTTTACCTCTGGCAAAAATTATGACATACGAGGGGTGTGAAATGAAATTGTATGAAACGACACTGTAGGTATAAATGAAGACTTTATACACCCCAAATAAATGTATACGCTCCTTGATTAATTGATAGTGTTGATATGAAGGATTCTTTGTTCCCAGAATTCCTGAGACCCTGACCTTCACAACATCCTTGAGTTCTCTGTCTAAGTTAAAGCGCTATCTTTTCAGATATTTTATCAGGGAACCAAATATATGAAAATTGTTGGGCGAAATGTCTTGATTGTAAAGTGGGAGGTCGAAATGCTCCCACTTGAACTTGGCCATTTAGGCGTATGTCACCCTGAAGACATGTGATAATTTACCGTTTTTCACTTACAGTAGTTCATTATTAGCCTCAAAAATCTAAAAAAAAAAAATCAAAATTTTCATGAGTGTGAATAATAGGTTTATATTATAAATTTAAAGTTAATTTTTTAAGGTTAAGTTTTTAAAGGGGTTCACCTTGATGTTCTCAAAATAAAAATAATGCTAGTTTTCTATTTTTACAGAAAAAATAATGGTGCCAATAATGATGAGCTTTCCTACCTGTTTCAGCCATGAATTGAAGAGCCTTCATGTATTGCTTGATTTGAAGATCAACAAACTTCAATTTGAAACTTTTTCTTATTTGCTGTAAGCAATTTTTTTATAATAAATAAAAATAAACATGAAAATAAGACTTCTATGAAAATGATAAAAGAGTTCCATAACCATATTCAAGGAACATAGTTAAGTTGCATTAACTGTATTCTATTTACCCTCTATACTTGTATATAACTCCCATTATAGGACGCTTTCCCAATGCTCTATAGCTTATAGGACATCATTAACGTATAATTATTTGTGTTAATAGGGCTAACTTAATATTCAGCACAATCAAGATTATTCTATCTTGTTCGATTAAAGATTCGACAATGACATTTCTTTCTCCAGTTGCTATGTTCTGTTTGATATGCCGGTTGTTTTTGTTCAATAACAGTGCTTGTCTATGTTATCCAATTGACATGAAAAGCAAGGATTTTTTTAAAAGTTTCTATGCTAATCAAGAACATAATTAACTATAAAGTATTATCATTATTATTATTTTCATTTGAAACTGTCGAAATGAAAGTTTTAAACTTTTATAATTTACCTGCATTAATTTTCAAATTCGGGGCTGATGGAGAAAAGATACATTTATACGTAAACTTTAAATAGCACCTAAAATAGTCAAAATCAGTTAAAAATTTTTTAGATAAAAACAAAAACAAAAAATGGGGAAGAGGATGAAAAAAAGACACTTTTCGAGTCCTGATATTTGCATACTAACTAAACAAACAATATTTCTAAGAAGTGTCATAAATCTTTTTTTTTTTGATTAAAACATAAAATACCGAAAAAGAAATTTAAGGAAAGAAACCCTTTTCAAATTGTGTTTTTTCTTTAAAAATAATAAATAAAACGCTTACTATTGCTGAAAAATTATTAAGCTTCTAATGGAGTAAGATGTATCTTATTTTAGTTGCTCAATCAAATAAAAATAATATATTTAAACTATGTGCTGTAAATTGAGATCATGGTTTATTTCACAAATTATCTAATTTTTCAGGTATTATTTCTCTTTTCATTTCCGACAGTTCAGATCATAAGATTTTTGTTTTTTATTTTCTAAATCATTAGCAATTTCATTAAAATTATGTTATTTGTGCATATAGCTTATTTGTTTATAATTGCTATTGCATTTGTTGCTTAGTAAAGTACTTGCATCTACTGTTTCATTCTCCACTTTGTTACAAATGTCTCTTAGAAATCTGAATAAAATATATCTTCTTTAGCAACACAAACATTATTTGTGAATACATCCATATCTAAGTGCATCCATATTAGTATAAATGGATGTGTCTATCCAATTATAGTTAAAGTAATCATAAGAAAGAAAAAAATGAAAAATAAAGAAAAATATGAAAAATATAATACTCAATTAAAGTTTGTATTGATGAATTTTTCATGTTTTTTAAACTTGTATCTTTTTCTGTTAGGAAAGATTGATATCTTCCTTTTATTCGATTTCTGATGTCCTAAAGCAATAATATTTTTAAAAGAATGTTAGCAATCAAGTTCACTCTTTATAAGAAAACCCAATTTTAATATCTATTTGATTTAAATTTTGAACTCGTGTCAGTTGGGACACCTGATAATGAATTTTAGAAACAATATATTCAATTATTAAACTGTATAAGATAATTAAAATAAAAAAAAAATCTATTACTTAAAATGCTAATAAAAATAACAAGGCATGATTTTAATACCTGTTTGAATTAAATGTCAAACTCATGCCGCTGGTGCTATCTGATGATAAATTTCAAATTATATATATAGACTTCATGATTAAAATTTATGAAATAATAATTAAAATAATAAAAAATGCATAATTTAATATATTAATAAAAATATGTCTTGAATTTTCTCTTCAATAGAACATACTTTCTTTATCATTATGTTAAAGCTTTTATCAAATTCTGAAAAAAAAATATCCTAACATTTAACTCTGTAAAACTTGTGCACAAGCTACCTCTTCCGTATCTTCTCAGCTAGTGTGCGAAGAATCGGTATTTGTTGAACTCTGCTACGAGTGGAGCGCAAATCCCAAATAAGAATGACAAAGGAGCTCAAGAAGACAAGTCTAAGTGACAAAAGGAATGCCTTCGGCTAACAAGCTCTTGTCGAAGGCACTGAGCAGATTAATGGGCCCACGTTTGCTGCCCGAGATAAAGCACCAATTGTTTCTGTAAATCTTACATGAGAATGAAGCTAAGCTAGAGGATCGCCAATTTCAGTGGAATGTCCCTAGTGGCACTAGAAGAGACCAAGTTCTCCCTAGCCTATTCTATATTTGAATCATTAGGGATCTAAGAATTCATACATTTTGATGTTACTAAGAAAAGAGATATTGATATACTACGGTCAGGCAATGAAAGGAAAAAAAAACAATTTTATCCTTTCAATTCCTCATATGCCTTAATGAAAAAATCTGCTAAAAACATTCAGTTTTATTTGAAACTAGCCGCCTTTGGCGACCATCTGGTTCGCCATCAGTAATGCGTTCCAAAATTTTCAATTAAATCACATATTCGTTAGCCTTGAAGTAATTCCGTTCATTGATTGGCCTGAAATTAATATTTTCTTTAAGATGATGGACGGAAAGTTCTAAAAGAACTCGTTTTCCCAATATTATTTTTTAATTTTATAAATCAGTCAGTTTTAATGATTGATTAGAAGACTGATTGATGTAGCAACTTTTATTTAAAATATTAATAAAAATATTTTGTAAAATATGGCTCACAGAGCAAAGTATGAAGAAATCTCAAGCTCATTATTCATAAATGCATTGTTGGACTCAAACTACATAAAATGTAATTATTTACTTCATTTAGATCAAATTAATAGTATTAAACAATATATATGCCTATTATTAATATTTTACAAATTGACCATTGGACAAGAATTAATGATTTAAATACGGCAAACGATCATAGAATCCTTTTCCTTGCATTTAGGTTTTTAGAAAGTATCACATTTTATATTTATGTTACCAGCGGGTGACCGAGCTCCACTCGGAGAAAACAGGTATGGAAGCTAACTCGAAGATTTAAATTTTCAATTGTGATTTATCAAAACAATACATGCCATAAGAAAATTTGTGAAACCATTGGTGAAAAGATAACCGGTTAAAGTGCACCATTGTAAACTATTCTAAACAAAGTTAGAGTTTTAAAAGGGAACTATTCTATACAAAGGTAAAGTAAAGGTAAAGATTGAAGTGTGTTGAAATTCAATATTTTTGACAAATTTATTTAGAAAAACCAAACATATATACGTACATAAGAAACATATTATAAACCTATAACAGCATAAACATAAAACTTTATTAGTTCGCCATATTGGCTATAGATGGCAGCACGTTACCGCTTGAAAACCGGCGCCAATCGATTCCTCGTGGCCAAAAACCCCAGACCCCCAAGTTTACCGGAGTTTATTAATTCTGATGCGATTTTCGACTTGGCAACCATTCCTCGTATTATAGTATTAGATTTTATCCAGTTACGTGCTGAAAGTTGTATTTCTTTAGATTTAATTTGCGATGATAGTTTTTTGTTAATTTGAACTTCCTTCATTGTTTTCTCTTATTTTATACAGTCACGTGCTAAAAAATACATGGTTAAAATATTTCTTTAAAAATTTGCTAAAAATAGAAGCTTAAATTATGCATTAAAACATTGATACCATTTGAAAACTAATTTTTTAATCTTTAAATTGATGTAAAAATCGTGTTTGTGCGATAATATTTTCGGAAGTCATAGAGGAAAAACGTCGAAATTTCGCTTAAATTTTAATTAATTCAAATTCTAATTAAAAATTCGAAAAAAGGGCTCCAAGGTGCACATTACCGACCTCCAAGGTATACATGTACTAAATTTGGTAGCTGTAGGTCCAACGGTCTGGCCTGTAGAGCGCCAACACACACACACATTGAGCTTTATTATAAGTATAGATTTATACAGGATTAAATATGGGTGACTTTGAGAAAGAGACAATTTTAAGATTTTTACATTTAGTATATATGCTCAGATTTATCCATTATCTATTTTTCAGAACCGTTTACATTACAATATAGTACCTATAAAAGACGATGATTTAATTAACATTTGTCAACATTTCAGTTTATAAAAGATAGAAAATATGAAGGAAAATGTGTTTTCCATAGAGATGGAAGAAAGTACTTATGATTTTTTAAATATTTTTATCTATCCTTCTGAGAAGGAATTCTTTTGTGCATTTTCATCTCTTCCATACTATAATCTGCAAATTATATAATCATATTAAATGTGATTTTATTAAACATAACAATCTAAAAAATATTCTTTAATCTTTAATTTATACTACCTTGACATCTCTTTGTTATCTGTTTAGAAATGTATGTACTCATTAATATATTTCAAGTATATCATACACATATCTAATTAAATTAACTTCCTTTACATTTGAAATGCTATATTTACTTTCAGTAATAAATCCTTTTAGAATAACCTAACTACTTAAATGCAATCAAAACTTATATTTCTTTTGATTGTAGATCAAAATAGAGAAATTAATAGACCATCCAAGATATTTCTAGTGCTTAAACAAATGCTCAGGATAGAGCTTTGTTAAAACACCAAATTGCAACATTTCCGAATATAGCAATTAAATATGTAAAATAAGTATTAATTTCAGTACATTAAATGAAGATAAAAAGTAATTTTTGTCTAAAATTTTCCCAAGAAATTATGCATTTGACCATCACAGTCTCATTTTGCCATATACTAAGCATAGTATCGTGAAATATTAAAATGTGAAAAGCAGTTTTTATATGGTTTTTACATATATTAAAATGATAAAATTAGAAACGTCAAGATAGTTATTATTGTAAAAATTCAAAAGAAAAATGACTGTTTTTTAAGGGAAAGTAACTGTAAAGAAGAATTTTTTTTTAAAAGGAAGAGCAAATGCAGAAGTTCCTTAATAAAAGATATTACCATCTTTCCTGCATTAGCAGATAGATATACATTTCACATTCACAGTGTAAGTTTTTAAAGCAATTCTTGATTTATTTATGCCTATTCCTCTACCAGCATTTATTTTATAGTTTATTTGTACATCTAGGTTATTGAAGAAGACAAAGTATTTCAGAAATTCAAAACCTAGTTCAACGGAACACAAATCAGAAGAATTGGTTGTAGTTACTTACGGCACTTACGATAGTCCACTGATTAAAGCGATTTTAAGCCGAGTTTGTGCAGTAGCTTCTGAGGATAGCCATAGCCTCTTGAGTATCCGAAGGCAGAAGCCTGACTTCTAGCTGATATGAATGTGATAATCACACACTCACTTGCACTACCCCTTTTTATAGGAGGCTCTTTTACACACCTCGCAGATGGAGCACTGGGTAAATAACAACCTTACCCAGAGCACAGGGGAGACTTTCTACTTCTAAGCCAGGACGACGGCTGCAGAAGGGGTAATCTAGGTGAAAGATATTTTGGTTTTTCAAACAGAATGAGTTTTTCATTATTTCTTATAAAAAGAAAATCTGATCTAAAAGCACTTTTGAGTAGAAGCATATATGAAAAAATTAAGTTTAGTAAATACATAGCACAATGAACATAATAATTGAAAGGCTTCTAAAATAGATCAAGTTAAATGTCTAACAAAAATTGAAACTTAAAAATACTTCTTTTAGGGAATTATTGACAACATTTGGAGCATAGAAAATTTCTTTGAAATTTTCCATATGTAATAATCCTGCTAGAATATCTTTTCATCAAAGGCGATCATTTATACATAAAAATGCTTTTTTTCGACATGAAAATTACTGAAACAAATAATATTTTACTTTTTGTGCTTACAAAGGATATTAACTGTTTCTTTCATTTTCTATTTAGAAAAGATTTGTATTGTCGTTTCACTTTCTTTTCGTGACTCCGCCACTGCAGATTTTTGATTTCACACGCACTAGCTACCTTCACGCACATTTAGAGGCCATTTCTTCTGCTCCATTTTCTCAACCACGCAAAGCAACATGCGAAATTCATTCGATATCCCGTAGTTTTTTTCCAAATAAACATTGGTAATATAGCTGGAATATTCAGTTTCCAAAAATTTAAATAATAGTACAATTGCGATTCAATTAATATCGATAGGTAAGAGGATTTAACTAATTTTATAGCAGCAATGAATTATTTGAATAATTCTTTAATTAAAAATTTAATTGTTATGAAATTTTTAAATAAAGTGTGGACATTTATATATATTAATTAATGCATTTAATATTTTATTTGAAAAAAAATGTGTATATGTAAATTTTTTATACTTCTAGTTTCCAATATATTTTTTACATTACTATTTGCAATATTTTTATGCCTTTTTATATAGCTTAACTTGATAATGACTGTAGTATTAAAGAACATTTTAATACTTATTTCACGTAATTTCGAATGAGCATGGGTTTTGTGCTCTTGCGTATTCTGAAAAAAAAAAATTACGCCATTACATTTCCAAAACTTTATTATCAATTAACCTGTCATTTTAACTAATTTTAACTAAAGTATTTCAATGACATTCAATTAAATTGGTTTGATTTTTGTTTCAAATTATCTTTAAACAATGAAAAAAATGCACATATGATTCTTATATATATTTTTAAAATAAGACTAATTATGTTTAATGCACTCATTAAAAAATTTCCATATGCTTCGTATTAACTGTATAGTATGGTATTTATTCAATAACAGTTATTGAAATTAGTATACACTGAACAGATACAGCGAATTTGAAACTAGGTAGAGTAGGTAGCTGCCTTGAGCTTCTAGACTAAGGGAGGACACAGGTAATCGAATGAAATAGCAATTAATCTATTATTAAATAAATAATTGTATGGAAATTGGAAATTTTGTGATTTATAAATTATTATGTCGAAAATTATTTTTCAGGTTCTTACAAAAATCATTACATTCCCATAGTTATTATAATATTTATAAAATATTTAATTCTCGACTATTAATTAAGATGGAAGTGTTAAAGTTATTATAATAAAAAGATAATATATAATTAAAAGAAAATGTGTTAAAATAAAATAAATTGATCAATATATTCATCGAGAGGCCTCTTACAAACAAACTACATTATAATATATGTAATTAAGCACCTTTTATACATAGAATAGGATATTATTGTTTATAATTCGCTTATTTGAATATTTGTTTTGTTCTTTCCACCATTACATATTTATTCTAATATGATCGTTGAAAACTATTTTATCAGCTTCGAAGAAAATATGATACAAAAATAACAATGGAAATAATTACTATAACAACGAAAATATCACAATATAGCACTTGTAAACAACCTGTAAAAAATAGCAAATACACAATAAACCGCTAAAACACCACGAGATGCTTAAAGTGAAGTCACAAGAGATTTTGATTTCTTCTAGCCTGATAATATTCTGAATGTTTATAATAACATTCGAAACAGATAATAAATTATTCCCTGTTTACTCACGTTTATGAAGTTGTATATCCTATTATCTACACCTATAAAGGTGTTAAATATTCTAGAAAAACTTTCATAACTTGAATACTAATGAAGATATCATCCAGATTCTCAAATATTTGGGATCCTTTAGTTTTGCTACCAAATTTGTTGGCAAGTCGCTTAGGCCCTGGGTTATTGATTCGATGTCTTTCCATTACTATAACTGTAAAACTATCTTCCTCAACAGGAGGTTTACTCTGTGGGAAAGCAATATTAAAAATCCCCAAAAAAGGTGACAAAAAGAAGATTTCTTTAATATTAAAAATTGATTCTGCTATTTCTAATTGATAGTTTTATTATATAATTATATAATTTCAATATCATGCATTATTCTCATTTGCAAATCTTTTTATATATTTCTTATAAAATTCTTCTTTACTCTAATTAAAATTTTACACTGTTAGGAGCTTTTAATATATAGTAGCATGCACATAAAAATCATTTATTCTCAGCAAAACATTACCGAATAATATTATTAATTGCTAAATATAATAGAATAATAATATTCAGGGGAAATATAATAGAATAACTGCATTCATAGCAAAACATTATAATTAAAGGTTTTTTTTACAATAATTGTTAATGTTGTATATAATTAAAAATTTTTATTTATAATAAAATATTATATTGTTTGTAATTAGAGACTTTTCTGGTGAAAGATTCTATTATTTTTCGTTTTCAGATTTCAATATACATTTTAGAAAAATTTCTAGCTTCATTTTTTTCATATTTATTATATTATCGAACAGGACATAAAATTATCAATATTTAAGTAAGCATAAAAGATGTTAAAGCAAATTGTTCACAGTCCCTTCATATTTTCTACGATAATCTTGAAAATTAAATTTAATTGAGTTAGCTAAATCACTTTAGTTCAAACTAATGAATAAAAATCTTGTTATGAAATTAAATTTTGAATTATTTAACAATATCTTCTCTCACTTTAACTGACTACACATTAATTACTGATATATCTCCATGAGAAAAAAAATTCTTCTTGTTCTCAAATACAATAGTCTTACACGTTTCCCAAAGTTTTATTGTCTTCCTATTAAACTGCATAACAAATAACCTAATTAAGTTAGTTACTGAGAAAATTAGATGAATACCAAGAAATATGAGAGGGAATAAATATAAATCTTCTTACATTGTTAAGACTGAGACCCTTATTGCTTACGAGATTACCAGATAACGAATATCCATTGTTTGGATCACCTTACTGCACCTCTTTTTCTTTTATTTCGCCTTATAAAGCAATCAAAGATAACAAGACAATAAGAAAACACAAAAATCATTTCGGGATCCTATTATTATCTAACAGGAATATTGGATTATTTATAATAAAAGCATTTGTCGAAGAATAATGAATTATTCTTCGAATAGATGCAGTAAAACAATTTGGCTGGAAATTACTTAACTGTTTTCAGTTTATTGCCTGATTAAAATATAAATAGGCTTAATTTGAAGCAAAATCTTCCCATTAACGACGAGATATTGCTGATTATTTTATTTCACATGTAAAACCTAGTAATAAACATAACAGATATAATAATACATGTGAAATGGATGTATGGATTTTGAAAAATTAAGTAAACTATTCAATAAGTAAATGTTTTTCATTTTAAGATATTTCATGGTACATACTTCTTTGTGAAAATATTATTTTTATTAACTGAGTTTTATAATAAAAGATAAACAATCATCGCTATAAATTGTGGCTTTATTAGTATTTCAAAATACACAAAATAGATTTATTCATCAAAAGATTGAAGAGATAAAATCGCTAGGTATGAGGTGCTAATACACATTTCGTAAGTAGTTGGAAATTTAGTTGCTTTAATAAAATTATTTTTAATTAATTATTTTAATCTCTATTTAAAAATTTACTTTACTGCTATATTCATTATAATTTCCCTTTTTTATGGGAAATTCTAAAATTCAAAGCTTTGAACTATAGCTTTGAATTTTAGAATTTTGATAAATTATTATTTTTGACAATTTGGTGTATTAGCGTAAATCCACCATTGGAAAATTATTTATGTGGGATAGTTAAGGGATTCAGTAAAAAATTTAAATTAGTGCAACAGTGATTTATTTTCAGGTTATGTTACACATTGGCAATTTACATACAAAATTTTGGAATAATCTTAAAATATATGAAAGAACAGGAATCAAAGTATACAATGCATCCCGTTCATCGGATCTGAACCGAGTCATCTTCCTAGCCATATGGCTTCAGAGGGCAGTAAATTTTCCCCAAAACATTTTAACATATGATCCAAAAAAGGTCATCAACCCTCCTTCCAGTATGAAAACAAAAAAATCTTCGGCGTGGCCTTGAAAGTGCTTTAGTTTATAATTTCAGAGTACCATACAACAGAAGTACACAATAGAAGCTTCAAGTGTAGTAATGAAAATTGAATGTCTTGACCTTGATTGACTAAAAATACCTTTTTTTTCAGTAGATTCAAACCAAAATTTTTACATAACTGCAATTTCATAAGGTTATATTATTGAATTATAGCGTCAGCATGCATACGAAAGTATAAAACAACAAAGTTCAATGACAGATTTCTATCAAAATTTAACTAAAATCTGCAATTAAAATAACAAAATTATGCACCAAATTTTATTTATCCAAGGATTTGTGTTTTTAAGTTATCGTGTTACTATATTACTACAAATTATAAGTCCTTTGACAATTTTTTTTCAAAATTTGATAATAATCTATATTATGAATTCTAAAATTGTGAATTAAATTCATATACGAGCAGTTAAGGCTTCGTAATATTATAAAAACAAGCATGCGTTTTTAATACCATTTTCTAAATCAGTGAAACAAATATTTGATATTGGAATGAGTATTTCCATTCAAAAATTTTAAAAAATATGACAGAAAACTGACAAATGATCAAAATGTAGACAAGTATTCAAAATTTGATAAGAATCTACATTATGAATGCAAAAAGTGTGTAAAAAATTATACAAGAGCACTTAATGATTTGCAATGTAATAAAAAAAAATATACATTTTAGATATCAATTTCTGAATCGGTCAAAACGTACAATTGATATTTAAATAAATATTTTCCTTCAAAATTTGATAAAAATTGAAGACTGACAAACGATATAACCTTTGATGAATTTATTCAGAATTTGATAAAAATTTGCCTTATGAATTTATTTCACAAGGCCTTATAAAATTTGCCTTTTTACATGGGAAGTCAATGTTTGGTAGCATAATAAAAATGAGTATGCATTTTAGATTAAACTTTCTGAATCCAGCGAAGCAAAAATTTGATATATGAATAAATATTTCCCTTCAAAACCTGATGGAAATCTGACTGAATAATGATCAAATAATTGACAAATTTCATTTAAAATTTGAAAGAAATCTGACTGAAGACTGACATATGATCAAACAAGTGACAAATTTTACTCAAAATTTGATAAGAATCTACATGATGGATATTAAAATTATGTAAAAAAAAATTCTACATGAACATTAAATGCTTTGCAACGTTATAAAAACAAGTATCAATGTTATATAAAATTTTCTCAATCATTCGAAAAACATTTTTGATACCGGTTTCAATTTATTTTGTTTACATATATACTTAATTTGAAAAATGCGCTTTTCCTGTTCAACGAGCTTTGAAAGATGTGTAGAGCAACAATCGAATTTGAAATTTGTTGACGGTTCTCTCTTTGAATTCTTGGTATGCGAAAAATTTAAAAAGTATCGAATTGAAATATTAAATATCAATATGATTATTCATTCTATTTTTTTCCTCAATTCATGTTAACTAATTTTCCAAAAGAATTTATATTAATTCTTTAACAATTCAAAATGTGTTTTCCATTATTTCTTTCTTATTTATATTTGACTGATATTGTTAAGAATAAAATTCTTGCCCCATTTTATTTTGTTTGTATATTCAGTAGTTCAAGGAATTTATTTTGTTTTTCATTTCGGAATTCTTATTATTTTGAAGACGGGGAATAATAACTCGTAATCATAGCTTTCAGAAGTATAAAGAAGTAAAATAAATCTTTATGTTTCAACTATTTATATGAAATATAAAGTATGTTCCTAAGGTCTAAGAAGGAGTAGCGTTTGGTAAATGTTAGTGCTATGTTATTATTTTGCGGAACTGTGTTTGTTTTCTTTCCTAAAGTGATGGAATGCACCTGAGAACTATTTTTCATTATTTCGCTTTTCATACTTTCTATGACTTTATTCTTTGGACTTATTATTAAAAGAATGTTTCTTCTTTCACCGTATATGTTTATTTGTTTGAAATATTGAATTTTAAATATACGAATTGTATTTAATGTCATTGAATCGCTTTGGAATATAAATTCAGTAGCTAAATGAGGGGAAAATAATGTTGCAGAAAACATTTAAATATTTTTATAGCTTTATTAAAGTTATACAAAAAATTGCTTGGAATTCAAATAAAAAAAGCATTGAAAAAGCATTTTTGAAGTTTAAAGCAGTTTAGTACAATTTTTGTGCAGCAAATTATAACGAAACATTTGTAGGGAATCGTTAAAATTTTGCCTTTTTCTAGTTTTTGTTTCTAATGTACATAGACAAACACGCTGGGGAAATCAGTGATTTTAAGCCGATAAAGTGGCTCTTATTTTTTGCAGTAGCGCCAACTAGGACCAAGATAAGATAAGTCTTCCAGGCGAGATTGCTGCAAATACCACCAGTCTGCACACAAAGAACACATGGCTGACATGTGTGTCTCGCGTTTGAATAACTGAAAATACAAAAGCCTGTGAAATGATCAAAAAGATTTGCATTTATTCTTTCTAAATGCTGTTTGTAAATATTGCCCTTTTACTTTATTTTTGAACTCAAGAAATTAATTTTTGCTTAGTTTTGTTAATTTTATTTAATTTTTGCTTTTGTATGTAAAATAATCCTTAAAAATGTATAACAAGAATTCATGGCGAGTAAATACTAATAATAACGCAATAAAGTTTATTTAAATTACTTTATTACCTTTTAAAATACTTAAAAGAAAAGTATGAATCAGTTTTTAATCAAGAAATTTTATTTGTTGCATTTTAAACAGTAAATAAATTTGGTCTACGAGTATAGACCGCGCGCCTAAACACGTCAGTAAAAGTCGCTCGCCTAACAGAGGGTTAAGTATCACAGCTCTTTTTATAAAGCGGATTTCCTGCATGCATTTCATTCTCTCATACGCAGATCGTAGTCATCTTAACATGGAAGATTTCGTAACCAGGGTACATGACTACACATGCACAGTATGACAAAAGTCTTTGGCTAGCGGGGTTCGAACTCACAACCCAAAAGAGGCCAATTCAACACCTTAGCAACCAGTCTACCTAGGTGTGCCTCTTTTTACGTAAACGTCTAGTGCCAAAACTGGAATTAAATACAAAGTTTGGTAAATTTATATTTTAATGCATTTTGAACTATTGTGCTAATATGTATTTCATAGCTTGTAACATTATCATGATAAAATCTTTTATACATTTAGCATTAATGCTTTCTAAAGAGTTGGTTTCAATAAATTGGGTAATAACAATATATCAATTGGATAATAATAAATTACCTCAATAAATTTATTTTTAATACTGAGTGACAACTTCATTATAAACGAGTATATAATGCTTTGTATTCTAGACCATTATTCAAAATAGTATTGTTTTGATAAAATCATCTTTCCTGAATAATAAAAAAATTCTCAAAATAGAAGTAAGAACTTATCAAAAGGTATTTTATTCAAAATAATATATATATATATATATATATATAGTGTATAAAAAACGCTCCTTAATATACTGCAGGGAGCTTATATCATTAGAAAAAAATTTGAATTTGAAGATAATATGAAAATTTGCTTATTATTGTAATACTTTTTAGTTTTACTGAAATAAAAAAATGTCATATCATTACTGATTTTAATTAATTAAATGTTTAGTTAAATTTTCAAAAACAAAAAAAAATTGCCCAAATATGCATATTTATCTCAATATAAATGTGATGTCTGGTAGCTTATGCTACAGGTTCAGGCTTGTAAAGATCTTATACATTTATATTTGTTTTCATTTTTAGCAGAAATTTACTTTAGTAACCAAAAAAACTATAATAGCTTTAAATGGAAATCGAAATAATTTAAAACATATAGAGTATCAGTTTAATACTTTTGTGGACGCGAACGTTGTTTATGAATTTTCGTTATGATACAAAATTATATAAATAATTTATTTTCATTCTTATGTGCTATATATTTAAAAGTTCAATTCTGTGTATTTTTATTTTTTATGAAATTATTATGCACTTAAAAGAAGGGTTTCTTTGTTCAGTGGAATTTTTTTCATCTTATCTTCGAACTTTCTAAAAAGTCAAGGTTGGAGGGAAAAATATAAATTAGAAATAATTATTATTATTATTGAAAATCATTTGTAACTTTGGCATTTATTTTATTTATTTTTTATTTTATTTCCTTTGTATCTGTTTTTATGTTTATTCTTTTTATTTTCATGTGAGCAGAGGCTCTTATTTATTTTATTATTCTCACTCTTATTTCACATTTCTTAATTTAAATTTTCTATTTTATTCATTACCAATCGTAAAAGAATTAAGTACATTATTTAGAATTGCAATTTCAAATTCTTTGAAAATCATATGTTATACAGGTAATTTTTTTTATTCTGGTTTTATTTCATTTTGTCTATGTCTAATTTTATGTTTATATTTTTGATTTTTACAAGAGCATAAGCTCTTATTTACTTTATAATTCTCACTCTCATTTCATGTTTCTTAATTTAATGTTTCATGTTTTATTCCATTTCCATGTTTCTTCTTCTGTCTGTAAACTTGCTAAAAGATTAAAGTTAGAGGGAAAATTTATAAATTTTCTACACGAATTATTTTCTTTTTTTAAGGATTTTTTTATTCTTATTTTATTCCCTTCTTGTCTAAATGTACTTTTATATTTGTTCTTTTTATTTTCATGAGAAGACACACTCTTATTTATTTAATTTTTAAATTCTCACTCTTATTTCATTTTTTTAAATTTAATTTTTCATACTTTGTTCCATTTCCAGTTTCTAAAATTTAAACACAATATTGACAGTTAGAGTACACGGAAATTTGCACGGCTAATTGTTTATTCAGAAAAATGGTACATGAGTGCATAAATCTTAATCTCATTTTGCCATTTCAGCTACATTGAGAGACAACTTTTAACAGAATGGGAAAAGAAAATTAAAGAAAATTAACTGAAATGATAAGACGAAAAAAAAAGTTTAGTGCTTTCAAGATAAAAGCTATTTTCATGAAAAACTAAAAAAAGGCCCATTTTAAAAACATTACCTGTAAGCCCCAACATTGACAACCTGTAAGCTAACTTTGATTGATTCTCTCGTTTATCTCTTAGGTTCAGTTTTCTACTAATCAACTATCCAAAAAGAGAAAGCTACTGTGATACAAAATATCAATTGCCTTTAGAATATTTCTGATATATTTGGTTCAAGAGTAGATTTTTTTTCTGATAATGAAAAAGAAAAATGAAACAAGATATATCTTTTTTAACTCCTGAGGCACCTATTCATATTAATCAAATTCCGTTATATTATTTATTGAACTCAATCTCATTAGAAGAAAAAATCGTAGATTATGTTTAAAATTAGTGATAATGATTTGACCAAGAAATCGGTGAAAAGACGGTTAATAGAGGATTAACCGTCTTTTACGTTGGCTATATAAGCAGAAATGTATACAATCTATTGAATTCTCTCTTTGGAGTATTGATGTCAAAGCGATATCTCTAGTTATATTTTTTATTTTCTGATTATGGTTAACATTTTTTCTGTAAATACTGTTTTTGTTTCGTCTTCGGCTGTATTTTGCTGTTGGTTTCGTAAATTTCTTTTGGAATAAAATCTCACTATCTACTATTAAGATTATTGAACTTCTAACAGTTCATTTGCAAAGTGATTTTTCGCAAGGATATTATAATAGGAAAATGACTGATTCTACAATTTTTTTATTTAAGTTTGAATAAAGGAATCTTGAAAATGGTTAAAATAACAACAACAAAACAAAAACAAAAAACCCCGGCACTTTTCCATTATATGGGCGCAACGAAAGATTCACCAAAAGTCAGATTACACATAGTTACACTTCGCGACCTTGTTTGAATTTTGTTAACAATGGCCTACTTCTGTTTTATCATTCACTTCGCTTGGCGAACTTGATACGAGTTTGGCGATATATTGCGCCCGTATAACAGAAAAATAACCAAAAAAAAATTTAACACAGTACTTTGAAGGAAATAAATACAATTAGTTTTATTTTGCCTCATTGTAGCAAAAAATCAAAAACTCACCTTAATAAGCATACTTATTTCTTGAAAGTATTTGAAGAATCTTCTTCTCAAGTACAACAATGACTTACAATTTTTTCCTGAACAGTTTTAATGATAGAAATATTCTAATTAGTTTTTTTCTTTCTCATCTTCAGAAACTTGGAACATATTTTTTTTCTCTTTGCTCATCATAATATGCTGCCAATAATATATTTTTCACTATCATACTTTTAGAGTCACATCTACATCCTAATCGATCATTATTAAACATTTCCACGATGTTTTTAGAAGAAACATTTCAGCCACTCTATTTATAATAAATGTCGTGAATTCTAAGAAACAAAAATCATTTCATTAAATAAGAATTTTCTAAATAAAAATTTACAATAGTTAATTTTGCCTATTTAATGATAATTTTCTCACTATTCTATTTAAATTTTATTTTTATACGAAAATACAACTAAGCATCCAGAATTATACCAATTATTGTGACTTAATCTAAATTTAGCTACGCCTTTAAACTGAATTTACATTCGGATTGTAATAGAGACATCTAATATATGACAAGGTTATACTGAGATTGTGTGCCTACCAATTTCACTAGCCTATTAATTCGTTGGTGGTTAGGAAATTTGAATTGTGGCAAATGGACCAATTTATATAAATTGGGAAATGCGATTCTCTGATAATTTCGATAAATTCTTAATACGAGAGGATAAGATGTGAATAGTCAGAGTCATCATCTGATAATTTCAATAAATTTATTAATAGGAGGGGGTGAAGATTGAATTGGGCAAAGAAAACTTCTGATAATTTCGATACATATTTCATACAAGGGATACAAGATAAGGTGTGAATTAGGCAAAGTGATCATCTGACAATTTTGATAAATTCTTAATACAAGAGGTAAGGAGTGAATTGGAAAATGTAATCTTCAGATAATTTCGACTCATTTTTCATAGAAGGGAATAAGGTGTGTATTAAGCAAAGGAATCATCTTATATTTTCAATAAATTCTTAATACGAGGAGATAAGGAAGGAATTCGGAAGCGATCTTCTGATAATTCCGATAAATTCTTAATACACTGGGAGAAGGAGATATATTTTTCAGCAGATGACATACTTTTGAATTCATTAAAGCTGTTTCAGACATATATAAAAATGATAAATTTAAAACCATGGAACCTTTTCAACTTTTAGGCAGATGTTTTTTCTGCGAATTGACGGAATATGTTCAGTTATTTAGTCTAATACTTCTGTATTATTTTATGTAAAAGCGAAGCAAAAACCAAACTATATTGAAGCCCATT
Source organism: Argiope trifasciata (assembly GCA_026543055.1). Classification (NCBI taxonomy): domain Eukaryota; kingdom Metazoa; phylum Arthropoda; class Arachnida; order Araneae; family Araneidae; genus Argiope; species Argiope trifasciata. The sequence goes on along the minus strand of JAPMOQ010055289.1, from coordinate 1,540,924 downwards.
TCTTTGCTTTATCCAGGCCATATTTGAAAACAAATCGGTACAAAAACTGTTCATGTGTTCAGTTCTCACATCGATTAGTTATCAACACACTTCAGCTAAGAAATCGCTTTTTCTTAAAGGAGTGTCTATATATTTCAATCTGCACCACATAAAGATAAATATTTCTGCCCACAAAATGGGCCATAAAATATATCTCGCAGCGAAAGGAAGTATCTTTTACGCTTTAATTTATTTTTTGGGTATGGAGGACGTGTCGTTTATTGACGTGTCACCAGAATTTTATTTGAAAAAATAATATATAAATTAAAAAAGGTGTTCAAAAACTTAAAAATAAATAATAGCTTTTAGAAGTTTTTAAGCATTTCAAAGAATATTTTGATAAATTATTCCAAAAGCCATTAAGAAAATATTTTAGAATCGTATGACAATAAATTAACAATTTTGATAAAATATCTCTGCTTTTTTTCTTTTTTATCTTACCTTCATCCTATAATTTGAAACGTATTGTTCCAAAGAACAAGCATGTTTAGTCATAAATTAAGTCCTTATGTCAGTCTCATTAAAATATTTAATGCTTTAAAAATAATTGTTAAGAGTGATTTTATCGTATTAAAAAGGGGGAAAAAAGCCATCAAAAATAAAGGAAAATCAGATAATTATTTGTTTCATAATATAAATAGTGGCTTACCAAACTATTTTTAAATTAACATTATAAAAATAAAAAATTAACATATTCTAATTAATGTGCTAATTATGTAAGCTGGAATTATCTTTAACTAAATAATGTTTTAAATATGTAAATTGGAATTTTAACTACATCCATAAAGATTGTTTTAGAATCTTCTTTACTTTGATATTCATTACAGATTCTTCAACACTTATTTCTGTTTTTAATTTTGTACATATGTTCTTTTACGCTTTTTAAAATTTCAGCTTTAAGTTAAAGATTTTTTTTATTTTAAAATTTCCTTTTAATTTTAGTAAATTAATAAATGTATTCCAATTTAAAAAATTGTAATATTAGTATTCAACTTTTTCTTCTAATATGTATCATAACTAGTATAATTATTATAGAATCTATGATCAATTTTTTCTGAAATTTTCTCCCATGTTGCATATGTCTAATTAAAATAAAATTTAAAAAATAAGAGAGATCCTGAATATAATATTGTCTTCAACAACACTCAACTATACAGAATATCAAAGTTCCAGAATTTCAGGAAGAAAGGAAAAACTCAATTATAATATTTAAGAAAATAAAGCAAATCAAGTACTTACAGATAATTAATGATATTAATAAATTAAGACCTTTAGGAAGAAATATTTTGTTTGTGAAATAAAATTATAAATTCTTCACTTGGAGTTTGAAAAGCAAATTTGCTCTTTTCAGTGGCTGTTGTTTCTTATGGCACTTGTCATAGACAGCCTCGGTGGCGAAGTCAGTGATTTTAAACCTGCGAGATTCGTCTCTTGTTTTCGGAAGTCCCCTCTAGGGCCAAGAGTATGTCTTAGTTACTCATGTGTCTCAACTCTTTTTATGGGGCGGATTTTATTCATGCATTTCCTTCACTCACCTACAGAAAGGATGCAGCATACATTCGCTTGTACAACCCCTTTCTACAAGGGCGAGGGGCTCTTTCACTCATCTCACTGATAGAACAACATACCCGAAACAGGAATAGAACCCAGGATACCCGGGTCACCGGGAAGAGGGGTTACCTCTCAGACAGGACGTCGATACTCTTTTCAGTGCATTATGAATTCTAAATATATCTTCTAACATTTCTGAGAAATATGGTTTTCTATCTCAATATAAATCTGACCAGAAGCGATGTTTGAATAATAAAATGATCTAAACACATAATGATAGATTTATTCTATAATTATCAAATATAACCTTTATTAAATTTGCTTCATTCCTCCTGTTGAAATTCCATATTTCAGACAGTTTATATTCTTATTTCTATAAAGTCTATAACTTAAATAAACTATTGAAAAGCTAATAATCATTTAAAAGATTATTAATTAGAGTTAGCTAGCAGTAATTATTTACTAGGATACAAATCACAGATAGAAAGTAACAATTAAGAAGAAGTATACAATCAGTGGTAATTATGTGAAAAAAAATCTAAACCATTTAGAAAAAGAGAACATTTAAATTACTATCAACAACCTTTTTGACTCTTGGAACTGATTTTCCTTTAAATAGACAGATTACCCAAATTATTCTCGGTGAAAAATAAAATAATATCAACATAATGCATAAGCGTTTTTTAAACACTTTTTTTGCGTGATACTTTTTACAAATGCTCCTTTTTTTTCTTTCAAAAGTCGTCTGCACGTTTTTAATACTTGCTTATCATGGCTTCATGCCAAACTGCTTATCATCGGAACAAAAGCAAATTACTGAAACAAATTTAATTATGTGTTGTTATGCACACTAAATGGCAACAGTGAAATAAAAAGAAAGCGTCGCTCAATAAATTCCTAGAGGAGGAAAAAGAGTATAAATTGCTAAACAGTAAAAATTTCAGTGAATATCAAGTTGCACTTTTTCGAAAACTACTCTTTTGATAAGTTGCACTATTTCTTTTACAAAATTAACAATTTGTCTGGATGCCTGTTTAAGATTGTTATCAAATTACCACGGGTTGGGTTGTCTTACCTTTTGCATACCATTCTGCACCGAGGTTGCTATCCCTAATTGCCTGTGTTCGTGGCTAAAATGTAATTGAAAATTGTCCAAAACAGGTGAGGCTATTACGTAAAGCAGGAATTATTAAAAGAGGGCTTTCTAGAAAATTGGTTTGGAAAGAATGGAATGTGTTTACTTCAAATACCGGTAAGCAACGAATTCGCTTAATTTATCAGTTTTTATTTTTGAAAAACTAAAAAAACTAATTAGGGATGATAACATTTCTAGTTTGCTTGATAAATAATGCAATTTTCAGACACATCTTGTGATTTGCATTATTCTTAACAAAGTTTTAATAGCCTGGTGTTGATGAAAGTTTAAAAAAATCCTATTTTATACTCTTCTATTTGTACTTGATTATTTATGTATTACGAATTTTTGAATAATTTATCGAAAGAAACATTGCTTAAAGCTCTCGAAGGTAGTATTGCTCAATGATTTAAACTAATTAGCAATTTAAAAATTGTACTACAAGAATACTTTTAAATGTACATTCTTTTCTTTTCTTTCATATATGTTTTGAGAGAAAGAAAATTAATTTAGGTCAAAAATATTTCTAGATATATGATGCAATTTTGTGACTACATTCAGTATAAATAGCGCAATTTCGAGACAATTTGTGATTATTTGTATTCTTCTAACAATCTTACATATTTTGGAAACAAACTTCTCATTCTGAAGAAAGTTTAAAATCTTTATTTTACTTTTCCATTTATACCTTATTTAATTATTATCTCTTAGTTCAATAATTTATAGAATGTAGCAATTCATTAATTTCTCGAATTCAGCATAGCTTAATGATTGAAACTAACAAACTATATGCAAATGAAATTACAAAAAGTAACCCAAAAATAATCTTAAATTTATATTATTTATTACATGCATGTTTTGAGAGGCAAAAACTAAGTGAGGATAAAAATATTTCCAGATTGTTTGATAAATAATATGATTTCCAGATAAAACATGATTTGAATTCTTATCACCAGTCTTACGACTTTGGAAACATTTAATAACTAAATGCTCATGAAAGTTTAAAAACTTTCCATTCATACCTTATTATTAACCCTTTAAGTCACTGTTTGATAATTTATCAAAAGAAGCATTTCATAAAACTGTTGAATGTAAAAGAAATTAAAATTAACTAATTAACTAAAATTAACTAATATAAAAGAAATTAATTTGAAAAAGAAATTAAAATTAACTAAATCTAGTCAAATGAATCTAAAATAGGAAATGAAAATATTTAAAAACGTATATTCTTTTATTTTGTGTGTTTTGTTTTGAAATATTCAATGGATATAAAAGTAATTGAGCAAATGAGAAAGAAATTTAAAGAATAATACATGAAACTAAAATTTGAAAGCTAGTTAATCACTTTTTGTAATGCTTCGAAACTGTAATGAAATATTAATTAATAAGATTTTCATAAAATGACACCTTTAATTCAGAGTGTTAAAATATCTTATTTCAGTTAATTAATTATTTGTTAATTTGTCGCTATAATTAATTAGTGAAATTGCTGTCTTTATCTGAAATATTTAGGAAATAATTTCTTTAGGCAATAAATCTCAATCCATGAATGACATTTAATTTATTTGTTCTTTTGAAAATGGTATTTTAAAAATGTATTTTAGTACGATACTTTTCCTGACTTTTTATTTAATTAAGTTAAACATATTTCCTTAAACTGAATAACTAAATATAAAAATAGAATTTGAGATAAAAATGGCACTAACTTAAAGTATTTTTTATAAGAAACTGTTTAGATTCTTTTTTCCTTTTAATAGACTGCAAAAAATATTTTCTTATTTAAATTCAGCAAGCGATAAAAAAATTAGCTAATAATCAAACAAAAATCTTAAATAAGACTAAATAACAGTCATAATATCACTTAAATATTATTATAATAATATTTTGCAAATGGAAAACCTGGATATAAAAGGTTGGAAAAGTTGCTTAGAAGATTTCAAATCCTATTTTTAAGAAGAATCCAGCTGATGTCTTGGACTAAGGACTGTACATCTTCCCCATGGTCTGTGCATCCTGGATTCGAGTCCTGGCTCGGTCATGTTGTTCTAATCCCTGTCTTATATCTGCGAGGGGTGGAAAACCAGACCGGTCCATCCCACCCAAAAAGGGTTAAGGAAAATAGAACCGGCCAGGAGCACGACCCCCGATAACAAGGCCCCTGCGGTGTTTCGTGACGTCACAACGAGCGGTGACACTTCATTCTCCCAACGTTGAGTCTCTGCGCGCCAGACAGGCAGATATAATTATTTTCCCTTGTTCATATCGTTTCTTTAACATCCATACAATGCAAATTAATACACATATATTGTAGAGCCCATTAGTAATTAAATTGCAACCGCCTTCCACATCACCATGGAGGTACGGCGCCTGGTATGCATTACCTTTTTTGCATTAAGTGCAGGGCAGGGCATCTCCCCTAGATTTAAAACTATTTATTTTGCAAAAAAACTAATAAGTGAAAAATATGATTAATGAATTTCAAGACAATTCTACAGAAAAATGGTTTTAGTACTATTTGCTGCACGTCAAATCCTGGAAAGCAATATTTTACAAAATATTATTCCATTCTATTCACACTTCAAAAAACATAAAACAAAACTTTGAAACATTAGTAGAACTTTCTTATTTAACTATATATTTATTATTCCTACTTTACTAAATTCATCAAGTTTCCTTTCCTTTCCTATTTCAGAAGAGCTTTTCCTTTCATCATTCAATCATGCATTGACTTCAGACCAAATTTCCAATCTATACACATTTTCTGATTTCTGCTCTGAAATGCAACCGTCATCCTTCTGCGTTCACTAAACATTTTATCTACTGCGAAATATTTTTGAATAGGACATTTCAAATATACTTCTTCAACTATGGTACAAAATTTCAATTATAATCTGAGCCATTTTTTCAATAAATTATAATTACTGCGAAATATTTTTCACTTGTACATTTCAAATATACATCTTCACCTGTGGTATAAAATTTCAATTTTAACCAGGGCCGTTCTTTTCAATAAATTAGCCAGGGTGCTAGAAATCATTTGAAACCTCAAGTGTTTTGTAAAGCAAAAAATAAAGTATAAACATATTATGGTACTATTGCTTGTCTATATGTAATTGCCTTTAATTACTTCAGAAAATTTACATTTTTGCTGATTTTTTTTATTATTAGTATTTAAAATGCTTTTAAGCTTCTTCCCACCTCACCCAACAACAATTCTTCCTTACTTTTAATTTTCTGAATTGAATTTGCTGATTTTTTTGATTAAGTTGACATATTTGTAATTCTATTTTCTATCTGTACAATGGCAGTATCAATTACTCTGCTATTTTAAAACCTAAATTTCTTTACTTCATCTTCTGTTATTTCGGAATATAATCTTTTTCTTTTTCGAATTCGTTTTTTTTTAAATCTTCGGAAATATTGAAATGGCATCCTATCAGTTTTGCTTCGTATAAAAATGCATTGAACTTTCTATTGAAATTTTGAACTTCAATTTTAATTTTACTTATCAATCTAAAATACTGAATCAAAATCAACAGTTTTTACTTGAAATAGTTCATTGCTAGTGTTAAGTTTGGGCAATATTAAAAACTATGCTATTAAGTATAAAATAAATAGCATTTCTTTTATAAAATCTAATGTTTACCTTTGGATACTGCTGTATTATCTCTATTTGCTTCAGTAAATCGTTCTAGGATATGATAATGATAATAAACAAATGTATACTCAAATTTTTTCAAAAACTGTATATACATAGCTTTAACTGAATCCATTTTAGTTTCCAAAAAAGTATAGAAAAGCACATAAAAGTTGCAATATTCATTTTTTTTTGCAATATATACTGCTGGAAATGGTATCACAAACTAATAAATTTTAAAAATGTATGATGTGCAAGACATATAAATTGTCCGTGGGTTTAGGGCATCTTTTCTAAATTGTAAAATTTAGTACTTTCCCATCGAGTTGCTATCTTTCCCTTACGCTTATCCTCTATAATTCCTAATATTTAAATGTAGTTCACTTAATCTTTTCAAAAGAGTTTTTGCTAGTCTTTCTCCAGTCAGATTGATTACTTTAATAAACCCTATAAACATCTAATTTATATTATCCTGACAATATTTAGTTACTTCTTTTAAAGCATATGTTGTCATGTAAAGAGTAGAATATGTTTCTTTTGTTAGTGTGCCGGTATCACATTTCATATTTTTCCAATCTTCCAACCAGTTCAAAAATTCATCTAAAAATTTGTATCTTTTATCAGTTTCAGATGTTGTCAGTGGTTTTTTATATTCATTATTTTCACGAATTCCTGGAAATGGAGTTTTTACATTAACAATATCCTACCATCTATTTATTATTGTTATGTATTCTGCTGTTTCTTTGTAGTGTGGGAACGCATATTTCTCTTCCAAACTCATTAGACTTTCAGGTATAAATTTATTGAAAATTTTAAGTACTAATTTGAAATTTTGTTTTTCTAAATTATTGGGCTCCAATGCTTTTAATGATAAATTGTATGCATATTTAACGATGTTATCCTTTTCAGTTTCATATAATTTTAATGTTTTGAAAGATGCTGTATTGAAATCAACTTTACTGTCAGGCTTACTGCTGGAAGCCTGAATTATTTCATCATTAGAGTGAATGGCATTTTCATTAGCTTCTAGAACACTTTTAGTGCAATTTTGTGAATTTCTTCCTGACATGGTTTCTTCAAAATTGGGGTAAAACATACACTTATCAACATTCTTCTGATTGATCCAGTTATTACGAATATTTTTCAATAAATGTACAGTATCGATCATGAAAAAAATAGGTCGTTCTTTATTTACAGGATGTGGATAAACAATTGAATATGGACGTGAAGGTGAAACGAACAGAGATATTGCTTTTTGATTAATCGAATTGTTGCCTGTTACCACAAATATCACTTTAAAACCAATGTTTTCTAATCCAATGATAATTTTTTTAATGAATGTATGTAGAACGTCTGCTGCTATTTTGTTTACAGGAAGAATGTGAACAACATCTTTATATGACGATGAAATACTACTTATCATGAAAGTCATAACACTTGAGGCGGCATTTTCTGAATTGTAACTTAAACCTGATATATTTCCCCCTTTGTAATCAAAGTAGGGCTTGATGTGCATTTCATCTATTTGAAGAATCACGTTTTTATCTGAAGATACTATGAATTGTAATTTCTGCTTAATGTATCTTAAAAAATGCAATTCATTCTGCTCTGACTGAGGGCAAGTGTTAATAGGTTTGCATATATTTCTCAGTCACAGGATGTGGTAACAAAATATAACCGGACTTTCTGACAAATTTATATGCATGTGTGCCATTGAATAAAATAATGAGCAGAATATCATCATTTCAGTAGAGTACCTTTTACTATGCTCATTTTGAATAAGCAAGGCAGATTGCTCTTTCATAAATGTTATAACGTTGGTTAAAATTTCTTGGGTTATATTTAAATTATCCATGAAACCATGAATTTGGGAAATAATATCCGAATTCAGCAATGAGTTATTTTTCTTCATTTCTGGTAGATGCTCTAATATTTCATTTAAATTGTTAATGTTATGGATTTTTATTGGTAGGGAAGAAATATTTGGAATACTTGACAGGCTTGTTTTTCCAACAAAAGCTGAAACCTCTAATACATCATTTATTACAACAGACAATGCAATTTCAGGAAAAGAACTTAATTCAATATTTACAAATAAAATTTTGTTTTCTTTATGAATGACATTCCAGAAATTTTTCAAATTTACTAATGAAATGCGCTGTTTTAATTCTTCCAAATTTTTAAATTCTCTTGTTTCATCGTATTTCTTTTTTTCTGTTATACTTTCCTGGAGAGCTTTCTCTATATATTGTTGCTTTAATTTCATCTTTTTTATTTCAGGATTTTCCCTTTGAAATGTTGAAGATGACATGTAAGAGGCACAATTTGGCATCTGAGATGGAATTGCTCCAGTGACTAATCTCGGATATTTAAGAGGGGCACTTAATAATTTTCCTGACTTCGAATCAAATAGACTAGTTTCTCTTTCAATATCATTTCTTTTAAAATGTAATTCACAGACCTACAGTAAATGAAATAATTCGTAAATATTGACTCCTTTAAAGTTTAATTTAAATACAGTTACAAATATACAACATAAAACTATATTTAATAATAAGTACGGATAATTTTTAATTTGTTTACTCTCAGGTATTTATCGCTGTTATATAATAAAATTTAAATATGAAAAAGCGGTTATACATGCAATAGTAAACAAAGCTGAAAACATAATTGTGTAAAATATTCTAATTATTGTTGACAGTAATATTTCCTACATTACAGCATTTTATGAAATAATTTTTTTATAATGCACTTAATTAAAATCACGAATAATATATATTACTGAACTGTTAAGTTTCTAAAGCGAAAATAAATGACTTTTCATTTAGAAATATTTGACATTACTTTAAAACAATTAAATGAGCTTACCCTGCTATGCGGAGATGGATAAAATCCTTCACGATGTATGGCATTTAACCATTTCTTTTTAAGTTCTTCATTTTTAGGAAAGGCAAAAACACTTACTCTTGGGCCATTCCTGTAATTTCCTTTACAGTTTGGAACACAACAGATCAGAGGCATTTCTGTTCCTGATATTTAGTAAATCCAAATGCAAATGATTTTTAGTATATCCAATTTTTCTTGCAAATTAGAAAAAGCTCTTCTTGTTTACGCAAACACAGAAGGACCACTGGCTAAAAAATGGCGTGGGTGGGGAAGAGTTCGTTTCTTATCAGTGAAACTTGAAGAGGGTGAAATTCTTCCCTCGGCCCCCAAAATTACTCCCGCATCCTGTAACCTCTCGAAACGACGTCATCAATTTCTGTGACGTATGTATTCTGGCCTTGTTATCGGGGGTCGTGCCAGGAGCAACATCCCAACAGCATCAGAAAGCCCACAGATCCAGTCCCCTAGGCAGGGCAGCACACGAAAACCTTCAACGACCGAGCGAACGACACAGGGCACCAGGGGCGACCCAGGCCCATCATCACATCTCCCATACGAGTTTATTTAAAACTTTTTTTATAAGCCTTGTCAGAACAGTGGCAGTATTTATTTACATGATCTTTTGAACATGGCTCAACTCACAACGTGGGGAGAAAAAGCATGGCTATATAGTTCAACCCACAGTGTGGGACGTTCTTTTTGTAAATATTATTGATTACAGTCGCAGCTATCTCAAAGACATCACAAAAATGGGACAGTATATGCCGTCCCGATCCGGGGGTGATGGGAAGCGCTCGCTGGCTCGTGACTAACATAAGACTAACAATTATTTAATGTCTGTATATTCTTATATTATTTTATTTTGTATTTTTGTGTAAATTTTATTTGAATAGGAATTTCTATTACAGCAGTGAAAGAGAGAGATCTGAGTGTGGTTTGTATTCGTCTATTATTTAAATATAACTGACGTCTCTTAACTCTCATCCTCATCACATCTCATCACCCCCTCTACCCCCTATTGACTATTATATTATACATAATTTTATCACTTTTTTCTTTTTTTTTCTTCTAGTGAGAAGACAGAACCGATAAGGAGAACAGGGGGGTGGCTGAGTGGTTTGTATATTTGTGAAAGAGATCCACTGTAAAAAAGGGGTTGAGCAGGCGAGTGTGTGTGTGTCATCTTCATATGAGCTAGAAGTCAGACCTCCGCGCTCAGGTGCTCAGAGGTCTTTTCCCTCAGAAGCTACTGCGTCCCCTTTCCGTGGAACGCGGGTAAGAACATCATCATCTAGAAGAATTCTATAAGGATAGAATCTTTATAGAGAATCGAGCCTTTTACTGAATAGAACTCACATTGTTGTGACTCTCAGGGCATAAAGGCAGGAAAATTTCAGAGTAATTTCTGTGATCATGAACAATAGAAGTTATAATTAAAACTTATATACCGCACTTAAATTTGATCGCTTTTTAGCTGAAACATGATACATCCGGCGAAAGCTCATATCAGTTAAATAAAACAGAAAAAAATCATTTTTTCACTGAATCTATCAGGTTTTATGTGAATATAGGTAAAGATGGCAGAAATTGAAGTTTTATTTCTCTTTTAGCTCCAACAAACTAAATCTTCCTTCATCTTTTGGCTTAAAGCCAGAGTTTTTTTTCTAAAGAGAGAAACATTCTGAGACTATTTATCTAAATTTAGCATATAAATATTGTGAATTGCTTTCCATATTTTCCTATTTGATAATTATTTTGCATCTGACTTAACAACAGCGGTAAACCTTATTTATTATTTTCTTGCTGGAATGTGTTAAATTGAAGTACTGTGTTAAGTTGTGAAAATATTTGGCCTAATGGTAGGGATTTTTTAACTTTTCGTATTGATTTTTTTTTGTTTGATTCATAATGTATATTTATGATACATATAATTTTTATTCATGTTGCTATTCATATATATATTTTAAATAGCATTATTTAAAAAACATATGATGATACTATTGTTTACTTTATTTTTAATATTTTGTAAGCTATTTTCAACAGTTTTGTTTTTGTTTATCATATAAAAAGTAGTCATGCTTCTCAATTTTGATGCATCTTAGCGCAACAAAAAATAGTTTATACTTAATACTTAAAAAAATGAATAACATTTTGATTCGTTGCGAAATGTGGAAATATGAAGAATTCCATCGATTGCCAATGGACCAATTTAATTGTCTTGCTAAATTAGCGGAATCGGTTTATTTGTTGAAGTTATTAGAGTTCATGAACTTTTATATAAAATAATAAATAAATAAATGCTTAGTGATTGTCGCTGAAGACACTAAAAAGTTCCTTCCTTACAGGGGCTTAAATAATTGCACAATGGCGTAAATAATGCATTTGAAATGTTGCTTGTAAATGAAATGTGGTAGGAGGCAAGTGATTAGTCACAAAGTTTCATATAAAATAAAAATGTTTCAAGTATTATAAACATCACAACAAAAAATAAATTTACTGCAATGTTTTTAAGGCATTTCGTGAATGCAGGTCAAGAATCACAGTATTTATACAACATTACACAATATTAAGCGATACATATTAAAAAGTTCAGATTCTTTTCTTATTACGTTCACTTCTCATGGGGTATGAATACAAATGTAACAATGAAGTTTCCAAATAAGTAAGACAATTATTAAGTTTTATTGAAATAGAATTACCATTGTCGTGTTGGTCACTCTTGGTGGCTTATTCTTAAAACTATGATTAGTACTTTAGCCTTTAATGATTAATTTATAACTGACTATAGCAGCCATATTATCGAATCATCAGGATCAGTAATGGGTCCTGATCGTTTTTGTATTGTCATTAATTTTTGAAGATATTAATTGATTACAGTTAACAAGTTAGTTAAAGATGTGCACTTACTTTATTCTTAATTTTAATGATGAAATAAAAGTAGAAGTTTAGTTAATTTATTAAATATTTTTTGTGCTTGTTTTTATTCCTTGGATTTAAAAATTGCTTCGGCCTGTGAGGTACTTTAGATTACATAACTATAAGACGCCTCTAACTAATATATATAGAGAGACAAATTACTGTCAATCTTAAAATATAATTTATGCACGAATTTTAGAAATTAATAAAAATCATTTTCATCATTTTGTTTTTAAACAAAATTTCAGTTCAAATAGTTCTGTGTTCCTATTTTATTAGTTATTATTTTTGTTAAATCTTCATAAGACTTGTAGAAGAATGAGATGAAGATTACAATATAAAGAATTGTGTATTGTATCTAATTCAATGACTTCGATTAGCATAAATAAGGTGTATTTATAAACTTTAAAAATATTACTATTAAATATACACTATTTTTTTCAATTAACATGATAAATAGCTTTAATATTTATGAGTGAATATAAATTAGGATTAAAAATGGAACTTAAGACCATAAGGTCTGCTGTAGAGTTTTCGCGTCTGTTATTGGTTCCTAAATAACAAAGTTATGATAAATTTAGAACGAATAAGTTTACCCAAAAATGTGTGCTGACAGGCGTATGTCTTACACATTTTTTAGGACCTTAATGCGTTAACAGTACATTTCTTGAATTTTGGAAATAATATTAATGGTGCTATAATTTAATCACTTGTTTGATGCATGAAATTTACATTTGAAAATCTTGGCGTATTTAATAATATTCCAGGGTCTATAATGAGAATATTTCTTAGTTTAACACGTAACGGCTAAGAAAATACAAAGAAGTAGGTGAATCTGTGGAAGCTTTGATTAAACCTTATCTCTCGTATCGAGAACTTTTATTATAAAGAAAATAAAACATGTTTTGAAGGCTGATTGTTTATTAAGAAATAATGATAATAAAATGCTTATTAAAACTTAATGCAACCACAGAAAAGAATAAAAAAGCAACATTTTATTGCACTAAACCAAAGAAGATTCATCTTCATATGAAAGTTTACTGTTTTGTTACAAGTATTTCGATTACTAAGATTTCTATTTACGATAATAGAGTAACGATTTGGTCTCAGCTGTAGATTCAGTCATACGCCGTATGATTTTATGGCCACTCATAAATTTTAATGCCTAAGAGCAGCAAAGATCAAAAGGATCTATCTGAACATGATGATGACGAGATCTCATAAACCTTTATCCAGAATGAGATTTGTCACATTCTTCACCGTAAATAGGTTAAAGACTGCTGTAGGTCTCTACAAGGAAGAAAAAGGAATAAGGCAGAGACGATGTAAAATAATTTTTTACCAACCTTCCCAATAGCTGAAGCCAGTCTTGAGAATTGCAGATTTTAGCTGAAATGGAACACAAGAGAAAAGATCAAAGGGATGGAGGGAAAGATAGATTCGAATACATAAACCACCTTCTGAAGAGAAGGATTCGTGGAACATGCTCTGAATAGAGAATGTCTAAAGAATCAATTCTCACTTTATGTTCGTTTAAATGAGGTGGGAATTCGGCATTTTCTGTGGCCTCTCTACTCCAGGCTCATCATTATTCCATTGCTGCAGAATATGAATTTGGGAGTCGAATGAAATGGATTCGGGCGATGAGGGGATTTGATTTGCGTTCTCGTTTATTGCAAATCTAAATTCGTTAAGAACCCTTTGGAAAGGAATGAAATGCATTGTCCCCTCTTATTACCCTTTTCAAGAGAAATGGCATTCATTCAGATGACATTAAATTGAATTAAACTGTTTAGCTTTGAGGAATGTTGTGTTTCGTTTCTGCAGTTGCTTATAAGAGGCTTTAATAAATCCTGAATGTAAATTTTATTCTTCGAATTAAAAAATTTTTTGAATCGTTTAAACACATATAAAATATTATTATTGAGCTTTGAGGAACATCGCTTTTCATTTATGTTATCACTTATCAAGAGATTCAATGATATCCTGAAAATAAATATTATGCTTGCATCTTAAATGTTTTCGAGTCGCTTAAACATACATAAATAATAAATAATTATTGAGTTTTTCGAAACTTTGTGTTTTGTTTCTATAATTGCTTATCAGAAGATTTTATGAAATTATAAATCTCAATACTATTTTTAATCTTTTTTACTAGTCATTTAAACAAACATGTATAAAGCTTAAAATTATTGAGCTTTGAGGAGTATTGTGGTTTTTCTTCTGTAATTTGTTAGAAGCTGAAATGAAAACATGAAAGTAAATGCTATTCTTGTATTTAAATTTTTTTTTGTTTAAACATACATACAAGGTGGCCAGAAATAAAACACCCCTACTCTGACCTCCATGGATATCGAACTACTCAGTGTAAAGGCTCAAAATTTTGTACACATACTATTCAAAATATGGGGAAACGGATTTCACGAAAAAAAAATTAGTTCCTGAAATCACCGATAGGTGGCGCTGCACAACTGGAACTATGATCAAAAGACACAAATAATAATAAAAATTAAAATGTTTATGCGGAATGGAATGCTTCCATGCTTCCTTTTTAATTTTTCTGCCCCTTATGGAAAATAAAAATAGTAAAGAAGCTAGAACTCCCGTTGTAACTGCAATTTCATACTGTAACCAGAAAAATTTGCATAAAGCATGGTTAGAAGCCATGTTCTGGGTATAAAAGAAGTTAAAAGGTGGGGAATGTCATTCTTATTAGTGATGGCTGTCACGCTGCCAGAACGCGCTTTGCTTGTGAAGTTGTTTTACGAGAATAAAGGAAATGCTCCAGCAGCACTTCGAGAGTTTCGCCGACTTAAGGATTTGCGTAAGGGACCATTGCTTCCACAAGCTCTCAGGAGAATGATCGCTCGATTCGAGGAAACTGGACATCTTGGAGTTCAGCCTGGTCGAGGACGCAAACCGGTTCGTTCAGATGTCGTTGAAGATGTTGCCACCGGTATTGTTGAACAGTCAATGGATAATGTTTTAGGCTGCAGTAGTGCACGTGCAGTGTCACGACACTTGGGTGTTCCCTATAGCACAGTGTGGAACGTACTCAGAAAAATGGTGCATTGTTTCCCGTACAAAATCCGCCCTAATCAACAATTGCTGGCCACAGACAGGGAGATGCGACTGACCTTTGCATTGACATTTCTTGCTAGAGTTGAAGTGGATGCATCGTGGCCGTGGCAGATTCTGTGGAGCGATGAGGCCCATTTCCACCTCAGTGGAACAGTGAACACCCATAACTGTCGCATATGGGACACGACAAACCCCCGTACCTTCCAAGAGATTCCACTCCACTCACCGAAAGTTACAGTCTGGTGTGGATTCACAGCCACATTCATCCTTGGACCGTTCTTTTTCGAAGAGGTTACTTCCAATGGCCTTGAGACATGTACCGTGACGGCCAACAGGTACAAAAGGATGCTCGAAACATTTGTTGTACCCCATTTGCAGCAGCGCCAATGCCTTGACACCATTACTTTTATGCAAGATGGAGCACCTCCACACATTGGACTCCCTGTGCAACAGTTTCTTCGCCAACATTTCACCACTGACAGAATAATCAGTCGCGCGTTTCCGACAACTTGGCCATCTCGTTCACCGGATCTTAATCCGTGTGATTTTTGGCTTTGGGGACACTTAAAAAACCTTGTTTATCGAGAACGTCTGATAACCTTGGCAGATTTGAAAGAGAGTATCAGTCTGCATGTGAGAAGCATCTCAGATGACCAGTTACGATCCGCAGTTGAACAAGCTGTCCACAGACTTCACATTTTACATCTTCAGGAAGGGAACCATATTGAGCAGCATTCCCTGCATCGATAACGTCCTTGTTTCATGTATGCTTGGTACTTTCAAATAAAATGTGTTTAAAACGTGTTTTTGTGTCTTTTCAGCATACGTCCAGTGGTACAGCGCCACCTATCGGTGATTTCTGGAACTAAATTTTTTTTTCGTGAAATCCGTTTCCCCATTTTTTGAATAGTATGTCCACAAATTTTCAAGCCTTTACACTGAGTAGTTCGATATCCAGGGAGGTCAGAGTAGGGGTGTTTTATTTCTGGCCACCCGGTATATAAAATACATTATTATTGAGATTTGAGGAACATTGTGTTTCATCTTTATAGTTTCTTAACAGAAATGTTAATGAAATCATGAATGTAAATGCTATACTTGTACTTTAAATGTTTTTGAAGCCCTTTAAACATACGTATGAAATATATTATATCATGTTTTGAGGAAAAGGGATAGAAGGCAAATCTGATTCAATTTAAGATTTCAACAATATTACATAGCTGTCTATAATGTAAATGCTTTCAATAGATACATTTATAATTAAAATACTATTTCTGTAAATTACGACATAATTTCAATAAGAGTATTTTTCAGATAGGATTAATAGCATAGTAAAATACGAGTTCCATCTAGAAGAAATACATTATCAAATTACGGAACTGTTGTTTGATATAAATATATTATTCCAACTGAAAGAAAAGCAAAAGGGAGCAATTATTTACGAATATTCACCTTGATTAACTTCTCCTTTTTGACTTTTATTTTCTAATTTTAACTTGGAAATACGTGGAGATTTCCAGAAACTCCAAGAACTCCAGCGTATCTCATTAATTATTTCTTGATACTTTTATTTATTGTTTTGTTGAATGCCTATTATTTAAAGTTGTAATGTGTGAGCATTTATAGAAAAAACTGAAAACCAAGAAAATTTCCACAAAATTAACGTTTTGTTTCAATTCACTAATACAATGCGTGTAACATTACACATAATATAGCTCTGAATAAAAATTTTAATTCAATAAGATTTTTCTGCTTTTAAAAAAATTAGCTGTTCCATTTAAATTTAATAGATTAAACAAAAGAAGCAAAAGGTTAAAATAAGTTGAATGATATTTATATTTTTCTTTTGACATTTTGAAGAATCCTTTAAAAGAGACATACAAAATTTTTAAGTGAATTCATTATCTTCATTTGTCATTATCTTGCCATATTTTATCGTTTTTTTATCCTTTAAGGTTCTTGTACATACATTTCCTTATATTTGTAGGATAATCATATAAAATAGCCCTTTTCCAAAGTATAATAGTTGTTGTTCAGACTA
>JAPMOQ010055289.1:1495384-1523628 GCA_026543055.1 Argiope trifasciata | reverse complement strand
TCTTCTTCAATATAAAGGTTAAATAAAGTAATTCTGTGGTAATGTTTAATGTTTTTAAATGTCCCATTTAAACAAGAAGAATAATAAAAAATGAAAATGTAACCTAAAATTTTATATTAGAATATTCATTATAAGAAATGCATTTTTATAATATTCGAAAAGTAATTATTTAAACATCACCGTGCAATAAGAAATGTATGTCAATTTCTTTGCATTTTGTGAGTCTGACTGTTTGATCTACATATATTAAACTGCAATGATGTAAATTAGAGAAACGGTTGAGGTATTAATTATAATTTTAATTAATTAAATATTAAGTGAAATGTTGATTTTTATTGCCTTAACTCAGACAAATATGGTTCAAATCTGATTTCTAAATATTTTTAGAAAATCAAAAAAATGTGTTTGCAAAAATATTATTTTAGATATTGGTTAACCATTTACAGAATTTAGGAATTATTTAAAGCTCTTTTTTATTTTGCACTATTTTGTACAATAAGGTTAATTATTGTAGAAACTGTTCAATATTTTATCAACTACTTAATCGCATGATTCCTTCCCTATTTATAAAACTAATAAGTAAACATTATAATGATTATTTACATAATTCCTTTGGAGAATAAAAAAGACGAAATCCCATTACTAAGTAAGACAACAAGCAATTAAAAAATAGTTTAACAAGACGATACGTTTTTATTGACCTTGCATGGCAATATTTTCATTGACAAGAAATTATGGGACTCATCTCAATTAAGAAGGTGCATTCGCTGATTAAAGATACAGTGTGTATATCAACAAAATTTCAAGGCTTTAGAGCATGCTCGAAAATAATTTGTAGTGAATAAACGTGGGCATAAACCTATGCATATGAAGTTTAATTAAACTCCATGTTCCGACTCATCAACTGATCTCCATAGATGGTGTAACATAAAAATTATTTCTAGATTCAAAATATTTTTCAAAAACTATGCGTAAGCAGTAAATAATCTTTTTTCATCAAACAATCGGTGCCTAATTAATGGTATGTTTAGTTTTTCTTACATTTAGAAGTTTATTTCAATTAATTCTCGAGAGGAATGCTTCAAATACAAACTAAGTTTCTTTAAAATATTGAATTAGCTAATAAAACAGAATAATTAAGAAAATTAGGGATACAGGATTTCAATTATTCAAAACATTGTCACTGTTCAATGAATAATTTAAGCTCATTTTGACTAACAAATTCATTCAAAAGTCATTTTAACTTCCTAATACTAAAACATACTGTATTATTTAAAAAAAGCAGACATCAAAAGTAAAAAGTGTATAAGAATACGTTTTGTTCAAAAAGCAAATTTTTATTTTTTGCGACCTAAATTCTTACGAACACAATCCCTAATTGAAGTGTGATTGTATAAAATATTTACAAATATTTCACGAGGAATAAATGCTTGAAGCTGGCAAAGCAAATAATGAAATCAATAATTAACGTTTTGATTGCAGTGCCTTAAAAAAGAAGGAGATATTTTCTTTCTTGTTTTGTAACCTAATTTAAAAATTAGCGATGTCTAATGAAGTTATTTATTCTAGCTCTATAATATTCAACAGCAAACTAGGTTTTTTTTTTAATTTTGAAGAAGTTCTAATTCTTTCTTTCGCATGAAAATTTCTTTATGCACAACGAGAGAATTGGGCACAATTTTGCAAAATAGTACCAACTGCAATTATCAGGATTTCGAATTTATTTTTGAAACGTATAAATTTATGATGAGAAATATTCAACTGATTGCAATAGTTCTATTGAGAATGTATGTACTGCTATAAAGATATTCGATAAATGTAATACTAAAATTATTATGTGCCCCTTTTGAGACCAGTTATGCATCGAAATGGATATATATACGAATATGAAGTAGGTTTCTGATTTTGTAGCTGCATATAATTACCCTAAAGAATTACAAGAACTGCATAATTAAACTTTAATTATGAAAAAGTAATTTAGAACAATGAAAGAAATTTGGAGTATTCATCGGGCAGGAAATAAAGTTTGTTCTAATAACAAAAGTAAACTTGCATTTTTGTACATATTTAATTGCTGACAACTTTCAAGGAAAACATTTAAACAAGACTTGCAAGATTTGCGTAAATATAATTTACTACAGAAGAAAGTGCACATTGAAGCATTTTTTTATTCTTTATTTAAAATTTTAATTACTACAGATCAAAAAATTTCTGTTAACGGCTTTCGAAGATATCCTTATACAATCTTTATTTTTACACTAAATTATCTTTCTTGCATCTAGGTATTTTAACAAAAATAATATTCACTTTTTAAGTATAATAATTTTATTTTCCTTTATTTTTTTCAATTTTTACATATTTTCTAAAATATTTGCAGTAATATTGTTGCATTGTAAATGCAAATATTTAATCGCGTATTTTTCTTCCATTGTTTAATACAAAATGAAATATTATATACTTCTTTGAAAATTAATTTAATTTTTTTCATGCTCGTTTGCAAAATTGTAATAAATTTTACTTACTTTCTTTACTTTATCAAATATTTTGTAGAATCTGCAAATAAAATCTTTAAGATATAAAAGATATTAGAAAGTACACATGACTAGCACTATCCGGACATTTCTATGCATAGTGAATAAAATTAGGGCGCGATTAATATAACACGCCTTGAATTCATATCACTATCTTATATTTAAATTTATGCCGACATCCAAAATTATGTTTTTAAATCATTTTTATAAATAAATATACAGAAAAAATGGGATGCATGCTCAATGTAAAACTATTTGTGGAACTTTGGCTACTTTCATTAACATTTTCAAAGCATTTTTTCTACTTTTGAGACAAATATTATATGACAAATCACTGTTAAACGTATTTTAATTAGTTTTTATAAGGAACGAGTCTTCTTCTATGATTACCTGTGTTTTTATACATTATACTACCAAGCATCGAAATGAAGATGTAAAACCATTAATCTTGCAAATCTAACATCCATTTATTAGTGGCCACTGTATGATATTTGAGCCGCTCACCTATCTTTGGAAGTAGTTCCAAAGTTTCTACATTTCATTATTGCCCATAGATAAGGTCAATTCCATCCACACCTTGGTCTTCAATATATTCCCCGAAATATCAATATCTATGAGGTCATTATCATTCTTAAGAAAGAATCACTCACTACTACACCAGCATGCACCAAAAATTTCCCTTATCTACTTATCAAGGAATTTCATTACTTCCCCGGGACCATTAAATCATAATTCAATCTTGTATAATTGCATCTTTCAACAAAGACCTGAATATCCTCCTCATAATAGCATTCAAAATAAATCTGTACTCCTCTCTGAAGTATATAGAGATCCATTGCTTAATAGTTCAGGTAAAATACTCACTTTCACGAAGTAAATTGTTTTTTTTTCTTTCACCTCTTAAGAGAAAGGGACTCAAGTAGTCTTCTTGCAAACGATCTTTGATTGCGAAGATGTTATTGCGCTCTACTAAGCAATATCCTAGTTCTTTCTAGATATTGAACAAGCTCAAGCTTAGTAATGATTGGGTTTTTTTTAATTCGAATGTACTAGAAAGCGAGCATCTGCAGACATTGTAATACTTTTCCGACGTATTAGTTAATCTTGAAACTGATCCCAAAGTCTTAAAACTACACTGCAGTCTTTGAGTAAATACTGTTTGTGTAGAACTAGTTTCCAAATACTCGATCGCCTAATGATTAGGAAAAGTAATTCAATTGGTAAAGAATATTTGTGAAACATTAGTAACAGTATCTCCATGGATAAAATTGAAAAGTAATACTTAGAAAATACTTTATTCTTGGTTTTACTCTAATTTTTTTAAAGCATGAAAGCACTTATTTCCTTTAAAATGGGACAGGATAAAATTCTACCATTTAATCTATTTCATTCAATATCCTTAATATTAGGTTGGAAACTATGAAAGGGGCGTTGAATGATAGTAAAACTAAACAGATAACACCCGTTTCATAGTTTCCAACCTAATACAATGTCTATCAACTTTATAAGACAATTTAATTAATAGAATGCCCGCGTTTTCCATCTGGCATTATCTCGGAAGACCTCTCACACAAAATGCCTTTTCTTCATCTTTTTATTTTTTAAAAATCTATTGGATTTTTTTTCTATCTTATATGAATATTGCTCATTAAAATTCTTTAGAGTTTAGATGGAATGATAAAACCGATTGCTTTAATAAATTTAAAAACATTTTTGTGAGGATTTTCTCCCAACAACGTTGGGATGTCCAATGACGAAGAATTAAAAGGATTTGAGCGATTACACTTGTTAAGGAGAGAATAAATTAGATGTAAGAAGTTTAAATGAAATTAAACTCTTTTTCTGTCACTAAATAGTAAATATTAATGAAATTGTTCAATATTTATAAGATACCTTCATTTTATTGTTACAATAGTTACGGCATATATTCTTTCGTACCAATACAAAAAAACTATAACTTCTTTTTGGTATAATTTTGAAAAATTGAAAACATAATTTTTACTCTGGTAGGGAGTTTCAAAACATTTCAATTTGGTTGAACCAGAATTTATTATATAATGAAATGTTTTAAATTGGATAGACCATAATTTAAGGAAGAATAAAGAAGATATATCATATCTAGAAAATTTATAATTCTACAATGGGATAATAATTTTAAATAAAGATAAGTAATACATCTTTTGTTTTCTAAACTTTTATTTCTAATTTCAAATTCTTTTATATATTTAAGCTGAAAGATTATAGATATTTAAAATCCATCATAAATATTTTCAACACACCGTCTTTAACAAAATTATATATCTATGATACAACATCTTTATTTAATCAGGAATTGCACAACATGTTTCAAAAACAAATTAAATTAGTTACTATTATTAAAATAACATGTTGCTTAACAACAGTTCGATTACATAAGCACAACAGTTCAATTATATATTAGAGATAAATGAATTTACGCATTCTACTTAGCTGGCAATCTTGTTTCACAAGTGATGATAATCTGGTCTCACGGCCAAAAGCTTAATACGATTAGTTCTTACTATATTTATGAAAGCTCACTTCTGCTTATGTTTTTGCTCTGCATTTATCTGATTACGAAAGAACTATCTTGAACTAGAATTTTTATTGAATTCAGTTCACAATAATTTCTAGAATGTAATCATATTTTCTATATTTTAATATTCAACAAAATATCACACTTCATGAATCAGACCAATGAATGAGACTTTTAATATCTTTATATTTAGAAATTTGGTATACTGACTATACACAAAATTAGCTCATAAAATTTCAAAAAATAAATAAATGAATAAATAAATAAAAATATAAATAAATAAATTTACCAGAGGTTGCCGTTTCAGGAGAATTATTAATTTTAACATAATAGGCAACAGAAATGGAGTACATTAACAATATTAACATTTATTGACTAGTTTCTTATCACTTTGTCATTACGAGTCATTTTAAGTATAAGGTAAGAAATTTCAAAAGAGTGGAAGCTGTTAATCGTGCAAGGATCATTTAGGGAAAGGTGGTCTAGGCGACCACCTTCATTCACCTGCAAAATTTCAAGTCGATGGACATAGTGCTCAACAGCACATAGTAACTGATCAGTTGTGATTTTCCACATGAAGCGTTATAAAGTTCTTTAAGTCACTCAAAGTCACAACAACTGTATGATACACCAGACTTTTTAAATGGTCCTGTAACAAGAAATGGCACAGAAATAAACCCTGACAACATCTGCAAAAGTTTCATTCCAAACCTGTTTAGCTTGGTTTGGTTTAGTTATATTAACGTCCCGTTTTAAAGCAACACTAGGGCTATTTTGGGACATAACGCAATTTTGATCCGTGATCAGATGACAAGGAAGACACCTAAGTTGGTACCTCCCTCTCCATACCACACAGGCGGGAGAACATTAGGTCTGACAGATTTAACGGGCAACGGATAACCTTTGCTGATGGTTCTTCGGTGGAATGGGGTCTTGAACCTAAAATCCTCAGGTTCCGAAGTCGAGACCTTATCCCCAGGCGCAATGGCCCCAAACCTGCTTAGCATGGAGTGTTCTTTTCTTCGAAAGCAATCGAAACTCGACATTTTTTTCTAGAACTGACAGCTTCTCCTGGTTTTTATATGTTATTATTCAAAATTCTTATTCTGGTTTGTTAATATTGTTTCTGTTTTCCATCTTGGTCATGTATTATGTTAATTTTAATAGCATTCTGAAAAGGGTGCTATCTGGTGGACATTTTGGAACTAAATTATTTTTTTTTTCGAAATTCCGTGAGCGCATCTCGTATCTAGTTTATATACGAAATTTCTTTGCAATCTGTTCAACTGTGTGTTCTAGGTTGCTGTTTATAAGGGAAGTTTAATAATAACCACCCTGTATGGGGTGCAAAACATCGAATTTTTTTCAATACTTTTTTGCTCAAATAAGAGAAAAATTATTTTTTACTGAAATTAATGCATTTAAATTCGGATATGAAACTGTTTACATTTTTTTCGAAATGATAATGCTTTATTTGAATTTATATATGGTTGAAAAAGTATAGAAGATATAATTTCTAAATGAATAATTGAAGATTCGTTTTGACATGCTTAAAATCACATATTGCAAGTACAAGCATTAAAATAATGGATTAAATTTAGAAAGTTTAGTTAGTTTATTTGGAATTTCAGTTAAAATGTTGTAACGATAAAATAAACAAATATTTGTATATATTAAAAAAATATAAAGTACATCAATATTGAACTAAAGGAATACAAACTAGAGCTGCATTCTAATTAAAAGCATTAAGTAAGTTAAGGGCTTCAAATTGAAATTATGTTTAGAATTTCTATTTGAAACCATAACCAAATCGTGAAGAATTTCAATTTATAACCTTTTTCTATTTGAATGAATTGGCACTTTATCTCATCTGCTTTAGAAAGTACCAGTGAAAGTATTCTCTAACACTACTACAGATTCATCTATTTCAGACGAATAATACGCTTCTTTTCCATTTATTTCACTTCTAAATACCTGGACTGAAAATTCATTGACCGCAATAAGGCTTTCAAGCACTCTCGACATCCATAGCAGAATTTCCGGTGCAGCGGGAATAAGTAGGGTTCTTCATTGGCCACCAAGATCTCTAGTTTAATCATGTTAAGAATTCTTGAAGTGATGAAAAAAAGCCAATATTTAAATGTAATATAAGGTTGATATTTTTTTGAAATTCTAGAAGTTGATTTGAAATTGAATAGTTAAACGAATTTAATATATATATATTATAATTTTTATTTCCCTGAATTTTTTTACAAATTATTTAATTCATAATTAAATATTATAGACAGTAATATCCTGCTAAAAATATTATTTATACCCTTGCGTAAAGTTCATTCTGAAAAATATGAGATCAATTATTAGCATGGAATAAAAATTTAATTAAATTGGTTAATTTACTAGTAACGAAAATGTAAAAATCCAAATATGAGTATTGTCATCGAGAGCATATAATTTCAAAACTTCTGCAAACAATTAAATGAGGGAAATTTGATTACAATATTTTATTTTTACAACAAGAAAAAAGTTAATCAAGAATATATAAAATGGACGCTAAATAAATTTTTTTATATTGTTATTTTCGCTATATCTTTCAGATTGTTAGAAAAAATTATTTACAATAAATTTTAAAATATTTATAACAGCTGTCTCTCATAACATGGAATTCAACATTGATAGAAAACTTTAAGAGGTTATTCCATTCTTTGAGTTCATTTGTAGTTAGAATTACAAAGATCGATTATAGATCAGCAAATCTCACGCTCGAATTTAAACTCTTTCCAATGTTAATCATGTATACTAAATGTGAAGCTTGTAACTTAAGGCATGTGTCAACTACCCTCTTTTTGGTTGATATATTCCAAATAATATAAAAAATGAATTATAGTTTCATTACCTTACTAATACCTCAGCAAAAATGAAAAGCAAATATTAGCGCACATTTTTTGATATCTTATAGACAAAACTACTTATACTTGAACTACTCCTTTTGGCCTAAATATATGTTGGAAAGTGCAAATGTGCACCTTAGATGGACTTAAAAAAATTCTCAATAAAACTTTTGGATTTATGGGAAAAAAAATGTGGACCAATTTTTCATTTTATCTTAATAACTTCAAAAATATTATAGGACAAAAAGAGTTTTTACAGCATTTTAACAATTAAAATTGTCTTTTAAATGTAATCAATTTGATTGTTGTGCATTTCTCCCCTGGTGTTTGATAATCTTATAAAATCATTTTTTTTCAAAATTTAAAAAGAAATGTTTAAACTTGTGGAACGAAATTCAAACAGTTTTTATTCTTTCATCATACATTTTAACACTTGGGTTTTGTTTCTCCGTTTAAAGATAAGGTAGATTTTGTTTCTTATTTATTTGACCAATTTACATATAGATTTTGAGAGAGAATTTACAATTTTAAAAGACAATATATTCTTAAAAAATAATTCGTTTTGATAGTTGCATTTTAACATTGTCACGACGTTATGAGACTTGACTACAATATGACTATTCATACAGAAAGAAAATGCAACAAGATCAAGAATATTGCAATATAATAGTTATAATATATATCAAAATATGATATTCAAATATAATTTGTAAAAGAACCATGAATTGCAAGTTAATATATGTTATTTATTTCATATTAAACACGTCTATTATTTCCAACAAAACAGCTCACTGCTATTGATAACCTAGTGTAATAATATGAGGCAGGATGTGGTAGAGAAATTGGGAAAGAATTTTGGAGGCATTGACATTTTTTTTCATATTCAAGTAATCGCTTGATATAGAAAGCAAGTAGATTATTTACATAAATGTGTAATGGTATGCTACATGAATCATAAACAATGATTATGATCTATATTGATATTTTAACTAACCAATCTTATTAACATTTTAACAAACCAATTAAAGGAATTTTTATAAACATCCCTGATTGTTCACTGATGCCCCAGATAATATGGGGTAATTGAGAACCCGTGTTTTGACACCTGATCACAATTACGAGTTGTTTCGAATATAATATATTTGAAAAAAAATCAGAAAATACTGTATATTGCATTAAAAGTTTTTTCACCAGTACTAGTAATGAATAATGACACTTAGGAAAGTTTAAATTCCAGTTTTAAGACTGTTTCAACTAAAATAAAATAAAAAAATCATTGGAAAACAATACCAGAGGATACTTTTCTACTCCTTGTCGAGTGTCTCATATAAGTCATAGATTTTGAGTCTTCTAAGACCCTTTGGTGTGTACTTTAATCACTATTACCAATCAATCTTTGTTCCCAATTACCCTTCCTGACTTTACAAATTAAAATGAATTGATATTTATAAATTTATCTAGCAAATCAGCAAAAATACTTTGAAGTTTTAAAACTCCCAGTATTTAAATTATTGCTAATATAAATGTGTGCTGTTGACATTGTTTCTTCAAAGCCGTCTAGTTTACATTAACCCTGTCGTTTGATCTATAACACTTAGAAAATGAATGCGAACGTACGACATTGAATCTCACGAGAGTATATTTAATATACATATTCTCTGCTCCTGCCTATACATAAGAGAATAAGTTTTGTTCGTAGAGAATTCTCAACAGAATTTCCTCTTGAGAAATCTCTATAGTGATTTATTTCTCTACACCGAGAGGACAGCATTAATGTAATGTTTGAATTTATCAATTTATATTAGAGGAAGGAATCATAAAATGTGTTCACACTCCGAGATCGTTTATCTTCCACTTAGAACTGAAAGTGAATGGTTAGTGATAAAACAATTCAACTATAGAAATATTTGAAATATTAAAACTAATCCAAACCATTCATATAAAAAAGGGTTAGTGGAATAAATTCTTGGAATTTTTAAAAGGAAAAAATCATGAAAACTGATTTATTACAGTAAGTGATGGTAAATATTAAATAGATTTCTATAGGAAATTACCTATTGCAATGGTTCTCATGACTGGATGTGGAGAAAAAATTTATAAAATAACATTTTGTCATACGAACAGGATAACTAGAGTAATTTTACTTGGAATTAAACTCCGTTGAGCTGTATAAATAGAAATGTAACAATCTCAGACGAGTTCTTAAATGGGCTATTTAGCTCAAAAGAAAGAAATAGTTGAGGAGGAGGGGGTCTGTGGAGGAAATTTTCGTTTCGCTATAATTTTCTTAATATTAAATATATAAAAATAAATACAATTAGCTAAATTAGAACCTTTTTAAGATGAACAGCTTTTATATTTAAACTTCATCAATGGCTGAAATATCTTAGAATTTAGGGTCTGAAAAATTATCTTTAAGCCCTAATATTGACTGTTTCTAACATCAACAATTTATATTGTCAGATAGTACCTTAAGGAATCTTGTTTTGCCTTTCAGTTTGCCAAGATGAATTTTTTTACATTGCAATTGCTATTTTTAATGATTTATAGCGTGCTGTAAATCAAATGGCTAGTTGAGCATTTTTCCCATTTCCCATCTTTCAATCAAGTTATTATGATGCTGGAAGAAAATTAAGCTCATTAAATTTGTTATATAGTGTCTTCTTCCGATTTTTGTGCAATCTATAATTTGCATGCCATTGTTAGTATTAATATCTCTAATTTTTTTTTAATTAGTACGGCTAATTTTCAAAAGTAAATAGTTTCAGATATTTAATAATGTTATTATTTCTAATGAACTATGGCATTTAGGATGTATTTCTTGTACTTCTATTCTTCAGTTTATTCACTTCTATTCTTCATGCAATTTAGACGCTTCTCACCATAACAAGTGAAACATAGCGGACCAAAGGTCTGACAAGCGATCTGTAAAACTGTAGTTGTCCTTAATGAGAGCTTGGACTATTTACCGAGCTGGAGGCAAACTTGTCCTTCCGCCATTCTGAACTCTAACAATTTGTTAAATGCCTTTGTAGAGCATCATAAATGTTACGAGCATTCTTTTACAACACCAGAGCGTATTTCAAAATTACAAACGTACATGTGACAGACTAGAAATATTTAATTACCTTAGAGACCAGTTTGCTTGCTTGACAATTAAAAATAATACTTCTGCTTAAAATTATGAAAGACATACCTGCAATTTTGTTACACGGCTAGGCATAAAATAATTGTTAGAAAACATAAAGTGATAAATAAATGCGTAAACACAAAATAATATAACTGACTAGAGATTTAATTCAATTAAATAATGATTTAATTCAATAAAAAAAGATTATCTATCAAAGAAAATGAAATTATGTAGTTCATAAAAGTATATTGCTTATTAATAAAATTCTTTATTTGGAAATCAGAAATTTTATTATTTTATTAAAAGAAATGTTTAGTTTTCACATATGAAAATTGGGTAATATTTTAAAAATAAAATAATAATTTTAAGGGTGATATTTGGCATCTGATTCTACATCTCTGTCAGAAAAAGATGCATCGAATATGAAGATGGAAAGTTGTTTGCCCAAGAATAAATTTTTGAGTAGTACTGGTGACAAAATAACATTGAAATAGATTGTATAATAGTTCCTTTGCCAACGACTGGGTGTAAATAAGATGCTTGAAATGATGCATAATTAGCATTGTTAGTTACCATGTTATTTTTTTTTTTGGCAATTTAGCCATTGAATTCATTTGAATTAAAAATACACTCAGTTAAAATGGTAAAATGCCATTGCAAAAATGTATCTGAATTAATAGCTGAGGAAAATGCATGTGAACGTATATATATATGAATGTATTTGTACAAGGATTAAAATTAAAGCTGCCATTTTTTATAAATAGAATTGTGAATGTAGTATAACAGTTATTCTGGTGTGAGAATTGAGGTAACATCATTACAGCGGGTTGAATTGAGGAAAAAACGCAAAGTTTAAACAATATTAATAAGACGTTACAGACCCAACTTAATAAACAAACAAGAACATTCTAAGAGCCTAAAACTGTGGAGTAACGTAAAAAGTCTGGTGCCAGATTTATAATCGAAAAAAGGGCATGTCCACAAATGTGTTGAAACAATAAAATAAATGAACATAGTTCGGTACCTCAGTAAAAATGTGTATCTGGGTGAAATATTTCTTGAAATTTGGATTAGCGTTTAATTAATAAAAAGTTTAGCAATGCCTTGGAATTTTCTTGTGATAACTTCCAACAATATTACAGCTCAAAAATCATCTTTCAGCAGTTTAAATAATAAATAAATTATCTTTCCAATAATACCAATTTAACCCTACTGCTATGTTCGTATTTACTTCACGCATGTAGCATTCGGATCAATATGACCCGACTGAGAAAACTAACCTTTCTTGATGTAATTGGCAAGTGGTATTTAAGAAATTTTTTAAACAATAGTGTTATATAGATCTAATGATATAAAGCAGCTATCAAAATAACAAAAAGTATTTGATATTGAAACTCACAATAATATAAAGCATCTATAAAAATAACAGAAAAGTATTCAAAATTAATACTTTTATTCACAATTTGAACAATAATATTTTACATGAGATTTGCAAATATGATTCTCACATTTTCAGTACAACATATTAGTTTTGCTGTCATTGCTTGATATACAGAAATTGCCCATTGCACGTTTCACAAACAATGAGTATTCTTAGAAAATCCCGCAGATATATTTTCCTGTGTAAATTGGTAACGTTTTCAGTACATACGAAGTTTTACTGTCACATTAAGTCCATATTTTTATCAATATTTAGATGACTTACTTGGTATATGCTGTTTTAAAAGACATAGGCCACGAAATTCTACTAATTGTGCATCTACAGTAATATTCGTATTATGTAATTTTAGTAGAATTCCTATCATTCAGAAATTTTACATTGTAGCTAATTTATCAGGATTCTTCCTTCTTCATGAATGCATTTATTATCAAAAAAAATAACTGTTGATAAGGTGCAAAATGTTTCGAGGGACATTTCGGGGACACAAAATATATTTCTGCCAGTTATAAATACCAGCTAACAATAATAACCCAATTTACACTTGAAAAGTATTACTTTTGATTTGTATCCACCTTCTTCCATAAAATTTTTCTCCTTCAATATTAGCCGTTTTTATAATTTCCCTTTCAATGGTGGAATTGAAAACTACCTCAAATGCATTTTTTACGCCTGTTATCCTTGCCATTACATATATTATGATCCATGGGGTAGTTTTTATAATATTAGCAGCTGCTTATTGAAAATAATGTGACAGTAGATCCAACTATCCTTATATCTCATTTGTTGAATATCGTTATCAAAATCGTTATCAGAACTTTCAGTCTCAATTTCATCACTTTTATGATTTTCATACCCGGATACTTCATCACTGTCAGAAAATTCTGTTAGTTTAGCTACATCAATGGGACTCAAATTGGTGCAATTCACCAATTTTTCTCTCACATCCATGGTCACAACTCTTTTATAGTATATCAGAAAGTGAAACACAGTAGCGAAAAAAGAAACGTTGCAATAAGAGTTAATAATTTGGCCCCTTTTGAATTCTACTTTTGGACCATGCACGCGATTTCTTCTCATGTGACCGGATTCATACGTCAACGAAAGAGGTTTCAAAAATGGATAAATTAAAGAAACTATTGTTATTCTTGTCTTTTGAATCATTCCAAACTAAAGCAAACAAGTATAATTAAAAAAATGATTATTTTGTACTGGGTCATATTGACCCGGACGATACATCTATATTAATATTATAGATGTGAAGGTTTGGATGTTTGGATGGATAGATGGATGGCTGTTTGTTACTTAATCATGCCAGAATGGCTGAACAGAATTGGGTGAAATTAAGCTTAAAGATAGATTATAGTCAGGAATAGAACATACGCTATTTTTTATAGTCAGGAATAGAACATAGGGTACTTTTTATTTTCAGGAATAGAACATAGACTTCTTTTCATCTAGGTTAATTGACTGGTTAATTTTTTTGCTAATTAACTGACTTTCGCGCCAAAAGGCTGAGGCCAACTCCCGCCAAAGATAAGTAAGGCTTCAGTTTTTTTCCCCAACAGAAATGAGATTAGGCTTAGGAGAATTTTGACAGATCGAATTAAATGAGTATTATTATTCTCTCAGATTTTGACATTCGGTTAAAAATAATTTTCTGATGTATAACTACAAATATCGTTGAAACGAAATATAAACTATTTTCATTCATTCATCAAATATTTAATCCTGAAATTTTCTTCCTTTATTGAAACAAAGAACTATTCCCCTAACTATTCACGATAATAAGAAAGTTAATTATAAAATCTCGAAAGAAAACTTACAATTGGAGGATGATTACTTGGACATATATATATGATTTTAATAATCCTAAAATATTTTGGAATTTAACATTATTAGTGAGAATCATGTATATTATAAACTGGTCATTAAAATAACAAATTTTTTGCGGCTTATTATAATTTGATGCTTGAAAATAAATTTTTTGAGGAAATTTTGATCTTCTAGTTATGCATAAGATATTAAGCTGAGATTAAACACAATCAATATTCCGGATGACCCAAATGGTCGTCAAAAGTAGATAGTTATTTAAAAAAGTAATACAAAAACTCTGAAATATGCATTTAATGAGGAATTAATTGCCTTTCGAAATTTGTAATAAATACCAAAGTCATTAATAACTTTACTTCTATGGAAACGATTAATTCTTACTTACGTTTCTATTCTTTGAAATTTTCGTGTGTTTTGCAATGCGTAATTCATATCATTTTTAAATTTAACTTAAAATTCATAATATTGTTAAATTACTTTTTAACGCATAAGAATATTCTCTGGGTATAATCATAAAATTGTTTTACTTTAATACTAATTATATTGATAACTTTTCGCAATTGGTACTTTTCCGTTTTATGGATGCAAGATGTCGCCAATGTGAACAAAATGCGAACAAAGTTACCAGGTATAACTATGTGAAATTTGATATAAATTTACATTTCTGGCGACTTTTTTTCGAAATTTTATTTTTCCTACTTAACGATTATTTAGCGACTTCTTGGTAAGTTTTCTGTTGCGCCCATATAATGGTAAAGTACCCTTTTGGCAACTAATTTGAATTCGCATTGAGATAGATTTTCTAAAACTTCCAATTATTTATCGATCATATGGTTTATAGCTCTTTAAATTTTAATTATACAAAAAAAAAATTCTATCGATATCTATAAATTTCTACGCATTCCCTAAGAAGTTAAATACTTTGAAGAGTAGACTTAGTTTTTTGGGCGGAGAGTATTTACTTTGTTAGCATGGTATTTTTTTAATTCTAAACTTCTATCTTGAATGTTATTTATTCATTTTTGATTTCTACGAAAATTCATACTGCATCAAAAAGAAGACTTCTAACTAATCAGAGTGGCTCTGATTTAAATTATACTGTAATTTAAAAGGTCAAGGGTTCGAATCCCAGCCATGTAGTATTAATTTGAAGGTTGAGTAATTTGAATGCCTTATTATTCATTTGACATTGTTCTAGAACTTTCTTTAACATTCTTGATTATTTTGTAAAGGTATAAATTTTGAGTTTCATGAATGATGGAACCAATTCTTCTTCTGCATGTTAGGAGTTGCTTAGGATTTATAAACTTTATCTAATATTACTTCGTGATTTGCTATTCTTTGCATCCTCGCGATAATATTATTGTTATTCGTCACATTTTTATAAAAGAAACGTATTGCTTCTTTAAGAATTCTTGCTTCATTCTGAACAGATTTTCAGAACAATTTTCGAATGAAATCGATGTTTTCTGTAATATTCATTGCCTTATATATATATATATATATATGAATATAATGTAAAAGAACATGAAAAAACTCTGTGTTTATCATATTTTTAAATTAACTATACAAGGACAGCTTTAATTTCCTTTCCATCTATTTTATTGGTATAAAAACTCAATACATGAAATATTTGTGTTTTATAGCATATAATTCCAATTATAACAATATATATACAGCACTTAAACTTGTAAAATATTCAGAAGCATTTCGAATTAGAATATATTTACATGTATTTAAATTTTAATAAAGATCCTAAACGTCAATATTTTTCTAAAAAAGCCTTCTAGATATTTATCTATTTCAATTACTTTCATTCATTTATTTCAGATTCCGGCACATCTTTTGTAGAGTGAACATTTTCTTTTATGGGTAATAATATTTAAATTGATTCTATTTTTTTCTTTTTTACTTGAAACTTCTTTTGTCATTATTGCAGACGCAAGTATTTCATATCTTTGTACAAATTAATTTTCCTTATACGTCTAGAGAGAACTTTTTGTTAAAAAATTGGCTATTGACATTTATTTCATTCTATTTCTAAAAGTATTGTTTTAAATTAAAAAATGTTGTTTTTGAGAAATCAGGGTTTGAAAAACATAAGGTAACTGTCTTATTTTTAATTCTGTCTAAGAAAATAATTTCAATTTTTGGTACTTATCTGCTGAAACAACTAAAATTCATAGAATACTTTACATGTTTGTAAAATATGGATAATTTTATTTTTGATCTATATGGGTGTACAAAACACAAATATGAAGATTGAAGGACTGGAGTACTTATATAATGGATAGAACTATAAGTACCAATATTAGTAGAAACTTTTATATGCATAGAAAGTTTTAAATATAAAATTTTCGAATGCATATTATATTCAATACCGTATTTACGCGAATCTAATGCGCATGGTTTTTGACCAAATGTAGTATTCAAAATTGCATTCAATTTTTTTTATTATTTAAAGTTTTAAAATGGTGATGCTCATTAGATTCGCATAAATACGGTATTTAAAAAAAATTCGTTGTATAAAATATTAGAATGCATATTACATTAAATGTTAAAAAATTCATTGCATAAAATATTATAAAACATATTACATTAAATACTAAAAAAATTCGTTGTATAAAATACTAGAATGCGTTTTATATTAAATAGTGATGTGCCTATGTGTTTGAATGTTTATTTCATAAAATACTAAAACAAATATCCGGGTTTCTAATTGTTATACAAAAATACATTTACACTGGAATTTTGAAAAATATTTTTATTTATGAAGAATAAAATATGAAAAAAAAAATAAACATTTACTGTTTAAAATAGCTAGACTTTTCCGATACTTTTGAGCTAGACTTTTGAAGCAAATAGGCAATCGAATTATAAAGCTGAAATTTATTTCCTATTACCTTTTTTCTTTATTAATCTATAAAAAAATTGTATTAAAATATTTGTAGGACAAAAATTGAAACAGATTTAGTAAATAAGATGAAGAGAGGAATAAATCTATGGATAACTAAAATATAGAATAGTCTTTATAAGAATTTAAGTAAAATAGCAAAATTTGAATTAACACTCTATTTTAACACGGGGATATAATGTAATAATTTTCAAACACCTAAATACTTTTAAATGAAATTGCTTCTGAATGTATTGGAAGTTTTTAAGTTAGTCAAGTATACATTAATTCATTTGATACCAGCAATAACGAAATTGAAAAAAAAAACGAAACAAAGTGATTAAATAGCATCGATTCACTCAAATAAAAGGAGAAATTTTATCTGCTCGTTTATAGCAAGGGTTCAAATTCCTTTCTGTAAATACGATATTTTTCTAGCACTGTTACCCTAAATGGCTGCAAAATGTTGTAATATTTGTGTTCACAGATTACAGCGATTACCTGTAAAGATGTTGGCAGAAAATACAAAAGAGAATTCTTATTACAAGTGTGGAAGACGTATTAGTTCTTTAATTCCAGCACATTTCTGTCCTCATCCATAATATACTGCAAAAACTGAAGTGTATCCTCCCTTAGAAGTTTTCTGACAGTTTTTTGAAATCTTGCCAGTTAAAATGACTTTATTTTTCAATTCTAGCGCTCAATTTCAAGTTCTAGATTTTTATGTTTATTCTTTACTTTTAAAACTTACACAAACTATTTAATTAAAGGCCAATGCTGCAAAGCTATTAACTAACGTTTCATAAAAGATTTTAGTTACATAAGAACCCTTAAGAAAAATTAATAAACAATTTACTAAACTTGTTTATGATGACCTTGAAGTGAAATGAAAAATGTTTACAGAAATATTTTAGTTAATAAAAAAGTTTTACAGAAATATTTTTCGGTAATTTAATTTTTTAGGTTCTTCATTACTGATTACATACCCTGACGAAAATGTGGTGCAGATAACTTGAAGCTTTCTTTTACAAGTAGGGCTAAGCTAAGCCTTTCATGATGATTTTAGAAAACTTTTAACAGTTATCTCGTGATTGTAAACCATAATTCTTAATTAAAGAACTTTCAAACCAGACATTCATTATTCAAAAACCGATAAAACAATTAAAAAGAAAAAAAGATCTCGTATTTGAAAAAAAAAAGGAATTTACCAAAAATTTCTAAATATACAAAGAAACCAAAAAAAATGTCTAAAAGGCTTTTAAATAAAATAGTTTTAAATGGATTAGTTATATCAAACAAGATTAAAGCCACAAAATGTTCGATCAAATAAAATAATTTTTAATGTTAAAATAATTTTTTGAATTCAGAATTTTAGAAATGTTTGAATGATTTTATTTCAATTATAAATAAAATTAAACTCTTAAAAATGAAATTTATCACGTTAATTTAAATATATCGATTAAAGAAATATATATATAAATTTATAAATTTTAATATTATTAAAATATTTTTGAAAAATTTTCTCTTGACAAGGCAATTTTCAACAACTCGTCTCAGTCATATCAATACGGTAAGGACTGAAATCATTCATTACTTAGAATGACCTTAAATGAAACATTTGTTGATCATCTAATATTCCAGTTCTTGACGCATTACCTTAATTAAAATCTCATAAATAAGCATAGCATAATTCATTAACAGGTTTTTGATGAATGAAGAGGTGATAAGTAGAAATCATCAGCAAAAAAGCGAGCATTCCTGTGCAGTCATCAGCTGTAAAAATCAATACATAATTACTTCAAGCAGAACCTAACAAAAGGCAGACTTTTCGCTAATAAGTGGAAGAAAATAGAATTACCTGAAAAACCCCTAACACTCAGCGTTAGCTCGCTATAATCCAAAATCTCCTCGCCAAGTAAAAAGTCGAATAGTGTCAACCAGAGCGTCCTCTATCGGCCGTTTTCTCTGTCTCTTACGGACCAAACGATTTCAGCATCGCCGGAATTTCGGCAGACGATAGTTATCTGCAGAGGCGAGGCTGCCATGGCAGCTGCATTTAAGATTTGTGCGACCGGTCGGAATATGTGTGACGTTGTCGACACCACAATATCCTAAATGAAGGACAGGTAAGTTCCACCTGATTATTAGAGCATAGTCTTTTTATGAGCAGCAAAATGCTTGGAGCAAAATTGCAATGCGTTTCGAAAACGATTGAAATAACCAAACTGGCCGAGCTCTTGCATATCTATAGATGATTTATTATAAATATTTGTACATAGGAAGATGGATTGACATATAATTCAAAATGAATATAATTTAAGCTAGGATTAGAGCTTGATTTAGAGATGTTTATGCAATATTTTTTATAAATTTTAGATGTTTAGAAAAAAGAAATGTTTCTAAAGATAAGGCTGTTGGAGGGAAATATTATTTTAGGAAATGCAACACTTCTTAGGGTTATGATATTTCTTTTTTGTTCTTAAGGATAAAAAAGAATTAAAAAATATTTAAACTAGTTAAGTTTCTCAAAGAATTTATTTGGTATTTGTTCAAAAATTGATTAAATATACTAGCTAAGCATTTAAAAATGTTCTTAAAAAGATACAACAAACTAATACTTTTATAAACATTTATTTCCATCACAGTAATTATTTTAATTTTAAAAGATTATCTCCAAAATAGATTCTAAAAATGTATCTTTTTAAAAATGAGAGAATATAACTCTATGTATTATAAAATTATATAAAATAGCAAAATTTAGTTATCATTTTAAAACTGGTTCCATTTAACCAGGCATTTTATGAATACATGTCATTTTCAAATCATTTAGAGATTCTCAGTGGATTTTAACTAATAACATTGGTGTTTTGTATAAATTTTACTGTATTATGCGCTTAGCAGATAGAACATACAATTCCTATCCTAGAAAAGAACAATTCCATCACTAAATAATCTTGTGGGAGTTAGGATTTGTAGACTTCAAAGTATCCTCTGGAAATGGCAAAAGTCACATTTTGCTTCCAGCAACTTATAAAAGTAAATGCTAAGAAATAAGAAATAAAAAAATCTAAGAGCATATTAAACACCAGAAACAAATTGTTGTTGAATAAATTATCAATTTTTCTAAAGATTCCAATTATAATCTGAATGCTAGCATATGTGCGGTTTGCCGCATACGATTGAAATTACAGACAACACTTGTTTAGTATTTAAAATATTCTGAAATTGAGTTTCACCGATTCCTAAGGGCTTGCTTAGTATGCGTATTTCTCCATTATTTTGAAAATAATCTTACAAAGCTGAGAATATTTATTTCAAACATCTGTTCTGAGTAAAATTATTTTCTCCTCAGTGGATATTAGTTAGAGGAAATGCTCTCAATAAGAACTTATATTGACAAAGTTTTAATGACATTTTATGCATTAATTTAATTTACATACAGAATTCACAACACTACAACAGATCAATCAGAATCTTTAGAAAAATGTAATGTTTTTTTTATGAATTAATTATGTAGTTTTATTTTTATGAGTGCTTTAATTTGGATTTTTTAATGAAGTAGGACTTTAATCATATAAATGATTTAAATTACATATAGAACTTTCTGCTATCATATCAATTTCATGAGCAAAATAAATTTATTCGGAATCTGGTTTAAGTTATCAAATTAGAATTTCATATCCGCTCAAAATGTTGTTAACATAAATTTCATTGTTTCAATATTCATTATTTAAAATATGCTTTTGAATTTTAAAAAATCAAAATTGTATGAATTGGTTAATAGAATGAGTATAATTTTAACAGGATTATCTGAAAAATTCTTATATAATTATTGTAATACAAATTAATATTATTGTAATACAAAAAGAAAACAATTAAAAAATATGATTTATGTCTTTCTCAAAATTCCTTGTAAAAAGATGAAGAAGGAATTTCAAAAAAAATTAAGAATTGTATTGCAATTTCAATTTTATAGTACGAATCAAAAGAAATTCAATCGACTACTGTTATAGAAGAACAATCCAATCAGATTTTTATAGTTTTCTGGTTGAGTATGGAAAATGTCTCAAAGTATATTTAACTTGCCAAATTGAACAATCCCTTAATAATGGACTGATTATACAATGTATTTGTTTATGGTAAAAAAATTCAGCATCAAATAACTTTCTGTAAAATCTCTTGGAAAAAGATTATCTTGAAAAAAGTTGTTCGAAAGTTTGTTCCTGACCTAATTTGCAACAAGATATCTTGAAATATTTTGTTTTAATTTAACTGTTCTGATATTCAAAAATATCAGTATAGCAAGATTGCATTTTTCATATGCTATTCTTTTGAATGGTCGCATTTGGTACAGCAAGTAATGTATAAGTCAGTATATTTTACAGTAGCACATACAACAACTAGTAAATAATGTTTGACTTTAAATTGTTGCATGTTAAACTAAAGATATATATTTTTTATTTTATTTTACATCTGTTATTTAAAAAAATTTTGCAGTTTTTTTTGCTTGGAAACATTCAAATGCAAATTTAGGAAAATTTATTTTCAGGAACATATTAAAAATTATATTTATCTATTGTAAATTAAACGGGATAGATAATAAATGAGAATTATGTTTATAATCTTAATTCCAAGAATTATGTTATTTTTAAATGTGGAACATTCTCTAAAAACCTTTAAAGATTTCGAATTTAATAAAATTTTTGTCTTCTCTCAGTTTATGCTCCCATTTTTTTAAAAAAGGAAAAGTATTGAAAAAACAAATCACAAGATATGTTTCCATCATTTGGCATAAAAATTAATGGAAAAGCGAAATTAAAAAAGCAATGCAAATTATAAGGGATAGTTTGCATAAGACACTTAGTCAGCGACATTTGTCATTCATTTGACTCTTTTCTTTATTTTATCAGATGTTTGCTGTGTATTCGAACGGAACTGCTTTTCGGTGTTGTTACCAATGGCACTTTACAAGCCAACGGCCTACATGTTAGAGATTTATGCCTAAATGAGCATCCCTTGTATTGCAGTAACGCCAACTAGGGCCAAGAGTTCGACTTAGCTACTCCATGCTTCACATTCGCTTGTACAACCCATTTTTACAGGGGGTACCTTCACATTACTCACAGATAGAACACAGAATAACAACCATGCCCGAGCCGGGACTCTAACCCATGACGCCCAGATCACAGGGAAGGCACATTGCCCCTATGCAAAGACGCTGGCTGGAACAGATTTTTTTAAATTAATAAATAATTTGGACCAAAAATATCAAACATTTGTGACCAACTAATTAATTTTTTGCTACAAATATTTATAAATTATTAGAATTTATTTGTTCAAAAATGAAAAAAAAACCCTTAGTACAATAGTAATACCGTAAGAATTTTTTTTCATGAAATATAAAATAATTACATCAAAAACTGTTATAATGAGGTTTTAATAATAAAGCATTAAAACTTTGACCTTTTAACTTTTAAAACTGTAAAATCTTCTAACAAAACTTACCTCTTAACACCTATAATTATATTTGGGCACTTTCTTAAATAAGTAGAAGCATAATCATATTAAAAAATTATAGGCTTCATATGAATATTTTATTTCTTTCTTATTTAATCAATATCTTCAACAACTGATTATGTAAGCATTCCGATGAATATAAAGAGATGAAATGGACAGTACATAAATATTATATTAGATTTGAAAAACGTTTTTAGCATTAGATTTTTATTAATAAAACTAATCAGCCAGATGTTGTAAAATCCAAATATGATTGCAATAGGAGAGTTTTTGCGTCTGAATGAAGTACAACGCGTTATAAACAGCCTAATGCATGTTTAGGGAAATACAAATTCATAATAACAAAATAAAATATTTACGAAAATGTTGAAAGTTATCTGACACATATA
This sequence comes from Argiope trifasciata, assembly GCA_026543055.1. Taxonomy (NCBI): domain Eukaryota; kingdom Metazoa; phylum Arthropoda; class Arachnida; order Araneae; family Araneidae; genus Argiope; species Argiope trifasciata. Next base: position 1,500,455 of record JAPMOQ010055289.1, on the reverse strand, counting down.
CACTTGTATTTAGTAGGTATTTTGTAATTTATTAAACTTTTTTAAACATTTTATTGAATACAAAATAGGATATTAAAGAATTTTGTAAATGAAGCTATATCAGTTTACTTGTTGTTTTTAGTTTTACCTCAAAACTATTGGAAGCTTAATGACTGATTTAAACTGAACCAGATGGATTGCAAAGCTTCTTTTGTTTTTATAGTTTATAAGACTTAAAATAAAAGGGTGAAAAGTACTTTAAAAAAATCTATCATAGAAAAATAATAAAATTCTCTTTACTATCTTCATCATTTCAAGATTTTCTTAGCGTCTCTTGAAATAGTAATAACTACGATACTTTTATCAAGTTACTCGACTAATATAATATTAAAAGACTTTCATTTTCTTTTATATTATCCTGTCTATTAAAAGCTTTTATGCAACCTGAGTCTCCAGGTCCCATTATTACAAATAAGAAACAAGTAATATTGACAAAGAATAAAATATGAATGGTAGAAATGTCGTGATATTGGTTCTGTGTCTGACTAGATATTTGTTAATATTTCATCATAGAATGAAAAAATATATTTTTACGAGACTCTCTATGTCAGTTTATAGTTATATAACATTGAAAATTAAAACTTACAATTGAGAAGTTTTGTAGAATGTTTTGAATGAATTAAAATTATTTTATTTCTTTTGTTCAAAGCAGTTGAAGAACCAAATAATAAGTTTATGAATAAAAAGATACTAGAAGTATTTATTATGTGACTAATAAAGGAATATATATATATATTCCATTAAACTTTTAAAATTAGTTTTGATAATTCTTAATAAAAGTACTTTTGAGGCAGTTATTTGTTTAATATATCTAGTCTCAGATTTACAAATCAGTTTTGTCAAAATTTAGATCAAAATTATTTAATTCAGAAAACTTTCACTTATTTTCGTATAAATTCATAGTCTATCGGTTAAGATGTCATTTAAATATAAATGTAATGAATATGTTTTATTATAACAATATTATTGATTAAGAGTTTCAAAACTGATTATCACAACGATGATATACAGATGAATTATTATGTATTAACTACTTGAAATAATAATTATTTTCTACATGCATTTAAAAAATAAAAAATAAATTAACCCAAAGGGATACTTATTATTGAATCTCAAATTATAATGGAGTAATGATTTTGATCTTTTGTAGTTTATTTGGTTTTCAAGTATAATGGACGTTTAAATTCTCATTAATTTATCTGTATAGAGGTTGAAAATGCTATAAAGGACGTGAAAGAATTTTTGAATAATTCTTATTTCTTGAAATGTATTTACATTTTTAATTTTTTTGGAGCTCTAACTACTTCCTATTATTTAAAATAAGACGATTCTATATTCTCCCATGTATAAAATTGTAGCGTTGAACAATTATTAGAAATTCAATAATTTTCTGCATAAGTTTATTATTCTCTAAATTAGAGAAGCTTTGATCAACTTCAAGATATTTCTACTTCATTTAAATTATATGAAACAGAAAAATAACTTGAACATGAAATATAGAGTTATGTGATTACAAATAAAAGCTTTGAAGAGAATTTTAAATGATTAAAATCATAGGAAGGTTTAAGAAAATTAATTTCAGATACAGAATAAGGCATAATATTTGAAATATGGAATACTTTTATTTATTATAATAAAAGTTTCTCATAAATGATACAAAAACTGTAACAAAATATATCCGAATCTTATTTTTCGTATATGCAAAATTCAAATTCTATGAATATCTGCAAGAAACTATAAAACTTTTCTAAAGAATGTTTCTCTATGCAGAGGACAAAAATTATGCTTTTAAGAAGGGGATTTTCTTTACCTTTTGAGAATTGGAAGAAGAGAGAAATATTAGATTCTTCTATTTATATAAATATCAAATTTTCTATTCATTTTGGAAAGTTCCTTCTCAATCATTGTTTTTTGATATTACCCTAAGAAGCTCCACGTTGATTCGTTTTATTCAACTTATCCACTCTAAACAATAAACTAAATAATTTTCAATAGCAATTTATCCCATCTCTATCTCTGCAAGTATAAAGATGAATAGGTGTGAATGTGTTGATTATTCTACAAGTCAAAGTGTTTGATTTTAATCTATCAAAGCTGGCGCCTTGGAGGTGGGACAGTTTGAAGGGTGGGAATGTGCACAACGAAAGGTTTAAAAAAAATTAAGTAACTAAAATTTGACCTAAATTTTGTAGTTTTTCTCCAATGATTTCCAAAAGTATTATTGCACAAAAATAAAATTTACAACTTTTAAAATTAAAAAAGTATATATAACTTTTTAATTTTATAATTATGAAAATTCAATAATTATTATGAAATTCAATAATTATGAAAATTTTTCACAGCAGTTTCTTAATTTTTTGCCTAATTTATAACAATATATTATATTATTTCTCTGAAGTTCACAAATTTTTCATTATTTCCACAACTAGCTGACTGCGTAATTTTTTCTACTGTTGAAAACTAAAGCAAAATTGAAGTTGCAATACCATGAATTTCAGAAGATAGATGAACAGGACATAGACGTTTTTAATAATGCTCTGATGGCAAGATGTTTGATTTTTATTAGATAGGTATGTGTAGACAATATACGGAGAACACTTGTAAGAAACCATTGAAATAATACTCTTTTAATATATGATAATTTGATGGAATCATGTATAATACATAGACTTACATCTAAAGAACAGAAACGGAGTTAAATGTCCTAGCCAATCAGCTGGTCGCTGAAAGTGAATAGTTTTATATAAAAAGAAACGTTTCCTCTGTTGCGATTAAAACCGAAAGAATTGCGAAAATTTGAATATTACTGTGATAATCGGCGCTGATAGCTCTCCCCTAGATTGATTGGCCTAAGGTTATGAAAAGAAGGAAATATTTTAAAATTCTAATATTCAAAAATTAAAAATTTTGATAAGATTTGACCGCAGTAGATATAAATGCTTTTTTTCTTTTTTCCTTTATTTTAAATTTTTAATGTTAAAATATTTCACATATATTACTCTTTAAAACCAAAGAACTGTATAAATTTAAACTTAATAATTTCTTTCAAATATACTTATTGACTGAAACTAAAATGGAGCATTATTTACTTTATTTAAATCAAGTTGAAAGTAAAACTAAAAATTGAACTTTGTGATGAATCAGAGAAATTTTCATTGAATAATCCTTTGAGTATTGCGTACAAAGAATGAAAATTGTTCATCGTGCCGAGCAGTTTTGCTTTTGGCATTGATATTCATTTTTTAAACCTACTTTATTCCAGCAAATCATATTTTTGTATCAATAGAAGATTAAGGACTTCTACTTTAATATAAAATTCAAATTTTAAAGTAGCTATAAGAAACTAGAACGATATTAGCAAATTAGATCATTAAAAAATTAGATAGATTTATAGTGCAATGAAAGGAAATTTTAAAGTTTCAATTATAGTATGTTATATGACTTCAAAATTTGAAGGTAGCTATTAAAAGAGTAAGTTACATAAGATAATAAAATGGGTTTTTTTAGTTGACATAATTCCAGCAAACTCGATGGTCGCCAGTAGCATCTAGTTTCTTAGATAAAACAATTTAATCCACAACAACCAAATGTGGCCCATATTTAACTTAAGAGGTAGGAATATATATTTCGGAGAGTTTTTTTTTTGAAATTTTAACCAGTATTTTAATTAATTAAAAATTAAGCTGGAAAATTCTTTGAAATAATACCAATCTAACAATCAATTCCTATAATTTAAATTTTGGCAGTTAAAATTTTTTAAACCTGATTTCGAAAGTGGGTTGCATTTTTTTTATCTGTAGCTCAAACCGTTTTTTATTGTTCTCTCAAATACTTAATCGCTTGTTCTCTTCCATAGTTGAAAACTAGAGAAGAAGGATTCCTTTTATTAATTGTGTAGCTATAAGATATATAGCAGTGAAATTAAAATATCCTGATATTTAGGCAGAGAAGTTTCTGTTAGAAAAGTTAATGTGCACATTTAACGTATTTTCATGAAGAAAATTTCATTTTTATAAAAGAGGAAAATTGTATACTTCTAAACTGTAGCAATAAAAAAACTTTCTGCTCTTAAAGAAAAAAAATTTAAAAAATTGATTTAAGTACTTTAATACAATTCGTATTAAAGTACTTTGAATGGAGCAATTAATACCTTCAATAGGGAAGTATAGTAAGCAATCCTGAGGAGAATCTTCAATAACGAGTAGAACGTAGGAACTTCTTCTATATTCAAGCATTATCGTTGTAGGAAATTTGAGAAATCGAATAATTGTCGATCAAGAGCTTAAAAAAAACTTATGAGACTCTTGAGTACACACCGTTCAAGGAAACAGAAGATTTTGGTTGCAGGTATATTCGATATACTCTCTAAAATTGATGCCATAAATAAGAGATAAGCTTACTGTTTGCGATTGCAATGATTAGGATTTTGACCATTTCAAAATAAAAGACGTTTCATTTTACATTTTGTTCTTCAGTGGAATGTAGATTAGACAATATGACATGAAAAATCCAGATTGTCCAAAAGTAAAATCACAATGTTCTCAAAGAGCCATTATATTTGAAAATGGGTTTATTTTTATCAAAGCTTTTTCCATGATTATCAAAGTGTCATGTAATTTAAAATTAAAGTTTTCTTTTCTAAATTTAGTATTTATATACATTTTTAGATTTTACAAATGCGATACAATCAAAAGTCCTTTATATTCATTCTTTTCGGACATAGTTTTTTAAAATCTGTTTGTAAAGGATTTTAAAAAATTTAAAATACAGAGGCACAAAAAATATGCGAAATATTGTTTTGCTTACTATAAAAATGATATTTCATTAAAGGTATTGAAGAAATGAAATACGTTTTATTTGAATGCATCCTTATGAAATACGAAGACTCTATTAAAAGGGCAAATATACATAAAAATCCATCTATTATAAAAAAAATTCAGATAAAGTAAGAATAAATGTAAATAAATAAAGTAAATAAAGTAAGAATAAATTAAAATTGAATATATATATATATATATATATATATATATAT
>JAPMOQ010055289.1:1477719-1495284 GCA_026543055.1 Argiope trifasciata | reverse complement strand
TGTGTGTGTGTGTGTGTGTGTGTGTGTGTGTGTGTGTGTGTGTGTGAATAAATGAATAAAAATATGTGAATAAATAAGTAAATTAAAATAAATAAATTAATTAAATTGAAAAAAAAACTCCAATGAATATTTCTCTATTTGCTCCCAACTTACTTTTAAAGTATACTGTTGGTACAAAAGAGGTTCAAATGTGAACTATACGCCATCTAAATTAAATTCACTCATCTCTCAAATCACCGGCTAAAACAACCAAGCATTTCCAGTCTAAAGATCATATTACTGAAAATTGTTCTTTTCAGTTGAAAATCTAAAACTTTTAGCTAATTAATGTAGAAAGCTGTGTCATTCAAATGGGGAAAAAAGCATATTAACTGTAGAAAAATATATCCTTATGACAGAAATTAAGATAAAAAATGATAATTAATAACTGAGACAAAAATCAGGATATTTACAGGTAGAAAAAAATCGCATACAGACCTTTAATTTTAGGTTATAATCATCCAGAATTAGGTGATTGAAGAACTTCTATAAAATTCCTTTTAAGGTATATTAATAAAAGTTATACTTTCGCAAGTCAAATATTACTTATGTAAACGCAATAGGAATATATGCATATATATAAACTGTTGAGTTTATATGAATAATATATTTATACATACGAAAAAACTCTTCAGGTGCAACTTCTAGTTACGCGGATATAAGTGAAATGAAAACAGATGTTATCTTTCAAATCATCCATTACGTGCAAATGCTATCATATTTCCAATTGAATTTTACTGAAAGTGATAGCTTAATTTATAAATAATGATAAGTGCTCAGAGTGTGTATGTATGAAATAGTGTCTTTACTTTAAGAACCTATTTATAAATAATGTATTTTATTCTGTTTCTGATATGAGTTTTGAATTTTTAAATATTTTCATTTGTTATAACAGAAAATTTTAAATTTTCCTTAGTTGGGACAGATGATTTTTTGTGAATATTTAATCTTAAAGTATTTTATTTAAAATATTCCTTAAATTTTGACTATTTTATTTGTTTATTGAATTTTATAGGAATAAGAGCCTTTTTTTAATAATATCAGTATACTGAAATTTTATTAGAAAATTCATTGAAAATCAAGATGTTAGTATTTCATTGTATGAAAGCAAATTTTAGAAAAAAGTTTTAGTCTGTTTGAGAAATTCCTTTCCAGTCTTACGCAATGATTGAATTTTACACAAGGATGAAAATAACCATATGAAATCTTCCATCAATGCATTTTTATATTACGCATTTATACTATTAATATAAATATCCATTTATACATTTATCCAATGCTAATGCGTTGAATATATTTTTTTAATTTTTAACATTAAAAAATTAATTCTGTGTATTTAAAACTTCATAGCATGTTATCAGAAGCATTGATAATTAAAATGTGTTGTGCCATTTTAAATATATTGATGAAATCCAAACTTTAAATAAATAATTTGAGAATAAGACTAAATTATTATTAATTTATTATTATTTGAGAATAAGACTAAATTACGTTTAATACAGCTTGTTGTTGTGACTTCTGGCACTTTACAAGCCGGCTGACAGAAATCTATCAGCGATTTAAGCCTAAATTAGCATCCCTTGTTTTTCCTGTAATTTTTTCCAGAAAAACTTTATTTTCAGGAACATAATAAAAATTATTTTTATCTATTGTAAATTAAACGGTATAGATAATAAATGAGAATTATGTTTATAATCTAAATTCCAGGAATTATTTTACTTTTAAATGTGGGATATTTAATAATTTTGAATTTACTAAAATTTTTGTTTTTTCTCAATTTATGCACTTATTTAAAAAACAGGGAAGTTACCGAAAAAAAAATTACAAGATATCTTTGTTTCATTTGACATAAAAATTTAATGGGAAAGGAAAATAAAAAAGCAGTACAAATTATACATATATATGGGATAGTTTGTATAAGATACTTGGTCAGTGACATTTGTCATTCATTTGACTATTTTTTTTATTTTATCAGATGTTTGATGTATATTCGAAAGGAGCTGAGTTTTGTTGTTGTTACCAATGGCTCTTTACAAGCCCACCGGCCACCGATTTAGCATCCTTTGTTTTTCAGTAGCGCCAACTAGGGCCAAAAGTTCGACTTTGCCACTTCATGCTTGACATTCACTTGTACAACACCTTTTTACAGGGCTGCACATTCACACTACTCACGATAGAACACAGAATAACAACCATGCCCTGGCCTGGACTCGAACCCGTGACGCCCAGATCACAGGGAAGGCACGCTACCTCTATGTTTAGACGCCAGCTTAACTAAATGTTTAGTTCAGTACTAGACGACTCAGTTTTTGTTCATGCAAATCTTCCGTCATATATTTGACGCCTTTAAAGGGCTTCTGGTAAGAGTGTTATAAACAAAACAGGTAAATTATACGGCTATACATGTCTCCCACAGTTAGAATATTATAAAATGAAAAAACGAATTTCGTGTTGTCCTTTTTTTAAACTCATTTATTTTAATCGTTAATACCTAATGAATAACAGCCTGCATTTTTTTGGAGAAATATTGTCTGCCCTTTCTCATTTCTAAATCCTTTGTAAGGAAAGTAAAAAAATTAAAATTTTTTTGAAGACTTTAATTTTTAAAATATTTTTAAGACTAATTACTCTTTGTTGGACTAATTTGATAAAGTCATGATGTTAAATTGTGAATAAATAGTTAAATGAAATTAAAAACTCAAATTATTTGGATCCTCCTCCGAAGATGGCTTGTTTAGAGAAAAAATCAGCGGGTACACATTTCTCTCCCCCTCCTATGTATGTGTGAATGCATGAAAGAGAGAGAGAGAAAGACAAGAAGAAGATATTAAACACTTTGATAAAACATTTTAGGGAAGTAGATATTTTTAACTAAATCATTTCATAATATATGTTTTATAAATAAAATGTACAACATTCCAAAATTTGCTTGATATAATGCATCAAAAATTTAAAGATTGCATTAAAATATTCAAACATTTATTTATTAAACAGCTATTTTATCAAGAAGAAATGAAATGAATATGGTTAAACATTATGTGAATGCAAAATATGTTTTGTAAAATTAGGCTTATTATAGTTGAAACAAAGTATTATTAAGAAATTAACAAATATTAAGTTAATTTTTGTTATTTGGTTGAAATATGACCTCCATTAGAAGAGAAAAAGTCCGAATTCAGTGCTTAATACAATGATATATATGATTTGTATGTAAGGAAGAATTAAAAAGTAATTAGATCTTTGTATGTTTTTTGATTGTGTGGTATGACAAATAAGTGTTTTGTTCCTCAAGTACTTAGAAGTTAAGGTTAGAACGCTGAATTCGTTAGCGAAGTATGATATTGCACGTGCCAAAACAAAACTCCGTCTTTATAGCTCAGAGATTGATTGGCATAACAAGAAAATGTTTTCTGTGATATCGATTTAAAACTATGATTTCTATCCCAATGATATTTCCATTAATGAAAATAACACATGAATTTTTTGGATAGAAGGGATTGAATAGGATTGATTTAATAAAAATCGAACCTTCTTTAAAGTTAAAAAAAAATTTCCTTCAAAGAATTCATTGACACTTTTAAACATTTTCTTTTTCTTTTCCGCATTATCATTTTTCTCGTTATAAATTTTAAAGCAGTAGAAATATTTTTTTAAAAAATATGCACCACAAGAACTTAATAAATTTATTTACTGAAGTGTATTAAAACTAGTGGGAATATGGTATAAAAATACATTTCAAGTCCATTGTAGTCAGATTTTAAATGTAAGTACGTTATGTATGAACCAATAATTTGTCACCAAATGAATTTTCTTTAAATGACTACCTAATAATTTTATAGCTACAACTTTAATGATTAGATAATTTAATAACTAAACATTTGTAGAATTAAAAATTTTACTCTATATGTTTTGTTTTAATATGGTTACAGCTAATAATTAATGGCATTATAATATCTACATTATGCATGTAATTTTTTTATAAAAATAAAGGAATGTACCTCAAATTATTATTACTTTAACAAATACTAATATGCATTAATATTACTTGATTACTACGTACAGAAGTAAAAACATAAATTAAAGCTTTAAAGGTTACTTAATTTATACAAACAAAGTATTTCATCAAGTATCCGAATTGCTGAACTTTATTATTCTCTCATTGCATAAAGACAGGTCTCAATAATTATTATTATCGTGTCGACTTAAGTATTGAAACTGGTATTTGATAATGTATTTAAATATCTCCATCTTACCTCATCCCTAAAGTGATATTTGGTTTTTATGGAAAAATTACAACCATGATGTTCTCTGTCATATCATACTACAAAATAATAACATAAACTATCATATTACAGTAGTAATGTGGAGAGGCTTTATAAAACTGAAATTACTATTTTTCATTTCGTGGATATTTTATAATTAAATAGCATTAAGAATTATTGTAGTAAATTCATCCAAATATCAACAGTCACTTATTCTATGACAAGAAATGTGAAATAAAACCACATCTGAGAAGTTGCTCCACACAAGCAACATCTCCTAAGTCCCATCATTCAAAACAAGATTATTCTTGTTCATAGCGAAAACAGAATTCACCATATATAGGAATAATCTTCCTTGTTTATTATAAAATAAAGTTTATAAGTAAATAGCGTAAAGAATTCTTGAAGTAAAGTCATCTAAATATTAGCAGTCACCTATTCTATGATAAGAAAAGTGAAGTAAAACCATATCTTACAAATTGGTGAACACAAGCAACGCCTCCTTAGTCCCATGATGTTTCAACTCTTAAAACAAGATTATTCTTGCATTATAGAGAAATCAGAATTGGCCATAGATAGGAATATTCTTCCTGATTTACTATTGAAATAATTACTGTCAATACTCAAAAATAAAATTATATCTGTGAAATCCAATGATTGTAAGAATAATTAGTTCAATGTTCTTCTTTTTTATATGTTCAAAAGACAGATCGACGATTACAAAAAGACGGGCCGTTATGACATTATAATGATTCAGAGATGTTCCATTCTGCCAGAAATACAGTTAATTATTATTATTCTTTGCTAATAGAGAGCCCTAAGAAAGCCCTTTACAGGGCGCGGTGGCCTGGTGGTAAGGTCTCGGCTTCGGAACCGGAGGATTTCCGGTTCGAGACTCGATTCCTCCGAAGAACCATCGTGTGAGGGGGTCTCTTGCACGTTAAATCTGTCAGGCCAAACGTCCTCCCGTCGGTGTGGTGTGGTGTGGAGAGGTGCCGTCCTCGTCATCTGATCTTGGTTCAAAATTACGAGGTCCGTCCCAAAATAGCCCTCGAGTTGCTTTAAACGGGAACTTAATTTAACTAAACTAAACTAAACTAAAACTAAATACTTTACAACCATAAGCTGACAAATTATTCTATTCCTTTAATACTTTTTAATTCGTGGCGTGTTTTAAAATACAATAATTACCTGCCAATAATTGTATTTATAACGAATAATTTATTGGATATGTAATACTTTCAACGCTAGCGTCGAGAAAATATTTATTCTTCATGCTGTTGAAATTTTTTATACAAAAAATAAATGAATAAAAAAAGTAAAGACATTCTTCAGATATTCATTATAAAGTTCAACCTATCTAAACTGGTTGAAAAAACTGATAAACAAAATTTTTTGCTCATCAAATCTATAATTTAAAGTATCTGAAATACGATATATCTAATTTTTAGTGTTGAAAGTGTTAAGAAAAAAAAAAGGTTTTAATAAGAAATCCTCAGCTGTAAATAATTTATAATGAATCCATTAAAATCCAGAATAAATGAACTCTAATTGTTCATCAAATCTGCATCTATATTAATCAATTCAAAATATAAAATTTTAATGCATGTTATTAATTATGAATTTCTGTTACTATCCATATTAAAAGAATGTAGAAAAAAGGTTGAAACCAAATATATACGCATTTTTTCTCCAACATTTCCATTTTTTATTTGCTTATAACAAAATATATCTTACGAATAACTGTGTTTTTGAATTTCCTCTACTTTTCTAAGATGTCTCTAAGAATTCCATCCATTCTAAATTTTTCCAACAAGATAACTTTTGACATTTCAAGAAATTTTGAAAAATATTTCTGCAGACATATCTATTCCTTACACGTTAAAAGAATCTCAACGGGGGCTTTCTCTAGTATACATCTGTATGTAGACATTCACAGGATAATATGTATTTTTTATACTTCAATCGCTTTGTTAAACTTATGCAAAGTTAAACGACTTTGTAAAACCTCTAGAGTTAGTGGATTTTTTTTTTATTTGTGACTTTTGATAATTTATATTTTATAAGGAAAATCTATGACATTTCGAAATTTATTTCATATAATTGCCGCAAAAATTTAAAGATAACATACAGTTATTCATTGATACATATAGTTACTTATTTTAAGAAAAAATGTAAAGAATTTGTATACATAAATTTAAGAAATTGTTAATTTCTCGAACTACCACTGATCGTGCTTTGTTTTTCTTTCTTCCGTGTGTTGTATCAAGTTATTTTATTTTATTTTCAAAGTATGCAGTTAATTCAAAAATAAATGAGGTACATTATATCAAGCGTATGCTGTACGGATATGAATACATTTTTTAGCATTTATTATAGCATTATAGGGGATCAGATTCTTTATTTATTACAGTACAGATTATCTGTTTTGCGTTAGACATAAAACTCAGCATATGAAATATAAATTGCAATGTGTTGATTAATAATATTTTAATGAGGGTTACATTATAAAATAATATTGCTTAAATTCTAGTAAAATACTTTTTTTTAAACTAAGCATACAAGATATTCTTTCTTCTTTTCTTTATACAGCATTTTTAATTTGTATTTATTTGCGAATTTGAACTTCGGATAAATTTATTTGGCACAAAATATGCATAAATGAAAGAAAACATTTGGAACGTACACAATATAAAACCTCCAATCTCAAATTAAGTACACACAAAATATAATAAAAGAATTTCAACATTTAAGTAATAAAAGAGATAAGTTTCAGTATCTAATTAAAATTCCGTGGCATTATCTCTTGTTTGATATAGATATTTAGTCTTGTGTGCTCACATTCGCCTTAAATGGCTTCGTTTGACAAAGTTTTGAATCGGGCACGCAGCTAAAATTTAGGTGCGAAGGGTATTTTGCTATCAGTCACTCTAATGGAAAAGATGATTCCATTCCTTATTCGTGCTGGAAAAATAACCTCGTTTTGAGACGCTAAATTTTTCAGATTAAGGGCTCATAAAGTGAAACTATCTTTCTTAACTTTAGTTTGTGAAATGGGACTGTTTTTGATTTATTTTTAAGAAGTAGTTAAATGAAAATGACATCGACTACATAACAACCATGGTAATGATAATGTAGAAATGGTAGAGTTGGTAATTTAGGTAGAACCGCCCTCTATTTGGTATCAGGAATAGAATAGCCCGAATGCTCACCGGTGTCTGTAAAACATGCTAGAATTATAGTCAACAAGTCATATCCGCTTCCTACATTAGAGGCTGGGAAACAGGAACAACATGCTACAGTATTGAATTTTTAAAAATAAATTCATGCCCGAAGAAGTGCCCTGAAAAAGATTGTTACGAAATGAGAGTGAAATTCAGGCCCGAATGTCTGCTGTGTACGGCAAATACAGTGTGTCACCTGCTCAAAGGTTGAGTGAAACAAACGGTATTGAGAATGCCCGGTGTCATTGAAAGAAACAATCATTCATTACAGGTTGGTCGTGTCATTTCTGTGGCTGCCACCCAAAAAGGCCGATGGTGGATAATGGAAAGCATTCGGATCAGTTGATCAGTATGGTATTATTATGTTCCAGGATAATGCCCATCCATACATTACAAAAGGTTTAAAACTACGTTGTAAAAGTTTCACTTAAGATCGGGAAGCCCTGATTGATCTTAAATATAGTCCAGATGTCTCAATATGCGATTTCTATGTTTTAGAGAATTGAAGCAAAAATATTCGGACTGTCGATTTGCTTAGAAAGAGAAGGGTGCCTAAATAAATCATGACACCAAAAACAATCGCTACCATTTTTCCTTGAAGGCACTGAGAATCTTGCTTCATACTAGAATAAATGCATTAAAAGTTATTGTAAATACTTTTGAAATAAAAAACAGTTTACTTACTTTCTTTTATATCTGTCTTGCTTTTATTTAATTTGCCTTAACCTTCCAGCGGGCTCGCGTATGGGAGAGATACACAAGAGGTGAATTTCGTTTTATACCTTTAGATCTGGTGACGTTGGGAACGCTTGTCCTTGGCTATTTGTCCCCTTCCATTTGACCTACTTTCAGTCGTCGTAAGTTTGTGGCGTTGTCTCTGCTAGTATTTTAGCAATACGCGCGACCATTCATGTAAGTTTTTGTTACATCTGATTTTGTATGATTTTACAAATAAATCTGTGTTGTTTTAGACTGGCGATAGTTGGCAAAAGAACTTACGAAAGAAAATGTTGAATATAAGCACCCAAGTCTCTACAAAGCGAACTAAAATTAAAGGTGCTAAAGGGAAAAACCGAAGTAGGTATTGAAGAATTGGAAATGCGACGTCAGAGAAAAAACACTGCCAAAAAGAAACGCGGACAATAATCACGAGGTTCGGTTGTGTGATTTACCAGAAAAATTATATGTTTGGAGCACACTTAACACATTTGCTCAAATTGCAACTCTGCAATAAAATAACAATGAAGCTATTTTCTTCCTTTTCATATCTAGCTTTCAATTATTTTTTCCTTTTTATACATAAATTCTGTATTATTTTTTGCACTTCTATATTTTATGTGAAAATTGTTCTGTCAAAATATCGGTAATTTCATTTATATTATTTTTAAATCAATTTAGTTAACCTGTGGTCATTTTATATTGTTATTTCAATCCATGTTTATACTGTTTCTGCTACTTTTAAATAAAAAGTGTTTAAAATAATTGTAGTTGTTAATCCTGAGTTATTTACAATAGAATTTTAATAGTTACGCCTTTCAAAATTTACATTTTACTATAGCGTATGTGAGAAATACGCACGACCTTTCATGTTGGTACGACGGCCGCACCCGCTGGAAGGTTAATATAGAATATTTTTAGCCTTCAAATAAAGTTCATATATGCTAAATTTTCATCAAAATTGTCGCAATCTTTTGAAAGAGGTATAAAGTTAAAAACACGCACACAAACTCCCATTCAGTTATTTACAAATGGTATTTGTATTATTTTAGAAAAATAATTCCTAAATTGTTAGATGTAGGATTTGAAAAATGGAGTAAGAAGCATTGAATGGAATAAAGAATTATTTTATCTGTTTGTCAATAAATATATGGAGAAAATTTAACAACATTTAAATTATCACATAGTTCTACTAACTTGCTAGTTATATTAGCAAAATAATCTTTACTGAGGAGCCCAAGAAGATGGTTAACTAAGTAAATTTTTACTAGAAATAAAATAGTTTAAGCAGCTACAATTTTTTACTATTAAAATTGGTAAAATAATAGCTTTTTTGAAGTAAAAGTGGTGTGTATACAAGTATGTTGTTGTTACTTATTGCACTTCACAAGTGACAGAGCCATCGGCGATTTAAACAGAGAAATCGTCTCTTGTGTCTTCAGTAACGCCAACTAGGGCCACGAGGACGACTTATCTACCTCATGCGTCACTTCGCTCGAACGCGTGACGCCCTGATCAAGGAGACGCGCTATCTCTATGCTAGGATATACAAGGCTAGTTCAGGGAACAATTACCGACTTTTAAAACAAGTAAAATATTTCAATCAAATCAGGAGCAAAATATCATTGAAATTATTTTTGAAGACAAGTGATACTAAATTTTAATGAAAAATGATTGAAACTCTGGCAAAGATATCTTCCACCTAAAAAAATAAAAATAAATTTAAAAAATGAGTATTCTGAAAAGTTATAGATGTAATAGATTATAAACAATTATTATAGTAAACATGAAATCTATTCCATTTATGTTTTTTTTAATTCCTCTATAAAGTTATTTATAGAATGCAAATCATGCAACCACGACAGCCACAAACAAGGATTCTCCTATCCCCTGTTACTATTTCTAGATATAAAGCAAGTGATCGAAGATATGTATGTGCTGAACTGCTTAACCCGTATTCCTAACACATATTGCAGTGAAATAAATGTCTCCTGATAGTCAGATAAGGATCCTATTAAATTATTTGGATGTTTAGTAAAAGTTAAAGCATGACTGTTGAAGAGTAATTCGTTTAAATTACTCCTTCATATTTTGCAGAAAATATTCACATAACAAAACGTATATTGGCCGTTTTATCAAATATATATTACGGGGACTTTCTAGTGACTTGCATCAATGCTTGTTTTGCTTATAAATTGTCTTAGCAATTTTAGAATGATTTAATTATATAAAATAGGATTTTCTACTGTTTTACTTAACTTCATTTACCAAAAGCAGAACAATTCTCCTTGATGCTCAAAAATATTTTTAATTCTATCCTTGGATGTTTTTGATATATCCCATATGTTTTTAAAAATTTTCTACAGATTGCATTATGAAGGAAAATTGATATATTGATTTTTTAATACCTAATCGGACACACATAGAATTTCTCCAATTTTCATCCGAAGAAATAATACCTCAAAGAAAACAAATTTTACATTATTAATATCTTTAATCTAAACTACTAACAACCAATTTATTATTTATTGACAATTATAATTGCACATACAGATGTAAGTCTTGAATTAGGACATTATACTAAGATTTCGGGCTATGCTTACATAAGTATTTATTAGTGTTATATGGTCCATGCTGTAAATAAGGTTACCAGGCAGATTCAATGATAACTTAAGCTCTCTCCCTCGTCATTCCTTAAAACTATTACTATTTCATTCGAATAATACTTTTTCCTGCAAAAATACACAGTGGTAATTTTATTTTAATTAGCTGTTGAATAGATTCTCCAAAAACGGGACTGAATTTGCCCTCGGATAGTTACTAGATAAAGAATACAGATGGTGTTGAGATATGATCCCGGCTTTTCATGTCTAAAGCTGGGGGAAAAAACTTTAATTATAAAACTGCAGGTAATTAAAGTGTCGTGCAATAAATCTCTGTCACCAGTTGTTGTGATAAAATAACTAGATTGGGAGTAAATATAAATCAATGCAAATTTTAAAATTCATTTGAGTAGAGCTAAATTTCCGGTATTCCACTTATATAAATGTTGCTTAAAAAATGTCTGGCCAAAATTTCAAATCAATCAATCTGATTAATTTTCAAAACAATTCGGATTTTTCAAAAAGCATTTATTAGTAATTTTCTCACAGTCAGAATACATGGAGCGGGAAAAAAACATTATTCAAAAAGTGTTTATCTATGATTTCAAATGATAATTTAATGGCTGTCAATCCCTTCTCAAAAGTAATGGACTAAGGCTTGACAAGGCTGATAAACATGAATCAAAGGAAAATTGCAAATTTTATCGGACTGAAACTCTTAATCATTATAGTTCAAACACTATCAGAATGCTACGATTGATGAATCTGGCTACTGAATGGTTTCCTATTTCTTCCGAGTGAAGATAAAATGTGGCCCAATATCTCCTGAAAACTACAATTAACAAAAATAATAATTAAAACAAAAAAAACCCCGTGGGCTCTCAAGTGTTTTGTTTTCAAAAAGAAAAAAAAATGTTGCATTAACTTTCGATTCAGCAATTTAACTAAATATGCAGCGATTCGACCCAATACCACTAAAGAAAAATAAAAGTATCCCAGCGATGATCAATGGTTAAATAAAACAAAACGAAAACATAATTTAAAATTCTCAAATGCGATAAAGGTAGAATAAATTTTACGAATAGTTTGTGAAATATAGATGATAAAAGTTAGAAAAAAAGGAAAAAAAAGTCTACATTGTTAATTTTTTGAACATTATTAGTTATTCTTTTTCGGATCATTCTTATCCAATGGTATAACGATGCTATTAGATTCAAGAGTAGGGTTTGGTTCTTCGCAATCATTTGGGATTTTTCTTTTCAGGAAAAAATTTCCTTCCTACCTACAGGATGGTGCATTTTTTGACACTAAGCCACGAGAACTTCTTTACCTTACAAAAGAAACTGTGTAATTCTTTGCCTTCTGTTAAGCATTCCGAATCCTATGAGTAAATGGATTGTGGAGATTGCGACATCTGCGAATGTTGTGATCAGTCTGCAGGGAATGTACTCCTTCATTCCATTGCATCATCTTGCGGTAAAAAGAAAAAAAAAGTTGCATTTATTTGTTAGCTGAGTGGAACAGAAATTCTGCCAGCTTTAAATAATTAAAAAGTGGTGGAAATTTGGATTCTTTATAGAAAGGATAATGGATTCTTCATAAATATTTTATAGAAAAATCTAAGCAATATTTGAGATGATATTAGCTATATTTAAAATTGAGAGTTGAAATAAAGTATTGTATATCCTTTATTTATCAGTCTAATTTATTTATACGATGTAAATTACCTTTCTCAATACCAAGAGGTGGCAATTTTAGCGACATAGTAAGAATAAATGGTGCTCAAGACACAGATTTTTGCTACAAAGCCAAGTATATTTTTCACCTTCTCTTCTATTCATATCCATCAAGTTTTACCTTCTGAAAAAAATGCGAAAATATAGTCTATAGATCTGTAGGATCCATATTCATCTTAACAATAAGCTCTACGATAGTGTTTACAATCACCATACAGTCGGTACTATAAGCACTCGCACAAGGAGCCTTCTGAGTATACTTGTAATAAGTAGCACGATTGGTTACCTTTGCAAGAAAAAGTGCAATAGGAAAGAATTAATATTTGAATTCCTCAAAACTACAAACATACTTACATAATCTTTATTTCCAATTTACAATCGTCACTCCTTCCACCAAAAATAGAATTATAATTTTAAAATTCAATTTCTATTTTAAATTACCTTTAACTTCTTTAATACATCGGTATCAAAGATGTTCTCTAAATTAAAATAAGAAAAGAGATTTTTAAAAAAATTACAGCACAAAAGTGAGGCCTAATCTTAGTTTTATGTATTACTAACTATACATAGTTTATTTTTTAAATTAACTTTTAGCTTTATGTATTTTGTTAATTTGACAAATATGATGCAATGATTTCCTGCACCAACGGGAAAAAAAGTTGAACCAATGATTTACTGAAAAAGACGGCGTATATTTCTTTGCTAAAAAAATGTTTCATTACATTTGTTCCTTGATAAATAATATAAAAGATGCACATATCATTCAATTGCTAAGTTTTTGGAAAGGTGCATATATTGGTCAATTAAAACTTCTTAAAAAACGAAATTCGATCATCTACTAGCGAATTATATCACTATTGTCAAAAAAAAAAAACCGTCTCATTTTTTCAGGAGATGGATTGCACCAAAAAAAAATCAGTTGAAAAAAATAATGATGAAAATACTTTTTCGTGCCAACATTCCATAACACTTTCGTGTACAAACGAAATCATCCAGTTCGACAATCACGAGTGCTGAGGTACGCCTTCCCATTTCCTTTTCTTCTCCCGGTCAACAAAAAAGGGTGTGAGGGTCATCTCTAATGGCCTAGGGGTAGGAGAGAACGAACGGAAAGAAGAGAATTCCTTCAGACGAAAAAGGGCTGTAGTCAAAGACAAGCAAGCAGGGCCGAGGGAACGTGCCTGCGGGAGATATCCCTTTTCACCACCCTTGTTTCTCTGCTCTCGTTGGTTTTTGTTGGCAAAACAAACCTTCGTCTTCAGGTTCCTTTGGCTTTCCCTCTTTTTTCCTTTTCTCTTGCATTGTTGGGAGAAAGGATTGGGTTCTCCTTTTAGGGACAGAAGCGGTTCTTCGTCATTGGTTGCAAATTGCCGGCGTTTCTCTTTTCACCCCCAGAGATAGAGGGGAGCACTATGATTTATTCAATATGGCAATTTCGGGCACTTGGATTGGATAGTATGGGTGCTTTTGTCCCGTAGTAAGGCACCCAGGGGACTACGGTTTTGTTAAAAATAATAGCGTGAACGATTGTGTGTGTGGGGGGGGGGTGGAGGGTTGTGTTTGATCTGGATTGACTTTGCTTTGTGTCAGAATTTACCTGCCTGTTTCGAAGAATTTTCTTTTTATATTCCAGATTTTTTCTTTTCTACTGCCATTACAGTTTCAAGAAATTTGAGAAAGACTTAAGTTGAAGTAGAGAAAGGGATATGTTTAAATATTATATTTTTATATTACAATTGCTTGATTATTATATTATAATTATTTTTAATTATTATAAAGCAGTTGCTAATATTCTATTAGATACTTATTATGTTACATTATGTCTCTAGAATTAAAAACCATACTATTCAGGATACTAAATAAAAACAAATAAGTTGTGTTATGCATATGAATTCCTAAAAATTTATAAATTATAATTTAAGAAAGGGAGTATTGTAAAAATATTTAAAATCACAAAGTGAAAATAAACTGCAACCCTTAGTTTAATGCATCTAAACTGGTGAGAGGAACTGTTGGTCCTAGTTCCAATGTTTTTAAGCGGGCAAAAAATGGATGAATAACTTAAAGTTCTGAAAGATTAATTTAAAATTTTGTTGCTTCAATACGGATTTAAATTGAATGGAAATGAAATAGATACTAAAGATGACACAAATATCGTAGGGGCAATTTGATAAAAGTATAAATTCTTTTAAAAAAATCATCATTTTTTCCACTTTTAATGGAATTTATGAGTCCTATATTTGCAAATATCTCTTATTCAATGATGCATATTTCTAAGTATAACTCCTAAAACAATAACCTTTTAAAAATGTGTAATCAAACTTTTCAGGAGCTTCTAATATAGTAAAAAAATATATATATATATATATATATATATATATATATAAAGAAGCAAATAATTGTATTAAAACATTTAAGCTAATATGATTTTCTCAAAAATTAATGCAGTTTTAATATTGTTATAAAAACAGAAATGTTGAAATATTAATTCTTTAGCCTAAAATTAAATAGACTTTCGAATACTCAATCAATAGATGGCGCTCAGAGCCTTTATTTATTATTATTTTCACAGTATTCAAATCGAAAAGCGGATGGGATAGTATAATTAGAGTTTCTTCACCTGTAGCTTGTACGTTCTTTCCTTTTTGTTTTTTAATTATTACATTGAATATTTTAAAATATTGGTTGAACATTTTTATGGAGGTTTATTTTATATATTTTTATTACTTATTTTTAGTCATATCTTTGCTATATTATTTGCTATAAATATTTTTAGTCATATCTTTGCTGATGATGATTTTAATGTTGTTTTGTCTTTGTGCTTTTCTTGTTAATTTCATGTATCTCTTTGGCTTTAATTTCCGAATGATTTTCGGGTCACAAGGGGTTAATACTGTTGGACATTGTCCGAGTCCTCACAGAAAAAATCCCTTATTTTGAATTCGTGCCTTGACGCTTGAAAATTGAAATTGACGCTTGAAAACGTCTTCAGGCCCGATTCTTTTTTCATTTCTTGTAATTTTGATTCTATTGTATTCCTTTTTACTTTGCCTATATTACTAATTTACTTAGACTCATCCGTATTTTGGTAGAAGCAGCATTAGAGCTCACTAAATACAATGATAGTTTCTTAATTTTTTAATTTTAATCTTGTTCGAATCCGAAATAGTTTTTGATTTTGTTTCCGTAATTAGTTTCTTTTCCTCTTATACTTCTAATTTATTTGAT
Source organism: Argiope trifasciata (assembly GCA_026543055.1). Lineage (NCBI taxonomy): Eukaryota > Metazoa > Arthropoda > Arachnida > Araneae > Araneidae > Argiope > Argiope trifasciata. The sequence goes on along the minus strand of JAPMOQ010055289.1, from coordinate 1,479,475 downwards.
TCATCTGTATTTTAGTAGTAGCTGCATTTGCGTTCACTAAAGATTTATTTACTTATTCAATGCCATTTTTTTGTATGTCACTTAAAATTAAAATATCTGCATAAGATTCTCATTATTTGTTGTACGTTTATAAAGCTATTTAAGCTCTATTTTAGACAAATAGCTGCATAAACAAATACAAAGTATTGCACTATTTAAGTTAATTTTTCAATTGAAATAATCACCAAATGTCGAAGACTAATGGGATAATAAAAAACCATCAACCAAATTTGAATTGCGAGGGATAAAAGGCCTGAGGTAAATTGAATAATAGTTGTCGTTTTTATTTAATATTTTATTCAAAATGGGAGCTTTTCTGATAATTCCCCTATTTAGTTCTAGTTCATTTGCAAAAGGTAGAAGTTTTCAACGGATGCATATTAATCTGAAAGAGACAGAAAATAATAGTATTTTTATAATTTATTACCCGCTTTTCATAAAATTTAAAGGTTATTGACAATTTTTTAAATGATTCTTGCTTATCTAAAGAATTCAAAGGATATTTATTACTTCTTTTAAAAAAAGGGGGGACGTTTATGCATATCATTTTCAGATATAGGTTTCATTAAACAGAAATGCTTGTTTATATATAATTATTGCAAAGATTTAAGCTTATTATTTTAATTATTTTATATGATTAGTAGAAATTAAAGCGTATGTCCCTTAAAAATGCAATCATTTTACTTCATTCTCTTTCCAATTGCTTGAAAACCATTTTCGTTCTTGTTCTTAGTTCAAGATTTCTACTTGCTTATTTTCCACTCTTATGTTTCCTTTTGCCTAGAGATCACAAAATTTATAGTAGTCATATAATGATTGTCGAGTGATATCTGATAGTTATCAATATAATAGCAATATTGATTGGTTAAATTTAATGAATATATTTCAGTGATTTCATACATTAAAAGTCATTGGCATACCACTGCAACTCCATTTGACCATGGAAATTTATTGAAATTCTACAGTAAACGACGAATTGCACTAGAGCAATACAAATTTCAATTACAAATGCCTTGTTTTCCTAAAAATCCTGTTTAGAGCTATCAAGTCAAATACTTGAGAATAGTTTGTCAACCATTCACTTTGTGAATGTTCACTCGCCTTAGTATTGTTAACCATCAGTTCACTATAATGAAAGTAGAATAGAATTTGAAGAAAAGTGTTTTGTTGGTTTTAATAAATGATGTTATTTTTAACTACATTCATAATTTAGAAATAGTGTTCAAATCACACCAGATCAAAAGTTAATGTTTTGGATTTGTGGCTTGATGTTCCAAATTCGAGAATTTGTCCCTTTCGAGCCATTTAATATTCTATATATGAACATAGTACGTACTAAATCAGAAGGCGAAATGTTAAAGTTATTCCATTAGCATGGAAGAGGGTTCCCGGAAGAGGGAATACCTGCTCAGATATTGTTTTCATTGACTGGAGATTATTCAAAAATTCAAGATCCATCCCAATATAGCTTGTGTGTTGCTTCAAAACCTGATAGTATTATTAGTGAATTGAAGTTATTTTCAATATCAAGTAGCAATATACTTGTTTTCGTCAATATTAGTTTATCAAAATTTTTAATGCTCTGGATTTGCAATAAAATTATGATATAATATAAAAATTTTGATCTAAATTAAAGAAGTGGATTTTTTTTATACAATATATCATTTTTAAATGTGAAAATACATTAGTATTTGATAAAACTATAATACTTTGGTAT
>JAPMOQ010055289.1:1344160-1467719 GCA_026543055.1 Argiope trifasciata | reverse complement strand
TCAGTTTCTAAAACTGACGGATTCAGGAATATTTGAAGATCACTATTTAATAAAAGCGAGTAATTTTAAACCACTTCGTCTACCATTTCAAAGATGATACCTTAATCAATATTGATTGGCATAGGAATGAAAATGTTGAATGGTCCAAACATTTATATTCACAAATCAATCAAATTTGATAATGGAAGATAGGAACCTTCATTTATTTATTTTAAAGTTAAAGTGTCAAGAACATTTCGTAGAATATGATTCCATAGAACTAGAGGATGTATAAAGTTTTGACTTAATAGTTTTTAATTATGTTTATAGACTAAAATAAAATAAAATATTATTATTCACATCATTTAAATCCTTTTGAAAGTAAAACTATTTAAATAAAACTGAGTTTTATGATGAATCTAAGTAATTTTTGTTGAATAATTCTTGAAATATTACTTAAATTATTGAAATTATTCTGTAGTATACATAATGCTTCTCTTTTACTAATATTAAAAAAAAATGCTTGATTTCGATAAAAAAAATTTTTTATATAAATTTGCAGTTTAATCATTTCCACTTTAAATTAAAGTCGAAATTTTGCGAGAGCTGACAGATAATAGGAGAGACATATAGAACGTTACGAGCTTAAGATCTTTATAATCGCAAGAATAAATTATATGACTATTAAAATTCGAATCTTAAAAATATTTTGATAAAATAGCTATTAAAAGACAAGTTGTATAAAGTATTTAATTGGTAATGACAAGTCACATAAATCATTTAATTGACAATGACGTTACATAAAGTATTTAACTCATAATTTTAAAGAGATGGCGAACCAGCTGGTCACCAAAGGAGGCTTGTTAAAAAAATAAAGGGTTAAACGCAAATAGCATTTGTTCACTTCTTAATCTGAATAATAAATTCCAATCACTGCTATTTCAATCTCTGAATTCATGAATCACCAATCATTATCAAGAGCGCAAATATTTATAAGCCATCATTTAAACGGCGGAAGGTAAATTCAAAATTGGAGATTTTAAGCAAATTCTGAATCAGAATAGACCAGAATTTCAAGCGTTTTTCTTCCAACTTATGAATTATTTATCAACAGTTTTTCAAAAGTGAGATTTTTGGCGAATTCCATGTTCAATCAATGCACGAATAGCGAGCAACTCGCATTCAACAATATGCGTCGAGAAATGCAACCGCTAGAACAATCAACTTATCCTTCATCTCTGAACCAACGAATTAAGTCTTCAAAATTAAATTTACTTTTGGCACTGTTCCACAGTAAACATCATTCCTCCTAGAAGTACACAGCATTTTTATGGTATGCGAATAAAACTGCTCCCATGAGAATACTGTTACTCTGGGTTTTTTTAATGCTATAACTGAAAGACTTCCGAAGAAAAGTTGTCCGTGAGGAAAAATTCTGTACGAACAAACAGTTTTGCCCACAAGGGAAATTGCCCGTGCGAGAGAAAACAAATGATAAAAAAAAGAGAATCAGTTTTTTTTTGTTTTTTGTTTTTGTTTTTGAAATTCTGTAGTCGAGGGATTCGACAACAATGAAATAGTACTTAGCCTAGATCTACTCAACCGAACCACCACCTGAGATGAAAAATTCTGAAAGCAACAGAGGGGATGTGTTTAGAGCATTAACAAGAATTTACTTTTTGTTTTAAATTTTTTTAAAACTAAATTTGATCCTTTAAATTTTTTTCTTATAAATTTTTTTGCGATTGATTTTTTCCGTATTACTTCTCAGATTCCGTCAATATTATATTTTGATTTTTTTTACTACTCATATAACAGTAGTCAAATCAACTGAAAAAAGTTCTTTCATAAAATACAAAATTCAATGAGAAATTCTAGGAACAATGGACAGAAAAAAGTGTATAGCATTAGCAAGAATTTATTGTTAGATGTAAATTAAAAAAATATTTAGTTTGAAATTTGATCGTTTAATTTACTTTTCTTTGTACATTTCGTTGCGATTCTTTTTTCTTCTGAATTAATAAACAGATCCTATCAATATTACATTTTTAATTTTTTTATTACACAAATAACAGTTGTCTAATAAACTGGATGATGGCATTCATAAAATAAAAAAAATGGATGAAAAGCCCTGGAAGCAACAGTGGGAATGTGTTTACAGAATTAACAAGAATTTATTCCAAACTATAAATTAAAAAATATATATATTTAGCTTCAAATTTGATCCTTTAACTTTTTTTACTTTTAAATTTCTTTGTGAAGTTTGATTTTTTTCCGTATTAAATAAACTGGTGAACGGCATTCATAAAATAACAAAGTGTGCATAATAAACAAGAAAAATGCCAAAAACAAATTCTTTGAATAATTAGTGAACTTGCAGCAAATAAAGAGAGAACAGATTTATTTAAAATAGAGATTTAAATTAAAAAGTGTATACATCAAGCTTTAAATTTGATCATTTAAATTTTTTCTTTGTAAACATCGTTAAGTTTTTTGGTATAGCTTCCAAATTCTGTCAATATTATATTTTGATTTTTTTTTAATTATTCAAATAACAGGAGTCAAATAAAGCGGAAGATGACATGCATAAAATAACGAAGTTATCATAGCAAATAAACTACAACAAAAAAAAAATGCTTTTCGAATAAATATTGGACTTGTAAATACAGAGAGAATTGAACTTTTATATTATGAAGTAATTGGATCTACTGATAGGAAAGATGAATGTTGTGTTTGCCTTCAGCACTCTACAGACACACCATTTACACTCTGTCCATCTTGAATAATGGATTTTTTTATTTAAAAAATACCTTCCTTTTAATGACACCTGTTTTGTTGAACTATGTAATTTGTCAAAAGCTTTTTTAATAATTAAGATGAATGCGTATGTATATGTGTTGGTGCTGCACATACCAGACAGTATGACCTGTATCTACCAAATTTGATACTTATGTAATTTGGTAGAAGGTAGGAATGTGCATCTCGAAGCGATTTACTGTGCCTTTTTAATCATAATTTAATTAAATAAAAATGTTAAAAATTAAGCGTTTTTGGAGATTATTTTCGAAAATTTTGTAATAAAAAATTTTAAATTATGAAAAAAAAGCTATTTCTTTAATGATACCAAGTTTCTGCCATGTAATTTGTGTTTCTCTTTTCGGTAATTTTTAAATATTTGCAGCGTAATTTACAACAATATTTTTCATTATTGAAGTGATACTCTAGCTGCTCATATTGCCGGCACTAATATTTGATCTTGGCGTTTTGTAATTGTCGTAACCAAAATATGGTTTCAGTATTTTAATTTTTTTTATTTTGAATAAGATTCAATATAAGCCAAAGTTTTGATAATTTTTTTAAAAATGTTTTTGTTCTTAAAAATAAGACATAAGTTCAGAATAAAAAAATGGTTGAAATTTTTAGTGCCACTATTTTAAAACAAGACTGGTTTTTCCTATGATGTCATTGCATGTATAAAGCTATAGACTAAAACTAAGAATTATGATGGGATTTTTGAAAGGAAACTTGTTTTATCTTTACTTTTATGATTTCACCTTGTCTTTTAAATTGATGAAGACCAAGATATGAAAATTCATATTATTATTTCCATGTTGAATAGGCTTCATTACAAGGGATGTTTTGAAAATAAACTTTCAATTTTGATGTGCTCACAATTAAAATTTAATTTTAGAGCTAAGTAATTATCTAAAAAAATGTTAAAGATAAACAGATTTTAAACATTTTTGTTCCATACTGAGATGTAATTTATTGTTTAAATACATTGCACTACGAAAAACATATTGAATGGCTTCTAAAATAATTAGATTCATATCCCAATTTGAAAGCTAAAATTCTAGTTCTGTGGAAAATTCTAAGATAAAGTTGCCGAAGTTATTTAATTGATACTTTTAGAAACCATGGCAAAGGTGGTACAACTAGTCATAAAAATGGAATAGTTTAAAATATGTTTTATTTATTTGGAATTAAATTTTTTTCAGCATGTCGCATGCTTATTTCAATATTTTTTGATATTGAACATATTGAATGGCTTCTAAAATAATTAGATTTATATCCCAATTTGAAAGCTAAAATTCTGGTTCTGTGGAAAATTCTAAGATAAAGTTGCCGAAGTTATTTAATTGATACTTTTAGCAACCATGGCAAAGGTGGTACAACTAGTCATAAAAATGGAATAGTTTAAAATATGTTTTATTTATTTGGAATTCAATTTTTTTCAGCATGTCGCATGCTTATTTCAATATTTTTTGAAATTTCTACACATTGCGTATGATTTAAGTCGTTAGCTTTTCGAAATTTAGTTTAAAATTGTCTGTAACTTCATACACACATGATTATGAAGCAAAAAATAATTAATTTTAATACGTCAGTATATTTCAGTAAAATTATTTTTAATACGTCACACTTTTAGAATGGAATTAGAAGTATAAAATAATTTCTTCCAGTACCATACAGATTTATAACCCAATGAAGATTCTTAACCACATTCAGTGCAATTATAAATTTAAATATTTACAATGAAAAATGTTATTAATTTTATTTTTATGAGAAATTGTTTTAACTTTTTAGTCAATTTTAAAAATTTAGCCCAATATTTTTTTTAATTCAAATTATTATTAGATTTCCCATCTGTTTTAAAATGACTTTTGTAAACCTAATAATAAAATTTTAATCTTTCTAGTAAATGACTTATAATGTAGATTCTTAACCCTATTCAGTGTGATTATAAGCTTTAAAAAATTATTGATTCAAACTGTATTATTTTTATTGTTGTTGTGGTGCCAATGAAAATGCAAAAAGTGAGGAAATAAAGTCTGAAAATCCTCCATTATTTTTATCATTATGAAAAATCATTTTGCATTCTTTAGTCCAGTTTAAAAACTTATTTATTTAATTATTTTTTATTTAATTTATCGATAGATTTTCCATCAGTTTTAAAATGGCTTCTGTAAGCCTAGTGATATAATAACAATACTCCTTGAAAATGACTTGCTAAACACAGGATCAGAATTTAATTGATGAAATTACTATTCTAAAAAAAGATAGAATCGTAAGGCTTATCTTTCCTTCACCCCCCCCTAAAAAAAGAAACAATTCCATCAAATTTGTCTGATTCCTGATACATAAAGGAGCTGATGAGTGAAACCGTGATGCTTCTGGAACACTAACATAAATTTCAGTGCTTTCATTTTCATTCAATACAGTAACATTCTCATGTTTATAAAACAATCCCTGGAATATTACCCGTTTCAAAAACTTGCTTTCCTGATTCAGCCGGAATGTTTTTTATATGACGACCCTATAAATATGACGCCACAGAATCTAGTTGGTGCCACATAATTCACTCCCTGCTTCTTTTTTAACTGTCTTGGAGGCTAGGTGCACAAAAGAAACAAATTGGCCGCATAAAATTTCGAGTCCTCCCCTCCTCCGCATAATGGAGTGATTTAGTAGCCATTCAGCGTCTCCTCCTAAGATTTCAACTATTGTGAATCAAGACCGACTGAAAACGGAGCAAGCCAGTGGAAGAGAACCAGCTGTTACCTCTCCCCTTGCTGCACGATGGTGTGGAAATTGCAGCAATCCCTTCTCCCAGCACATCCAGGAAATTCCAGCGCTTTTGTAACAAGTTGTGGCAGCCGCTAGCTCAGAATAATTTCCCTGCTGGTTATTTAGACGACAGAGGCTTTAGTCCCCGACACCCAGCGCGGAGACTGCGATTTGATTAAGGATAAGTAGCTGTACTTCCAGGGATAATATTTGTTTCAGAAATTTTCTGCGGGTTTAAGAAAACAGGGGATGAAGTGAAATCCTCCGTTTCTTTGTCTTTCGGTTTTGGAATATGATTTATGGAATACGAGGTGTCTTGTTGCAACCGACTTGCGGTTCTTCTTTTGGATGTCTGTCTGGCTTGGATTAAGAAGAAAAATATTTTGTAATGTCGTTGGGTTTATGTATTGGGGAGTATAATCATGCGGAATAACAAAATAAGAAAACATCTTGAAATTCTGTTGTATATTAATGGTTCGACAAGAAAAACCTTTGAGATTTAAAGGCGGAATCTATCTATTGAATATTTTCAAATACAGTCATTTGCAAGAAGCAAAAAAGAGTCTAACATTGTATTCTTTCAAATTTAATCATTTATAATTGATTCAATTTATATTCCTGATAATACTAACTAAGGAAATATCTTCAAAAGTTGTATTGAAAATTATAATATAGAAACTGAATATTTGCTGTCTAGAAGTATCTGATTAAAAACTAATTTTCTGTTAAATAATTTTGAAAAGAAAAACATATAAAATAGAACTTTATTTTTATTTTCAGTCTATAACTTTATATTAGGATCCAGTTTAATATCTAGGAGTCTCTTGGGGGGGGATACTTCAGAGATGAGAGTGAGGAGCTTCTGGTATGGTGAATTCTCCCTCCGACCCGGATAGGTACAAAAATGGTAGGGTTTGTTACCTTCGTTTGATTGCGACACATAAGGGTTAGAAGGTGTCATCGGAAGAGTTGAGCCGATGCCGGTGATGACTCTGATGACTAATCCAAAGCTCACTCCAGTGATGCTGTTTGGCGCTTTGGTCAAACAGATTTATCTGTGTGCTTTAGTGGGGGAGGGGTGAGTTTTATTAGCTGATTAAGGTTAATATCACAGTGTGAAAAAAACTGAATCTCAATATTTGAAATAATTTAGAAGGCCTAATTTTTTAATTAAACATTTAATGCACTTTCCAATGTTTTTTAACCATACATATAATAAATTCATCAAAAAGGCTTTTTTTTTGCAAACATTTTTTGATCTTAGAAATAGTGTTGAAGACAGTATGATGCTAAGTATGTGAAATACTAAAAATATTTAATACATTCTTAATAAATTGGAAGCTTCTTTCTCATAATTTCATTAGTGCACCTGAAACTAGTTCCCTAATATGTTCTGATTATATTCAATCAAATACTTTAAAAAGTTTAGAGATGTTAAAGTACGGAGGGATATTCCCGTATATTGCTTTAAGTACTGCTTTTCAACAAATATTTAATGTAAAGGAAATTTTGCCATTCAATAGCTTGTTGCAAACTATTTAATATATCGCCAAGAATCCCAGAGATAATATTTATGTCATTAGAGATAATTTATTTAAAGATTTTGAGTTAGCTGTATCACATAAATTCCAACAAATTAATTATTACCAATAATCTAACTAAAAAGATGGTATTTTTTTTGTCTTATATTCAGTTTGTGAATTTCTATAATCGACTGTCTAAGAGATTCACCTCAAGTTTTCACATGTAATTTCGATTCTAGCACTCTATTATTCATAAACGATTCGTAAATGAAGTTATGAAGAACTTTGTCTGACGAGGAAATTTAATAAGATAATTCAATAAAAGTCATTAAAAGCTTGTTATTGATTACAGATGACACAAAACAATTAAGTTTAAGGGATGACGATTCAAATTTCGAAGCTGTGAAGGAATAAGAATACTTCTGACAATAAACCTGTTAAAATAGTTTCCTTTATTTTTTCTGTATAAAGTAATCGTTAATTATAAAGTTTTCATATAAATTGACAGTAAATACTTACTTATTTAAAGCTCAATTACAAACTTTAAATTCTGTTGCATTATTTTAATTTGGAATGTATGATTATGGTTCGGAATGTTTATATCATTAAAATGTTAAGATATATTATTGAATTTTGATAAGACATATAGTTAGTATGTCATGCAAAACAGCTTTTAGAATTACAAAAGTTGCATCCAATCAATATAATGTGTCGTCAGATGGTTGAGTGTTTTTTTAACATTAAAGCAAAATAGAACTTAGAATTACAATAGTTATGTTCAATTAATTTAATTTGTCATTAAACTGTTGTATAGATTTCTTTAGCAATAGAAATTGTATTTTCTTTCTTAAAATGTATAGTTCACCCTAAAACGCCTTGAATACTAGTCTTTTAGATGTTATTTCTCCATAAATAACTTTCATAAATAAATAATGTAATTTTTAACTATGCAACAAAATTTTTGCACGCCTGGAATTTTTTGTTATTTAAAGTAATTAAGGATTTCATAAAAAATGATAGCATAACGTTCCATAATAGGCATGAAAGCATTATCAATAAATTTATATTGAAAATAATGAGAGTAATATCAAAGAATTAATGCGACAAATTAAGATTAGAATTAATGACTAAATCTTAGCTTAATCTGTAGAAATAAATATTTATTATTATAATTTTCAATTGTATGTTTTCCGAATATTTAAATATTCTGTATAAAGTAGGAAAAAATCTGAAACAAGACGTAAAATATGAAACAAGGATATTAATGCATTTCGTACAGCTGAAAGTAAAATAATCAATACTTGAAATACAAATAATAAATACAACAAATAAATAAGGAATTCACTTCCTATTGATTTTATTTAGCTTTTACACTTTTAGTGAGAAATTAGTTCTTTGAGATTATTAATTATATTTAATATTAGTCAATTTTTCTTGCTTAGTATTCATAGTTTCTTTAAAAAAATTGATTTCAGATTCAATGTGATTAAACATTTCGGATATCTAAATTATCTCATTTCTGTAATTTTCACTTGTTCTGTTTATTATTAGTGTAAATTAAATGAGGAAATTTAATTCATTAGAATTTTCATTTCGAAAACAAAAATAATTTTATAGGTACACTCATAAGCAAGATCTGGATGATAAACAACAATAAGCTTTTACTGAGTATTTTTTGAGGTAGTTCCAATGCTCGCCACAAAATGTCAGCCCTTACTGAGATAGAAACTAGTGATTGAAATCAAGATATGATAAAGATACAACAATTAATCCTACTAAAAAATTTATAAAGCACAATAACGAAAATTTTAGAAGCTTACAAAAATATTAGGAAGCAAAAAGAATCGTCTCGTGGAAGATCTTTTTTCTTGATTGTCAATAACGGAACTAAATCTTTCAATGAAATAATTGCAGAAACAATGAAAAAGATCCAGATTTTATTAAAACAATGAAAAAAATTTGTTCCAGAAAATAATTTTTATTAAAATATTAGTAAAGACAAATTTATACTGAAAATTTAAGATTGATTAATCTGAATCTCAAAAGAAGTTATTTATTGCATATGCTTAGTTAAAAAATATTTTGTCTTGAAAATATTTTTTATAACTTAATATGTTTCTATGCTTTACGGTGAACTGCTTATAGCTGATTTGCAGGCAATAGTAATTACGCATATTTTAAAATAAATCACTTATAAACAATTGTGATGTTGGTAAACCTCTCAGTATTTTTATGGCATCAAATAATGATAAATTATTAGACATAGAAGTTTGGAGTCGCGCCATTTTGATAGCCTTATACTCCTGTTTATCCTGTATTTGAACTTTCTTGATCATCCCCCATAATTTTATAGTACCGCAGAAAGTGGATTATTCGGATAATTTATTTTCTAATATCTTCCTAGTGTTGCTTAAAAATTGGACGATAATATAACTAAACTAAGAGAAACATATTTATAATATTGTTCTATCGTTCGCAGAACAGAAATTTCAATTTCTCCTTCTTTATGTAAACTGTGCAAATAGATAATAGATACCTTCTTAATTAAAATTCCGTAAATTCGAAGAAAATTACTCATTTAAATATTTGATGAAAGAATAAAAAATAGATTTAATTTCACTGAAAACTATCAGCAATGAATAGCGTCGATGAAAATTATGCAGAAATTTATTTAAAAATACAAAATTCCAAAACATATTTCACAAGGATTAAATTCGCATCATTGAAAAAAATTTTTTTTATGTGTTTGAAAATATTATATCATGTATTTATATTTTCAAATTCTATTAGTGGAAAATGCAGATATGTTTCTGTTTTTTTAATTAATTAAAATTTTGATCAAAATCTTACTGAATTGCTAAATTTAATGGTATATATTTACTTCCTAGATCAGATTTGCTCCCAATTTTACAGCTGAATATGCCACAGACATAGCGTATTCACACATAGATATAACATTCTACTTTATTTTTAATAGAGCTAAAAACTAAGAATTATTAATAGTAGAGATAAAACCATAAACTCCTATTCAAGCTTATCTGCTTTCCCCACTCTATATTCATATTATTGTCACAGTCCCTTATTTTTTGGAAGGAACATTTCTTTTACATTTACGGGATGTTTGGGAAATACTATCTCAATTGCCAAGAATTCTAACTCCATCCTGAACATCTACAGAGAGTTAGTAAACTCTAAAATTTGTGCCCTTTATGGTGCTATATAAATGCATGAATACATATAATTTAAGATCAATGACGGAAGAAAATATTTATAGGCAAAACATGTAACATCTATGAATAAAACAAGGTTAAAAAAATATTATAGTTGAAAATCTAAAATTTCTCTTTTTTCGGACCTTTTAAGTTTTTTTTTATATAATATATGCCTCTCTTCTACTAACAGCATGAATAATAATGAAAATAATTCCCCATTTCCCTTATTTTTTAAATATATTCATTGAATTACAAACTATACAAACAATCTAGGAAGTAGTTCAAAAAATTAATGATCGCAAAAACTACTTTTCAATTTCTCGTATAGGAGGTATCCAATGAGAAAAAAGTATTTTTATTGTAATTTTTAAAAAAATCAATTTGATTTTTTGTGAATTCTTGATAAGATTTTAAAAAGATAATTGTATCTCAGTTTGATTTCACCATCATTTGAATAGAACTAAGCTAATAAGAAACTTTTTGTATAAATCAATACGAATCGTATAAACAAATTTCTAAAACTTATATGTATTAAAATTTTTAGTTATATACATTTAATAACGATCCTTAAAATTTACACTAACATCTGAGTTTAAAATTTCAAGCTGAATCTTTTATTTATTAAATTTTCCTTGCTTCAAACATTCTTGAAGTTTAGTTACCTCATATAAAGACTTTTAAGCCAATCCGTTTTCAGAAGAATTTTTGTTTCCTTTCTGTTTTGGCACTAATATCTGCATGAAAACAATGGATATCAAGCTTTGCGAATCTCCAAAATTTTGAGCCTATAAATGGATATAAAAGTTCAAATAGAAATTATAAAATTTTCAACGTATTTAATCTTTTGATAGTCACATTATCAAATTCATTTATACAAATATGAAATTTTATAGATGAACTATTTCAATTGAGGATTTTTCTGCTTCCTTCTAGGTTTGATAGAAATAAAAGTATGCCAAATTTAGCAAATCTCCTAAGATTGGAACCACAAATGGATCTAAGATTTCAGAATAAAGCTATGAAATTGACAAAGTACCATTACTTGATTGTTAAATAATGAAATTAAATTATATTAGCATGAAATCTTGTAGATAAACCACTTCAATTGAGTATTTATCAGCTTCCTTCTATTTTTAAAACTGTCAATGCACAGAAAAAAAAAAGGAATATCAAATTTAGTAAATCTCTTGAAATGGTAACCTACAAATAGATCTAAGATTTCAGATTAAACGTGAAAGATTGACAAAATATACCATCACTCGATAGCCATATTATTAAATTGCATTATACAAGTATGAAATTTTGTGCTTGAACTATTTAAAATTGAGGATTTCTCTGCCTGTTTCCCATTTTTCCACTAATCTTTCATAGAAAAAAATTGATACTAAACGTATCAAATCTCCTAAAATTGAAACTTACATCTGAGTTTTCCTAAATGGACCTGTGAAATTGGCAAAGTATACCATTACTTAAGAATCTCATTATTAAATTCTATTATACCAGTATGAAATTTTGTTGATGAAGTATTTCAACTGTGGATTTTTCTGCTTTCTTCTAATTTTTGTCCTAATAATGCACAGAAAAAAAAAACAAATTTAGAAAGTATCCACAAATTAGAACCTATAAATTGATCTAAGATTCATAATTGAACTATATGATTGGTATAATTGGCAATTATTTGATAGCCACTTTTTAAAATTCAACTATAGCAGTATGAAGTTTTGTAGATGAACCATTTCAAATGTAGATTTCTCTGCTTTTTTCTAATTTTTACTCTAATATTTGCATGAAAAAAAGGATACCAAATTCAGGAAATCTCTCAATATTGGAACCTAAAAATGGATCTACTGTTTCTGACTGAAACTGTAAAATTAGCAAAGTTTATCATCATTTGATAACCATATTAAATTGAATTAATGCAATATGAAATTTTTAGACGAACCTTTCAATTGAAATTTATTCTGCTTTTTTTTAGTTTTTGCACTAATATCTGCACGAAAGAAATTTGGATCCCAAATCTTTTCAGATATCCAAAATTCAAACCTACAAATGGACAAAATAATATCAGATTGAATACGAAATTTTCAAAGTGTATCATCATTTGATAACCATATTATTTAATTCAATTATTGCAGTAGGAAATTCTGTAGATAAACCATTTCAGTTGCTGGTTTTCTTCTTCGATAGATTATAAGCGCTACCCATCAAACAAAATAAGTTCCCTGCCATTCAAGCGCGTACCTACGCCACCTCCAAGACGGCGGCTGTCACTAGAAGCAACGATGTTCCTTATTATTATTTAAACATGAGAGCTCTACACTTCCTTCTCGTTGTCTTCTTTCTTTCATACCAAGATTGACGGGATCCAACTCAAGTGATTAATTCTGAACACCTCGTGATTAATGTTCGCTTTGAAGAAGATAAGAAGATAAATATGCAATCATTTTCTCTTTTATCATCCTCCTTACCTGCCAGGCCAAGCTTCCAGCAGGGTATTATGGATATTAATAGTTTATTCCTGTTTGAAACGTAAAAAGAGGAATGGGGATATTTTTAGGGATTTAATAATAATCTCCTAAATTGCCATAAATTTTATTCTAACACCTCTCATAAAAGAAGCTATTTTGTTGTGAGAGGCATGTGTAGAGCTCTTTTAACAAAAGAGATTTGTGTTGGTTAGTGTCAAGCAATGCATTTTGTGGAGAAAGAACAGTTAGCCTTCTTGACGGTGTAAAGTAAATCAGCAGGAATGAAGCCAGATAATTAATGGTTAATAATAAAAGTTATTGTACGATATAGCCCAGTTTTTTCCCTGAGAATTATGATAAATTAACCTAACGGGCCATATTTACCAATGCATTTTTTTGATGAAACTGCATAGGGTATTTGTTTTTTATACAAATATTAATCTCGTAGATACCTTATTTGAAAGTTTCTATTTCAATATGAAGTAGTTTAAGTTAAAAGAATAATAAATAACATAATGCATAATTTTCATTTCCAAATTTAATGCGAAATTTTACCGTGTTTTTCATTGATTAGCTTTTATTAGATTGATAATAGCAAACACATTATAAACCAATAGAGACATCAATGATTAAAAAAATTGCAAGATGCTTTTTGTATGATAGATAGCTAGATAGATAGATTTAGATCTACCACATTTGGTAAAAAGTTTGTGTCATTAGGATTTTTTTAACAATCTTCATTACATTAATTAATTAAAAGTGGTCAAGGTTTAAACATTCAGTTTTCAATAAGACAATTTAAAAAAATCCACATTTGATTAATGAATTAAAAGTGATCAAAGTTTAAGCAGCTTTGAGTTCTCATTGGATATTTTACAAAAATCTACATTAGATGTTAATTAATTAATTAAAAGTGATCGAAGCTTAAATAAATTTATTCAGTTGTCATTCAGAATTTTTTTATTCGATTAATTGATAAAAAGTGGTCAAGGTTTAAAAAGCTTTATTTAGTTATTAGAAATTTTTAAAAATATCTCTGTTAGATTAATTAATTAAAAGGTTTCAAAAGCTTTACTCAGTTCTCATTAAGAATGATTTTAAATGTTCATTGAACTAATTAATTAAAATTGTTCTAAGTTTAACCATCTTTATTCCATTATTAAAAAAATTTAAATCTTTATCAGATTAATTTATGAAAGATTATTAAGATTTAACCAACATTAATTAATAAATGTGAAACATATTGTTGTTCAGAAGTTATTTTTACACCACTTTGAAATTGAAAAATTTAATCCTTCAATCATATCAATTTTATTCTTTCCATATAATTTCTTGCTAATTGTAACCAGTTTTTCAACATATCTTTAAATAAATTTTACAAGAAAAGCGTTAATAATTTAGCAACAGTTCATAATATATCCAACTTAGAAATGATATTAAATGCAAATTTGGAGGTAAAATAATAACATTGAAAACAATCTGGAAACAATTATGGTGATTATTACGGAGAATTTTCAACTAAAATACGATTTCACTGAATGAAATGAGAGGAGACTAAAAATTCACATGTGGGTAAAATGAAATGCAATGGAATATTATTTAGAAATGCATTTAAAACCCATTACGCTGTAATTATAAGATACGATGCACTGAAATTATGCTATTCAAAGTGCCTAACCTCTTTTGGACAAAATTTCTTAATGACCCAGTTAAAGATTTTGAACACTTTTTTTTCTTTTTCATTATTTTTTTTGAAAAAAACTTGAATGATCCTAATAATTAAATTTTCACTAAATTTATTATTAAAATTTCAGTTTTTAATCTCCAAAACTTCTTCTGAAAGTCTGATTTCGAATTTCCGCGCTAACTGAACAGAATTTCTGTATAGATTTGGGAATACAGGATGATTATAATTAAAGTTTCACTTTCAAGTGGTCATAAAAGGAAAACTATTAGACCAAATGTTATAAAATTTAATAATAATCTTAAGAAGGTCATGAAACTTTCTTTTCTCCCGAAAATGTTCACCACAAGGTGTGAAAGGGCTCCGTATGCAGCATTGATAAGCAAAATAGGACATTAAGACATTGGTTTAAAACATGTTTAATCGTTTCTGAAATGTTTTATAAAGCCTTTTTAATGTGTGTTATCTCCAAAGTACTTTTTATAGTGATAATCTAAACAATTTGGTAGAACTAAAAAGAGCGGTACATGTGCTTAACTCTTAACCTGATATGCTTAGAACTACTGTTGCAAATTCAGTAATGCGATTTAGCTTGTTTTCAGAAAAGTCACATTGAACATGTTTTGCAACATATATCAGAAAAGATTAAACACGTTTTAAACCAATGCCATCATGCGTTATTTTTCTTAATCTTACTTTGCTTAAAAGTAGGGCCATTTCTCCCCTGTTGAGTTTTTGGTATCAATGAAATCTCCATAACCTACTTTTAACTATTACCAAGTTTGATAATATTGAGTCAGTAGTTTTCCTTTTATGATCATTTCAAAGAGGAACTTTAATTATAACTCCGCTATATATCATTTATGTATTTTATATTTCGGAATCGAATCTTAAAAAGAATATAGCAAATAAACAGTATTTGAAGAAATATATCGTGGCAGATGTTTGGGAAATTGATTATGTTTGGAAGATTCTCCAATATTCACTATGCAATAGAACATACGCTCATATCCTGTTGGAATTTGTGGAAATAGATGAATATTGATTATTTTTGGAGGTACACATCGTTGAATATATCCATGGATTCAATTTAACAAGCACATAGAATTGCAAATGTGGAATAATAAATCATATTCTACAGATTTCGTTATGCAATAGAATGTATTCTCAGTATCCTGCTGGATATTACTCTTAACTTGATTCAGGGAACTTGATTTTTTTTCAAAGTGTAAAATGCATAATTTTTTTTTAATATTATTATCCCGTATATCAAACAATAACCACCTTATTAAGCCTGATAAAGCATCTAAAGTTAATCCATTGCCAGACTTTTTATTTTTAAATGTTATTATTGTTTATTTGTTCTTCCGAATTATTCTCTATTATTTGCTATGTTTTATCTTAGAATGTTGTTTATTTTTCTTTTGTTAGAAATATATTCTTGTATATAATTACATATATCCAGTTGTTTTACGCTGAATACTTTGTGGTTTGTTGTTTCAATCAACAATTTGTTCTTTGGTATTGAGATATTGATTTCTGTAAATATTACCTTTGTGCATACTTTGGTAATATTTTGTTGCTTGGCTTTCATTCTTCCTGTGGAAGCACTATTATATTTATAACTTTTGGATCCTTGGAGTTTTTCACGTTACGCTAGTCTGGCGGAGTTTAGAAACATGCACAAAAGGGCATAATGATTTTTCTCCCCATCTGTGAGGGCCAATTAATGCTCTGAAATTTAAGAGTTTACACACAGTCTAAGATACACTATGATTTAAATTTAGGAAATACTATTATCTCCTGTCCGTTATAGAGAAGCCCATAACACTTATTTTTTTAAAATTGTATCTTTTTTCTTGAAAAATTGAAAAAAATTTCAAAGAATTCATGTACGTTTTATAATTTGGTGTTCTTTGTATTCATAAATAGCCATTTTTTTGACAAGGATATTTATGAATTTATTTGTTAAAATGCCGTCGTAACATTTTATATTTATTTGTAAATATTTTACAGGCGTGACAAACTGAATATTTGCTTTTAAGTGAAAAATTTAAATTATTGAAGTTTTATTTGGAATTGTGATTTCCACAAAATGCATGCATGATTTTAATTGAAAATTCTGGATCAAAT
The DNA here is from genome assembly GCA_026543055.1 of Argiope trifasciata. NCBI lineage: Eukaryota > Metazoa > Arthropoda > Arachnida > Araneae > Araneidae > Argiope > Argiope trifasciata. Next base: position 1,451,152 of record JAPMOQ010055289.1, on the reverse strand, counting down.
TTATGAAGCAAACTCACTCTGAAGCAATGCTACTCATCTAATCCATGATTGAATTATTTTATTTTTCATGCTTCCCTTTAGATGACTTTTGTCAATAATTTCAAAGGGAAAAAATTTAATAATTGAAGATTTTTCGGAATAGATTAAGGCTTTGAACAAACAAATAAAGATTTATAATGCCAGAAATACCATTAAATATTTATAATTTCAGATAAAGAGATAATTACTTTTAACTCAAAACTTTTGTCAAATCTTTATTGTTAAACACATCTCTAAGTTGAGAAATACTTAGGAAGGAATGATATACAAAATTATTTTTTCTTAAGTAGGAACTAAGAATATATTAAACAAGGTACATATAAATAAAGAAATTAAAAAGTACAATTTATTAAACAGTCATAAATTGAGGCATCATAAACATTGACATTTGTGACTATATTTTAAATGTAATAATGAAGGAAATATATTACAAATATTGACACAGTAGTTTCTTAAGATACAAAACAAATTCTAATGTTACATACAAAATTTCTTAAATCTGACATCCCTACATAGAAATACACAATATACAAATTGAATTTTCTGGTATATTAGATCCATCTATATTTCAAAACTGTTTCATAAAAAGAATAAGATTTTAGCTAGTAATGGAATCACAATTGAAAAGGAATTTATTTAAACTTTAACAGAATTAATTAATTATTATTTTAAGTTTGTTATGATGAACAATCTTGTTACTTAATTTATCAACAACAGCAGAGAGTTTAATAAATGCTAAGAATAATCATGTAAAATTTTCTGTTCTAGTGATATGTAATGATGCTGTTGCATTCGTCACTCAATTTCTTAAATAATCCAGTCAGATTCTAAAATGTTTTCCTTTTAAAGAAATAAAATCTATTTAATAAAATTATACTCGTAAATTAATTTATTTAATATTGTGTATAATTAGCAATAAAATCTAATACTATAATACGAGGAATGGTTGCCAAGTCGAAAATCGCCCAGAATTAATAAAGTCCGGTAAACTTGGGTCTGGGGTTTTTGGCCACGAGGAATCGATTGGCGCCGGTTTTGAAGCGCTACGGTCGAGCAGTTCGAAGTTACAGATAGGATATTTTCAAACTTTATTAGTTCGCCATAATGGCTACTTAAATTTTCAAGCGGTAACGTGCTGCCATCTATATCCAATATGGCGAACTAATAAAGTTTTATGTTTATGCTGTTATAGGTTTATAATAAGTTTCTTATGTATGTATATATGTTTGGTTTTTCTAAATAAATTTGTCAAGAATATTGAACTTCAACACACTTCAATCTTTACCTTCTTTACCTTTGTATAGAATAGTTCCCTTTCCAAACTCTAACTTTGTTTAGAATAGTTTACAATGGTGCACTTTAACCGGTTATCTTTTCACCAATGGTTTCACAAATTTTCTTATGGCATGTATTGTTTTGATAAATCACAATTGAAAATTTAAATCTTCGAGTTAGCTTCGATACCTGTTTTCTCCGAGTGGAGCTCTGTCACCCGCTGGTAATTATTATACCATGTTTTGTCTGTAATTTAATGTTTTTGGCAAAAGTATTGGCTAAAGATTAAGAACAGTTATGAATAATCACCCACAGATACTCCACCCCCTTCTCTCGTTCATTGATTATATAACTGATTGATTTTTTTTGGAGCAATATTCTCCTTGAACTGAAACGCAGTCCAGCTCGATATAAAAGTTTTTTAAGCAAGATGACTGTGAGGAACTGTATTCGAAAAAAAATGAGTGGTGATGAAATGGTGTTATTATGAAAGATTGATGCAGAAATCCTTCCTCTTAAAATCAAGAAAATTAAATAGCTTTCCTGAAGACTGCTGAGTGAAAATAAATTTGAATTCGTAGAATTACAGCGAATTTAAGTATTCCAGGACGCATATAGCTAAGTGCGTCCTATATATCTGAGCTATATATATATATATATATATATATATATATGTTTCAATGTGCCACTGCAATTTAAAAATTCAGTAAGAATGAAGCGTATTACTTACAAATAAATCCATCAACCCTTAATAAAAATTCAGAAGTTATCTTACTTTAAAGAAGTTATATCCAACCTATAATTATAAGAATTATTTCAAATAGATAAGTTATTTGAAAACCATTGTATGTTACTCTGCCGAAGAATAATATTACATGGAAAATCTGGTATTATCAATACAAGGGAGTGATTGAATTTTTATGTATTTCTGGTTGCAAATTTCAAAATTTACCTGTAAAACAGGTAGGAACCAAGTAAAATAATTACTTTATATAAAACTAGCTTTTTCCATCAAAGTGTGTAATAAAAGGAATCAGCTATCTTTTCAATCTATTTGCATTTCTATCAAATATTCGTATGGATATTTTTAACAGCCATACCACATTTAAAGCATTGCATTCTATAACTCTTTAGCATAAAAAATCAAACTGTAAAACGAAAAGTGAATTACGGTATTGGAAATATGCTTATTGCAATTTCCGCATAATCGAATTTCTTACCCTATTTCCATTCCTTCACTTTTCCGAATTCCCACATGTGTTCTTTCCTTTCTCTTTGAAAAGTTAAAAATGCATGAAAATAAATATCTCAGAAGCAAAAAAGCAACAAAAACATTTCATCTTCTTCAAAATTCCCGAGGTTATGCAAATTCCTGCTTCCAGCCTTCACTGTTGCTCTTTTACGACCAAACAAACTGAAGAACAACCACCTTTCTTTCTACAAGAAACGGCCGACTTAAGAGCATTAAGGTCTTAGACGTGCCAAAGACGGCTCCAACTCTTTGTCTTTCCAATAGGATTGTGCTCTAACGATTGCTACTTTGAAAGCAATGCTGCTATTCTCGTCCTCAGGTGCGAAATACATTTTCGGGCGTGATTCGTTCTTTTTGTTGCTTAAGGTGGAGGGAGACCTAATCCGTAGCTGTGGGATGGTCTAGGAAGTATTATATGATTCGATAAAAGGTTCTATGTGGGTCTGGATGAGATTCACGAATATCTACTTATTGTCTCTATGATGCTGTGTGTGAGCGGCGTGTTTTATTATTAAAGATCTTGTGGCCATTCAGTTGCGAAAGATCTTTATGAAAGGAGGAAATGATAATTATATCTAGAAGAATGTTCTTATTTTTAGGTACATCTAAAAGGGCTTATTTCTTTTTTGTTTCATGTAACGGTGTTTGTGCACCTCCAGACATTTTAAATTTCTTTAAAATAATGTAGTATACAAAATTAGGAATTGAAGGACGAATAGTAGAGCATGAAATTTTTGAGTTAGGAGTTGAGTTATGTTTTTATTTTCTAGTGTATAAAGAATAAAAAGAGAAAATTTTATAATCAGCAAAATAATATGACTTTATTTCAGGCCACCGTAGCTTTTGGTAAAGATTCTGGTTTATGAGTTCAATTCTACCAAACAAGTGGTATTAAATATCGGGTGGGCCACAGTAGCTTGGTGGTAAGGTCTCAGTCTCGAGACGAATTTTCACCTAAGAATCATATTGTAAGCGGATATGGTGCACATTAAATCTGCCAAATTTCCTCCCGCTGGTGGAAATATATAGAGGGATGAGGCATCTCAGAATTCCCCCTTGTCATCTGACCGCCATTCTAAATTAAGATATCTGTTCTAAAATAACTCTAGCTTTGCTTTAAAGCTGGAAATTATTATAACTAAGCCAAACTAGTGTCAGTGGAGTATTTCATGACCAAATATGCTTTTATTGGTTTGGAACAGAAATTTCGAAAAATGATATTTACTTTGATAGCATCTTCGTCAGGTGATCACAATTTAAAATACTGTTTGTCAAAAAATATCACTCATATTGCAACGAAAGGGGACGTTAATACAGCCAAATTAAGTAAAAATATTCGACTTTATGAATTTGAATAAATAAACTTTCCAAACTGGGGTTTTTTAGAATATGCGTTCGCCTATTTGCTCATAAACAAAAGAATTTAAAAAAATATAGAATGATGAAATTTGGGATTTAATCTTTGCATGGAATAATAAATATCTATTAGATTATAGCTTCCACAGCATGTTTTTCTGTCCATTCATAAATAACTATTAGATTACATCCGTCTACAAAATGTTTGTCTGACCATTCATAAGAATAATATATTCGCCAAAAAATCTAAGAAATTATTAGATGAAATTCGGTACACAATATAAGTATAAAATTATTAACATCTACTAGATTATAATCTTTTATAGTATGTTTGTATAGTCCATTCATGAAAATGCTGCCTTTGCCAGAAAATCTAAGAAATTGCTCAATGAAATTTGATGCGCAATCTATAATTATTTGTTAGATTATTCAAGTTCACGGGATGCTTGTCCATTCCTGAGTATGCTGCCATTCTCTGCCTGAGTGTGCTGCCATATAAGAATATACTGGATGAAATAGACCACTAGTGTATCTCTAAAGTTATTGACTGGTATCAAATTTTAAAGCAAATCTGAAGCGTCCTTTCCTAGGGATAGCACCTCTTTCCGGTGATGTAAGAGTCCTGGGTTTGAGTTCCGGTTTGTGCATGGTTGTTCTTCTTCTGTGTTCTATCAGTGAGTTGAGTGAATGTGCCTGCCCACTCCCTGTAAAAATGGATTGTCCAAAGGAATATGACTCATGTAGTAGTTCAGTCTTACTCTTGGCCCTGGTTGGAGTTACTAAAAAAACAAGAGACGCTCATCTCACTAACATATAACTGTCTTAATCACTAACAGATAAATGACTTAAATCACTAACATATAACTGTCAGCAAGCTTATAAATTACCAGAAATCACAACAAAACATTCGGAGGAAAGTTGGTAATGGACTGGAAATTTCTTAGGTGTGGTATTTTTTGTGCTACAATTCAGAAACTTAACAATCAGAAAGAACGATTATTAGTATTTAATCTTCAGAGAAGGAAAACTGACGTGAAACAGTTATGAAACTAATCAATCAGAGACAAAAAATATTTAAAATCAATGTTTGATGCTTTACTCAATGTTAGAAAACCAAATACGAATATATTTTTTTGCATAAATTATGGGAGAAATTCGAGAAATGAGTACACTCCTTGTTTAGAATTCTCTTTTACATTTTGTTGTATCTTAATGGTTATCTTGACTTCCATGTAACGGAATTAATTTTTATGAAACTATTATGTTACTTCTTATTATTCCTTTTTTCCTTTCTTCATCAGTAAATACTCATTTATTCGAATAAGGATTTCAAATGATTTTCATTCGAAGTCATTATTCGTAACAAAATGATTTTAAATGATATCAGTTTTCAAGTGGTTTTGCATACAAGGAAAAAATCTTTTTATTTTTGAATTTATTTTATTTAAATTTATTCTCCATGAAAAGGAACAAAACAAGTACTTATAAATTCTTGGAATTCTTATGCTGAAAGAGAAGAGCCTTATGCTATTTATAGATTCTTGGAATTTGAGTATTTTCTAATAAAAATATTTTTTTTAAACTATTTGCATGGGATTTTAATTTACTTTCATTTGAATTTATTTATTTACATGTAATTTACCTACTCTATTTTCATATGTTTATGTCTCTGTATATTTATATTTCACTTATTTCTTATTTTGTTATTATAAATTTGCACTTATGCCGGGTTTATATTCGGCCATTTATAAGACGATAAGCAGACAGAGTATGCGTAGAAAGGGACTGATTTAAGTTTGCCGTTTGCAAGATAGGTCCTGACATTCTATGCTTGGCTGTAAATCGCTGTTTTAGCGTCCCTGAATTTTTCTTTTTCCCTACGTATCGTATTAAAATGATCGATATTTTCACGAAGAAATATGATAAAATAAAATCTAAAAAAGACCAACATACGTAAATTTGGAAAACTAATTTGGAAAGTAGAATGAAATGACAAAATGAAAAAAGAATACAGCTTTGCCTCGGAAAGAGCAAATGTTGGAATTAATCTAATTTAAGTGATCAATTTTTTACACACAGACCCTGTCAAATTCTGTAAAAGCATGCTCAGTAAGCAAAAATTATAATACGGCGTTTTGTAATTCTAACAGGAGAATTACTTGCCATCTACTGAACAGCATTTTTCAATCTTTCTACGCATGTGATGACTACTTGCCATTTTATAATTTTTAATTTCTAATCTTCATATAGAACAACATGATGATTTGTTAACTTCCTTTCATAGAAATTTTTAGTAAACTCTTTATTTTTGCTATATCACAATTTTACTGCTCATGGCATATTTTATAATATTAGTACTAATTTTATAAAGTACTTATTTTATACAATTTTAAAATTAGATTATTTTTGTTTCAATTAAAACAATGAAATTGATATTAAAAAGGCTTTCTATTACTATTTTTAAAATAGAATGCCATAAAATTCATGGAAAGTGTTCAATGAATAATAGAAAGGATTTTGCACTATTTTGTTTCTATATTTGCTTGCATTAGAATTTTTGGACAAAAACACAGCATACATTCTCCAAAACAAAACATAACCAAGAAAGTAGTCATATATCATTTATAACGTCATCACATCAGGGACAACATTACAGTAAAACAAGTTTTTGCGATACCATTATTGAAAATTCCTTCTATATAGCTGTTTTTGCAATAAATATTCAAAGTCTTGTTAGAGAACTATGAATTATGTTTGAAAATATCAAAGGAATTCTCGTAGAATATTTTTGGACAAATTCTGACTAGAACCTCTTAAATTTGTATTTGTCGTCATTGTTTTATCTGGCACTTGTCATTGACAAGCCCGCTGAGACATAAACATATTTAATAAACATATGAAAATAGAGTAAGTAAATTCAATGTAAATAAGAATATATTAGAGTTATCCTTTGTCAGCAATTTTAAGCCTATATTAGCGTCCCTTGTTTTTCAGTAGCTCCAACTAGGCAAAGAGTAGGACTTAGCTTCTTCATGCTTCACATTCGCTTACACAACCCTTTTTTGCAGTGCGGCACATTCACACGACTCACAGATAGAACTCAGATTAAAAATCATACATCCAGGAAGTCCAGAACACTAGGAAGATACGCTACCCCTAATCCAGGAGGCCAACATTTGTATTGGGTTGTTCGGAAAGTCATTTCGTATTTTTTTGTCAAAATGAAAAGAAATTTTCGTTTAATGAATAAATTATTTATTAAATTATAAAATTGCCATTCTGGTCTAATACCTTTTGCCATATTTTTGGTAGTAACATGATTACACGCTCATAAAAGTTTTGGTCTTTGCTGTAAAAAAAAACTGATCGAGGTGGTTTTTGGCCTCCTCATTTGAAGGAAAAATTTTGCAAATCAGTTCTGGTACTGATGTACTGTTAACACATCTTCTCCACACATATTGGCTAATTTATTTCTGGCTTGAACAGCATTTTTACCTTTTATATAGCAAAAAAGAAAAAAAAAATGACGAAAATGCTGTTTATTGCTCTCCATATTTAAAAGGGCACCATCCAAAAACTACTGCGAAGAATCAGCTGCACTTTTTCACACTCAAGCCTTGCTATATCAGCTCTTAAAACATAAAATGATTTTGCGGTTTAAGTATGAAATTGGGTACGAAAAATGCAATTAAATCCTTTGTCAGGAAAAAACGAAATTACTTTCCGAACGACCCAATATTTGTTGCATCTGCATATTATTAGCAACTTTGAAGCTATGGATGAATCTTTCCATTAACACTATAAATGATGCTACTGATAAACACAATTTTGAATTTCAGTACTGAGAATTACGGTAAAGAAGCTACTACCAACTATTTTGTTATGCTGCCATATTATCACAAAAAAACTTTCATATTTTTATACATATTTCATGCGTTTCCACGACAGTGTGTTACTTTCACTCTTGCATCAATTACAAAAATTTCTCACAGTAAAAACAAATAACCTGTTAAAGTTTGCCTAAAATATTTTCGGAATTGTTATTAAAAATATAATAAAGGACAGAGAATCCAAAGTGTCGTCAAGATTATTTTAATAGCTCATTTCATTGTTAATTACTTTATCAAAACTTCAAAGGGTTGATTATAATATTTTAGGATATTATTTCTAATTTTATTTAAAATAACAAAAAAAAATAATTGATGACGATTTTAATTAACGGTTTATTCTTGTTAGATTTTTCCCTTCCATTTTTAAAAAGTAATAAATTTTTTCCCATTAAAGAGATAAATTTTCAAATTTTTGTGAAGGATTATAATTTTGAATATTATAATAAGTTTCAGCTATTTAAGTTTTATAATATTGCTAAATTTTCTTTTTTCATTGATCTGATATTAATTTTACATTAAATTTAATACTAGTTGCATCTTAAAATACAAAAAAGATTTTAAAAACTATATTTCCATGCTTCAACAATTACAAATTTTCCTGAATTTAGGAAACAAAGGTATGAATATTAAAAAAAAATTTAGTTGTGAAGCCTTGAAAGTGAATATATAATTATAAAATAAGTGCACTAAAAAACCTCATTGAAGTACATTTGTTTTTCAAATTAACTATGAATTAATATTAAATTTCAATACTGCCAAAATATTTTTCAATAATTCTTTAAATAAAAAATTTTAGGCATATGCCTAACCTTCTTAAACCTGTATAAAATGACAAACAAGTATTATGAAAAATTTAATGAACTCATTATTTAAGACAGTGAAACATTACATTAAAATCACTTTTTTCTTGTAATTGCTGTGATTATCCTTTTTAGGTAAAATCGATTACAAAGCATAATTGCCCAATTAAAGAGTGGTTTTAAGAGAGAAATTTACATCAAAACAATTTATTTAAAAACTGTTACTAATTAAAGAGAAAACTCCATTTGAAAATCAAATCAAGCTTTTGAGATGAACATGTTTAAACTGTCTTATTCAAGTGAACAATTAAAATTAATACTTACGCTGTTACATTAATAAGTTTTCTTTCAGAGTGCCTCAAAACTTGGATATGCAAAACTACTACTTCTCATTACTAATTGATTTAATTTTTGACAAAAATTTTACGAAATTAATCGAAAATATCTTTTAGAACCAAGCTTTAGGCATTTCACAGGAATTCAATTTAACTTTAAGAAAAAACGATAATATCTGAGCCTGATAAAAAAAACTATTGTTAGTATTATCGAATTTCTGGTGAGTGAAAATAGCCGTAAGAGAGTCCGTGGACTATCCTGAGACGCATAATTAAACAAGGGAAGGCAGCACAAAGACGCTGGACTTCAATTAACTACTACAAACATTGAATTCAGAGCCTCGGGGACAAGAATTCCATTAGATAGGAAACCATCGATTAGCTCAACTGGGGACAGACTTGAGAATTTTCATTAGCTTGCTTCTTTACTTCATTAATCCGGCTTTCCTGCTGCATTGGAAAGGAAAAAATTGTCATTCATTAGATTATTCCGAGACCTTTTCGTATTCAGTGGCTGTGGGCAGAACTCTTTAATTATTTATTTTTATGTTCCATTTTATTAAATTGGAAAAAAAATCAATTTTTCTGAAAATTATTTTTTGAGAATTTTCTTATTGAAGGCAATTAATAAGGAAAGCGAAAGTAATTTTCATTTGTTGGAATTAAGAAAATTAGTTTATTTTTCTTACATTAAATTCTTTTTTGCGGTTGCCCAAGACTAGTATGCGGCAATTGTTAGGTAATGAGAATGACATCTATGCCAACCCTCATATATTTCTCCATATTTCTTACTATACCTGTTTATAAAGACATTACTGCTGCATAGTTGCAATCCTAATGAAAATGCAGCCCCAAGTGCATTAGTAAATTCAACTATCTAAATTTCATTGAAAAATTAATCTTTCTCTCTTTTTTTAATCGAATTTTGTAAATTCCTGCTGTTAGACTTCGATATGTTATTTCTTGCTTTATCTTGCTGAGAGTCCGATAAACGGTGACAATAGTAAAAGACATTAATATGGTTAAAATAAAACAAGAAATTGAATAAAAAGTTGGAGATATATAGTTCGAGATGATCCTCGAGCATCCCATGAGAATTCACTGTATTCTCAACATATTGATCTGAAGGAAAAGCAACCGTTTTCTCCTATTGAATTTAAAGGTACCGAAGCTGCAATCAGAGCATTCTCAGCATGAAATGCTGAAAAGTGTTTCTCTTTTCCAACAGAAAATTCGTTATTGTTCTCTCGCTATTCACTGTTTTTCTATTGGATGTTTATGCATTCTACTGTAGATTTAAATTAGCTTAATAGCAATATATCCATTTCATTGAATATTCATTCTTTTTTGTTAGAGGTTATTCTTCAAACATTAGGTGGTGATTTTCTAAAATATTATTTTATTACTAAAATATCAATTACAAAAAATGATGAAGTTCAGATAATTTATTCAGCATTTTCTTTAATATTTATTTTTCCCTAACGCTATCGTGCTGATTGGGTGAAGGTAGAAGAAAACAACAGATACATTTATATGTTTTATTATCCTTTCAACATACGCATGATTTTTATATCTAACAACTCTAGGAATTGTTCATATATGGATTTGGGATTAAAATTGGAATTTTTAATTAATTTTGAATTTTGCATTTTTAAATTACTTATAAATAAATTAAATTTAAAAAATCAAAATTTCTTAACATATATTTTGGGGCAGCATTGTTAAATTATAAGCTAACTTTCCTTTTCTGCCCTTATTGTCTTAATTGGGTAAAGTATCAACCAATATAAAATATGATATAATCAAGATATTGTACTTATAGGAACACCATTTGCATTCAAAGCACACATAAATAAATTCTATAGTAACGATAAGATAATTTTAATTCTTATCATAACATATAGATAACATATTCTTATCTTTTAATGAGGCGAATACCTTTCTGTTGTTAAAGTGCTAAGATACACAATTTGAATGATAGGTATTTAATAATAAAACTATCCGGTATCAAAGAGTAGTTTTCACTGTTTCGGGATTCTACAATTTTTTATCCGTCATTTATTTTCTGAATAAATGTAAAATATTACGACATTTTCTAGGGTATCCTGTACTTACCATGGTAAGAGTATTTTTTTATTATAAATGCTGAAAATCATCAAATGCAAAAAAAGAGTTGATATAATGTTTTTATTTTAAATTGTAATGACTGAAATAAATAATCCAACAAAAATGTACATAAGTATATTGTCAATATTCAGTATGCGTTCAAATGCTATGCATAATCTGTTTTGTTTCAAATACGAGGTTTAAAGTAACAAGAGCTTATTAAATCGTTTAATTTTTATTTTCGAAATTGAATTTTTAAAAATACATCATAGCATAATCATTAAAAAATCTTTATTTTTAAATTTTTGATTGAAATGAAAAACTCGATAGTCATATATAGTCAAATATATTTATAGAGTTAAAAACATATTTATAAAGTTAAAAATATATTTTTTTGAAATTTGACATCAAGTAAGTCAACTTCTTTGTTTATACTTCTATGAAAATGGTGCATTTTTCAAGAGGGAATATATATAAGAACATTGGAAATTAAAAGTTATGCTGTTTAGCAAAAAATTGATAACTTCAATCATTGAAACTTATAAATTCAAAAAAAAAAATCAAGATATTTTTTGTTACGGTGTTAACAAGCAAAATAGTAATAATTTTCAAAATATATTTTTTGGACTCATGGAAGTTTGAAGCATGAGAGCACATAGTTCGAAGTTTTTTGACGATTGCAATACTTTTTTATACTTCCTGCTCTAAAAAGTAAAATAGAAACATGTAATAAATACTCATAAAGATTATTATGCAATAGCTCAAATTTCAAGTTATTTTTTAAATACACGAAGATACGATTGCTAAAATTAAATCTGAGAGTTGAGTCTAAATTACATCATGTGCAAAGCAATGTTAAAATTTTAAGAAAATTTTCTTATTTGCGTTTATGCTCATGGAGACAACGATTTTTACCAAATTTTATTAAAAAAATCTATGTACCGCAGAATATAAGAAGCCTTACTAAAAATATACTAACCTGATAATAAAAATGATAAGACATTGGCACCATATATCATGGAGACACTTACTATGGACATCATTATCAGCTCCACTCCCGCCGGTCCCTTTGAATGGATGGTAAAATTACATCCGTACAGCTGAACTAGACATCAAATACCGCGAGAAATCTTGGAGCGTAGTTTATTGATCTAGGATGAAAGAAGATCTATCCGGATATTCATGAAAGAAAAATATAACAAAAGCTCGAAAAAAGATATAACGTATAAAATTCTTTGGCAAAATAAGAATTGCTTATGCGATTTTAGCCCCTTCTAATATCTTGAGATGGCTATCAGAATCCAAAAGGAATAGTAAAAAATGTTTTTCATATTATGAATGTACTACAATGTTTTCATATGCGTTTTTTTTTATAACTGATACATATAGCGCAATACCATTAGCTTGATTCTGGCGTGAATTAGTAGTTTTCAACGTATTTTTATAATGTAACACCTTTTTATTTCCTAATTATGTTTTTTTATTTATTAACCATGCATTCTCCCATTTATTTTTGAAGGAATTATAGTTTATGGTTATTTTTAAATGGTTATGGTTATTTTTATGGTTTTTATGGTTATTTTTATATTTAAAATTCTACTTATGAAATGATATTTAACTTTATAGTAAATATTTTACACTTGCTGTAGAACTCATGGAAGCTGAGTTAAAGAAATACGATTTATTATTTATTTAAATCTAATTGAAGCATTGAATATTTGAACTATCAAATAATTTTTCCTAACACAAATAAAGAATGTCTGCGAAGAACTTCTAATATTTTACAATAAAGATGTTACATCCCCCTATCTCATTATTAAATTGCACTTCATGAGTAAGGTTGCAAATTTCTTGCGTGGCCCTGGTAAATATTAATTACGAAATATGAAGTTTTGGAGTGATATTAATATAATTTATATTGTGAATATGAATTTGGACTGTGACGAAAATTAAACAAAAAATTAAAACTGTAATTATAACATCACATAGATAATTTCATTAATTTAATGCACTGCCTTTACGATTCAAATCACTAGCAGCCTGGCCTAGGGGGGCGCGAGCCTTCCCCTTGATCTTGGCATCCCGGATTCGAGTCCTGCTTCGAGCATGGTTGATCTCTATCCTGCTTTCTGTTTGTGAGGCGTGTGAAAGAGCCACCTATAAAAAATGGGTCGTGCTGACTAATGTGTATCCTGCTTTAAGACAATCCATTGTCATCATTTGCTACAAAAGTCAAACTTCTGCATTCGGGTTCTCAGGGACTTTACTCACAGAAGCTATTGCACTCTCGACTTTAAATCGCTGATCCTCGGCGAGCTATTGAAGTGTCATAAGTAACAACAGAATGAATCATTGCGTTACATGCATACGAAGGTGTGATCGATAAACGGCCGTTCCTTGGACAGATTTTGTTGAAAATCTGATAAAAATGTTCATTTTAGAAGCCAAAACTCAATATCACAGTTTATTTATTGATATATTCATGTTTTTAAGTTATAGAATTCGTATACTTACTTGTATTTGAATAGCCAACCAAACAGATTTATTTTGAATATATTTCGTTCAGAGTTTGACATGTGTTAATGTGGTCTGTTATCCATATACAAAATTTCATCCGTCTAGTTCAAAGTGTTTTTGAGTTAACTTGTTCCCAGACATACTTAAGGACTAGAAAGCATTTATCAAACTGTAGAGGGAACGTGGAGATTCATCAAAATCTTGAGATGGAATTTTTTTGACTCAATATTCTCTCTATATTTCACATACAAGAAAGTGAAAAAGTTATATGAACTGTTTATCTTGGTGGCTTAGCAATCAATCAGCTTCTTTTCAACTAGATAAATATGTATGTGTACAATACGTATTTTAAATTCTTGAAAATGCTCCCCGTCCTGTTGTAGAAAAAGTTTTATCTTTGACAAAGCTTCTTAAATCTATCCAAGAACTAAAATAGTTACAGACTTCCTCAAAGAAAAACAAAACCCACAATCTGCTAGCGTAATGCAGGAACACATCTTGGCAAGTCTTCACAGTTGAATACACTTCCTAAAGTTGGCATCAGGTGGGTGAGATGAGGCAAATAGGGTGAATAGGAAATTATTCTACTGGAAAAATTCTAGGGGCAAGGTTACAAAGGAAATTCTTCAGTGGTATTGTTGCTCACTCAGTGTTTTAGCATTACTCTTTTCTAAACCGAACTCTTTTCGGAATATCTTTTTCTTAAAAATTGGTTCTATACCCATTTCCCTATATTATACGTGGATATAGTAAATGATTTTTCCATTTAATTCGTTGAGAAAAGGGATCATAGTACTGTAATTCATGTCTATTATTTACGAGTCGATTAAGGCATAGCCTGCTAGAAGATTTGAAAGTGACGAATAATGGTTGTCTTATGTTTACTGGTTGCGTTTTCAATCAACGTTGATGATTGATGGTAAACCAATGTGCTCTTTGGAAACATCTTGACCGATGCTGTCATGATTCCGCTGTATATTTTCTAGATATTTTCTGTTAATAAATGTACTTAGAGCCAGTTCCTATGAAAAACTTCTTGAATAAAAATTATCCCCCACATATTGCAGATAAATCTCATTCAGAAAATATGAGTTCCATTTAGGTCGTTCTATATTACTTTGAACAATAAATGATAAGGTATTATAAATTAATGAAGAAAATTTGAAATCCTCACAAAATAATTATGGAAATATAAAATTTGGTAACATACCTGGTACTTCTTGAAGTTTTTATAATCTCTTCTCAATTTTGATTTTCCATTTATGGACGCAATAATTAAAATTTTAACCTCATTTCCAGGCAAATTTGAAACAGCTGACTAACAAAATTACTTTCCCACTACTAGGAATGTATGTGATAATAATATTCATCCTCAACATATGTATACAGGAAATACGAAAGTTTGTTTTTATTTGATAAGTGATGCTTTATTTTTTGATGAGTGAGTTTGATGTGAGTGATGAGTGATGTTTTGTTTTTATTTGATGAGTGAATTTTCTTTGATATACACGGCAAATAACTAGGACAACACAAAAAAGTGCGAAACTTTAATTATAAAATTGAGCAGCAAGAAAATATAAAAAATGTAATTTTTCAATCATGCATTTATGTGTAAAAATTTGCGTAACCTAAAAAGTAATTTAGAGAAATATAATTTATATTTAACTTTATCAGCATAACTGATTTTTAATTATTTATTCCGAAACTTGAAATTGCTTCTCAATATTTTGATAAGAGTTCATTATATTTATGCATAGCTATTAGATATAAACTGAAGAACCAAAACAATTCTACTTTCTAATGTTATGTAAAGCCATCATGGGTACACAAAAGTGCTGCTAAGCGGCATGGCATGAGCTCGACTAACATTTGAAGGCATACTAAAGGGAATTCATACCATGCATTTTCCAGAGCAATCCACAAATATATAAAAGTACGATGAAGCGATCTCATTTGACAGCATATTGCAAAGATATAATAAATAATTGCCATATCTCGAAATTTAGGAGACTACTAGATGTATCCAAATTCAAAAGAAAGTCCCTTGAACCACTTAGTAGCAATTCACTAAGGGTGGGGCGTTGCATTTCCCCACTGCAATCGTCGAAATTTAGTTGATCAGACAGACATGAAGGAATGTGGAAGAACAAATAGGAGGTAACCTGTAACCTTTCAGATTCATCTCTTGACATATAAGAGGTTGCATATCACACTAATTGCACATGTCAATATCATCTCAAAGGCGTCATCAGATTGAATAGTACCATGATATATGTTTCTATAAACATATATCATTCTTTGAATCTATAAACACGAAGACAACCTCATATTTATAGAGTCATGATGTTTCCCCAATGTCATACACATATATCATTAAGAAACAAGTGGAAAGCATATTCGCCAATTTCGTTCACTTGTTTCAAGTCATCATCCAATTTCAGTGTTGGCTGTCACAAGTAAAACATAACGCTTTGTTCAGTGCAGTCAAAAGGGTACATCAGTAGTACTTCGGGTCTTAGAGTCCCATATCAATGACATTGATATGGGACTTTAGAGTTGATATACCTTTTGGATAGTAGATTTTTTGTAGACCTTTTGGATGGTAGATTTCTTGTAGACCTTTAGGATAGTTTGCATGCAGCCACTTGTTGATGTCTCAGTACTGAAATTCGCAAAGATTGGAAAAGTATTTCACATCTATATTACTTAATGATTTTCTGCAATTACCGATGTCCCGTTCTTTCTAAGTCTTTTTCCAGCTGCTTCGTTATCAGAACTTTGATGTTTTAATAGATATTCGAAATACAGCCAAGTAATAGTTGCACTCGAAATCCAAATTTATCGAATATATTATGTCTTGTCTCTAATATGCGATGTCTCTAACGTCATGTTCAAAACCACTTAAATTTTGATAAACTGCCATTGTAGCACCAAAAACCAACCTAACAGATTTTCCAGATACCTATTATTGACGCTGCTTTAATGTTAATCATTGTCACATCATGTTCCACTATTGATTTCACATCTCTTTTGTAATTATATGCACGATTGCAGTTTTTTCTGAGTAATAGTTCAGACATATTTATTAATTATATTTTAATGCCATATTTTGTTTAGTTCGGCAAATAAAATACGAGGGCAATCCCCCAAAAAAGGTCTCCTATATTTTTAGAGATACAAAGAACCGTTTATTTTCAATAATTCCTACATCACTTTAAAGATTGAAGAATGCTTTATTTTTCAACATAATCTCCATTTCGATCGATGCATTTTTGTAGAGGCTGTGGCAGTTTTACAATGCCCATGTCATACCAGCTTGCCGCCATGCCCTTCAAGAAGCGTTGAATCTCTTCTTTCACCTCATCATCGGAGCAGAACCGACGTCCAGACAAATGTTCCTTCAACTTAGGGAACAGGTGGAAATCGCTGGACGCAAGTCAAGACTGTAGGGTGGGTGGGTGATGACGTTCCAACCAAAAGTTTGCAGGAGAGTGATGGTTTGACAAGCGAAGTGAGGACGGGCGTTGTCGTGGAGAATGCTTACACCCTTGCTCAACATCCCTTTTCTCCGGTTCTGAATTGCCCTTTTGAGCTTCTTCAGTGTTTCACAGTACCTGTCAGCGTTGACTGTTGTCCCAGGAGGCCGAAAGTCGACCAACAGTACCCCTTTCCTGTCCCAAAACATAGTTTCCATGACTTTACCAGCAGAATGCGTTTGCTTGAATTTTCGTGGCTTGGACGAAGAGGGATGCCGCCACTCGCGTGATTATTGTTTTGTCTCAGGTGTAAAGTGGAATGCGCAGGTTTCGTCAGGTTGCACACACCTTCCGATATTGCAACTTGTCCGTTAAAATACTGTAGATGGTGCTTCTGGAAACCTCAGGAACCAAAATGCAGAGAGCATCCAGAGTGATCCTCCGATCTTTACGCATGAGTTCCTCAACTTTTGGGATTGTCTCATCTGCAATGGACGGCCTCCCGCTCCTTTCTTCGTCATGAATTTCAGTACGACCGGCTGTAAACTCTCTACACCACTTGCGAACATTTTTGACGTCCATGCACGACTGTCCATACAATTCCGTCAATAGGCGGGGAATTTTAACCGGTTTAATGCCTTTTTCCTTCAAAAATCGAATAACTGCGCCCACTTCGCACTTGGCGGTAACGCTTATCGGGAGCTCCATTTCGAATGGCTTCCAAGCCAAGACTGAGCATCCGAGAGATGTGGCCATGTGCTTATGTGGTAGCGGAGAAGGCACCACTCACAATAGTGTTGCCAACAACCCTTTTTTGGGGGATTGCCCTCGTATGTAAATCATCTTCGCCAAACTTACAGAGGACATATTAACAATTATTCATGTTTGTTTTAAAACTATTTTCTACAAGCCTCAAATTTCAAATAAGTTTTAAAAAATTCACCATTTAAGCATTATTAACCCATCTTATAGATACAAACAAGAAGTACTATTTTCCTTTATTTAAAACTGTATTAACATGAAATGTCATCTACTTTCTACAAGTTTAAAAAAATGAATTTCAATAACAAATGAAAGAAATGTTCGATGGGAATAAAGAACATTGTATTTAGTTTAGTTTAGTCATATTAACATCCCGTTGTAAAGCAACACTAGGATTATTTTAGGTGGATCTCGTAATTTTGAATCACTATCAGATGACGATTACGACACCTGAGCTGGCACCTCCTTCTCCACACCCCACCACACCAGTGGGGGACGTTTGGTCTGACAGATTTAATGTGCAAAAGACCCTATTACACGACGATTCTTCGGTGGAATCGAGACTCGAAACTAAAAACCCTTCGATTCCGACGCCGAGACTTCACCACCAAGCCACCGTAGCCTCAAAACACTGGAAGTGATAGCATAAGAAATAAGAAGAAATTAAACTTAAAGCATAACCACTTGCGCAAAGAAGTTGTAAATACTTAGCATGGTAATTTGAATGCTATTTTGAAGGACGCTCTCTTTCTTTTATATATAATTCAGAATTTGCGAGTTTCTTTTAAATTGCTCATATCACAGGGATTTTTTTTCCTTCAACATATCGAACATCTATATATATTTGAGAAGAAGAATAAAATGTAAGAGAAAGTAAGATATTGAACTTAACCCAATCATTACTAAAATTATTTAAATTTAACTACCTGAGAGTGCTGAAAAATCCGAGTTTTCATTCAAAAAAAAGAAAAATTCATAAGCACTCTCAAAAACCCCATTTAGAGCCCATGAAATAAAAAAGAGGCTGTTATTCAAAATAGGTATATGCTTAGTTAATAGCTGTTGTACAAACATATGTTCGGATACCCTTTGAGTGTTATTAGAAAACCTATGTTCTCGAAATTTAGGAGACCGTCTCGAATGAAGAGCGCTCTCTACGGTTATTCAATCAATCACGTTTTATGGAAGGGAATGGAATATAGCAATTATATCCAAGTGATTTCGGCCGTCTCCACAGCCTTTTGGCGTTTTTGTAATGAGTAAGAATCATATTGTGAAGATTTGAATGCTATAATAAGTATGGTTTTCCTTTTCTACCTATAATTCTGAACTCATTCTTTGAAATAATTTCCTAACAAACTCTCATGTAAATATTTCAACTAATGAGTGATAAAAATTAAAAGTGAGAAAGAATAAACGTAAGTTTTCTATGCGTGATGATAATCGTAACTGCTATCTTTGTTTGTTATCTATAATTCAGAACTATAGGTTATTTGCTCACCATTACTCATGTAGGAAATTTAACATGACAAATCAAATAACAAATGGTAACAAAAATACTGACTGTCATAAGAACAATTAATTTTTGACTGTCCTTTATATTAACCATTTCAAATCACCATTCTTCTGGGAAGTTATATTTTGTAGTAGGTTAAGCATACTTATCCCTTGCAAGCTCTTTCTTATCTTCCTGACTGTTTATATCGTTTGGGGATTTTATTTTCAATCTGGCCTAATTATCTAAGCATGCCTATGAGCTCAGGACTCAAGATAAAGAAGGGAGGAAATCCATTTATGTACTCAGAAATCTTTGAACCATCTACTCAGGGCTTTCTTAGAAAACATTGCTGCCAGTAAAATAATAATAATAATAATAAAGAGACAACTTCTTGCGAACGAAAACACAAACAGCCTTTCGAGACAGTAAGTTATCACAAAACTATCACACTTATTAAGAAAAATATGCTTTTCAGCCTCAGATATGTTTGAAACATTTTTTTTTATCGATAACAATACTCTGTCTTGGAACTCTGTGTTTAGGTAAAAGCAAAGATACATAGAGAAAAGAGACGACATGCAAATGCAGAAAACGCCACATCTACTGCTATGGTTTAAAATTGCCCATTTGTAAGAAATCTAAGCATTGAAAAGACAAATCATCAACTGTTTATTAAAAAAAAATAGATTGAATATTTTACTATTATAAATTTATCAAATAAATTTTTACTGTACCCTACAAATTAGAAGGCCTTTTTCCCTTTTCGATCTGAATATTTCATGCTTTTTTTCTTAACCCTTTATTTACTGACGGTACTTAAAAGTACCATTTAAATCTAGCTGATATCTTTACTATAACACTATTTTTGCCGATGGTATTCTAAAGAACACGGGGAATGTAACCCGAATAACATGAAGTTAATACAAGCTAAAAGTAGGAATTAAAAATATTTAATTAATAATTAAACTAATTAAGATATTTCTGTTAATTACATTTTTTTTCTTGGGTTCCCTGGGATTATTTTGAAAGGAAACTAAACGACTGGTGCAAAAAATGAAGTTGGAAAATGGATGGCGATATAATTCAGTAAATAAAAGGTTAATTTTCCCCCCAGAATTCATATTTCCTACAATTTCTAGGCATTTTTTTTTCTCATAATACTATTTTTTCCCTGAAAAGTCAAATTAAAATTCTTTGAAATCCTCTTCAAATGAATAAAAAAGAAAATAATTTTTATTATTAACATTTTATATTACCTTATTTTTTAAAATCTAATCTGAATTTCAATCATATTTACTTTATTTGAAAGGTTATCTATCTATTTTTGATGTTTATGCCGAACATGATATTATTTTCTCTGTTTATTTGATCTCGACATTTGACCTGTGCAAATGTTGATTTCGGAACAATATATACGCATGCAAATTTACCACGGAGAAATATTTCAGCTAACTTACCACCCTTATTAACATTCTGTTGATAACAACTAAGATAAAAGAATATTACTGATTGCATGGTTTATGACAAGTAATAAAAACACTTTTGTCATCCACCGCATTATTACAAAAAGCAACAAAACGGTGTCAAGTGATTTTTCACGTTCAGATACACTCCTTTATGCCTCATAAATCTCATCGATTTGGAAATTCCCCCTCATTGATACCGCCTCATCGCTTCTCAAAATCTCTCTTTATGGTAAAAAAGTACGAATGGGAATAGAAAAAGATCGTGAAGGGAGATCGCGCGCTATTTTTAGTTTAACGCAGACTCGTTTTGAAAGTAAAATTTCAACAGATTTTTTAGTAAGAAAAAAGGGATAAAAAAGCCATCATTAACCTCTTTGATCTGTCTCATTAGTAATGATACGAATTGGGAGATATTCTGGGAGATAGCAACCGCAAATGAAAAGACGGGAAAAATGGATTATATTGATCAATGAGACGACGTATCTTAAAAGTATATTGACAGGAGAATTTTTTCAGTTTAAAAAAAATAAAGCAATAATCACGAAAATAAAGTAAGCATATGGGATCATAACATAAGTACATTACAAAAAAAATATAGTATAAAACAGAATTTATGAAAAAAAATAGGTTGTCCTAAAAATATATAGAAATTCCGAATACATTGTATCTAAATTCGAATTTTGGATCAATTTCTTTGAATTATCTTGAAATTCCTATCCGGCATACTTTGAACTAAAATTTGAAGAAAATGTCGCTATAAAAACCATCACTTAGACTTGAACAAGAATTGATGAAAAGGCTTGACAGCAATTTCCTCTCCAAACAAATAAACAAAAAAATCCATGAGATAATTAAACTTATCAGTGAAAGCAGATATCGTTTCTTGCCTTCTATCTCTCAAAATCAAGTGACATACTCACTAAGACTAAGGGGGAAAACAAGCACTACGGTCGTTTATCATGCATTTGCATTCATGAATATCAATCAGAGTTTCTCCTTGTTTCCATAAACCGAATTATTTTACATTCGGTTTTCATTGATTCCATTTATTAATAAGTAAACACAGAAGTCACGTATAATTTCATACATTTTATCTTTCTCACATCATTATTCCAAATAATTATTCAAAGTTAAGAATCTTCGGAAACGGTTTCATCTCAATATCATTTCTTACAAGCTTTTAAATTCTGTACATAGTTATTTTTGTTTTCTTCTAAAGTAAATATTTTAGTATTTAAATAAAATTCAAATAACATGCCCACCAAACCGTTCATTGACTAGAAATGTGAATAATATGAGATGGTGTTCTATTCTGTCCACTCTACTGCACTTGTTGCTTTAAGTCCTGAAGAATTGAAAACTGACGACTATGGGAATATGTCACCTGTAAGTACCCTTTAAATATATTCCATGGGATTTAGGTCTCGGCTGATTGCTCACCAATCTGCAACAATTAATTGAGTCTGCGTAAACCAGTCTTTGCTGATTAGGTGTGAGTCGACTCATTGTCGTGTTAGCTTTCCTCCACCTAAGATATTTCCAGTTAGAAGTAGATTACTTTGAGATAAACCTTTAGAAAAAGATTTCGATCATCCTGAGCACTGTCACCCTTTAAGAAACGCAATATCCATTGAAACAGAAAACTCTCCAAACCATTAGAAAACACCTTCCTTGTTGTCAATTAAAGAATGCGTCAGGTCTTAGATCGCGTCAATGACATACCCAGCTGTCAGGGCCATCTAAATTGATTTTTTTCCGTCACTGAAGAAAACATTTAACCAATCATCCGTCAAATGTATTTTCTTAACCCAAAGAACGCTTGTCCTTCTATGGTGAATTTCAGCATATGTATCCGATGCGTTCGGTGATATTTGTGAAAAGGACAGAGTTGTTGATTGTTTGTAATTAACAGTTTTAGAATACCATCAACGTGCAAAATATCTCAGATAATTAAATGTGGAACTCCTCAAACGTTCACAGCTTTGAAATGTGGCAATAAGAGCCATTGATACTAATCTGAAGAATAAATTACTCTTAACCCATGGTGATCAGCACAACCCATGGTGCCATCTATTACAATAAGATTAAAACTAAATGTTGTATTGTAATGGCCGCTAATCTCTACATGTATTTTAGGTCATTTTTTGCAGATCAATTGAAACTAAATTTTGACGCCGAACTACAATTATAAACAAAAGATAACATATCGTATTTCATTGATAGTCATATCTACATGAACACGAAATTACAAATTACTAGAAACTCAGCCTTCTGATAAATTTGGTTCAAAATTTGATAAGAATTAATATTTAAAATTCTAATACTGTGTACCAAATTTTTTTTACCTAGCTTTTGTGTTTTAAAGTTGAAAAGTTCACTTGTTTGGTCATTTCACTCAAAATTTTATCGATATTTACAAATTTTGCTTTAAATCCAAGTGTTAAATTTTGTTCCTTTTGTCTTTTTGACTTATTATGTTCATAGAAAAACAGGCGTACTGATGTAATTCTATAAATAAGTTTTTAAAAGTTAACTAAAAAATAAGAATATTTAGATCTAAAATAAATGTAGATACAATACAAAATACAAACCCTGGTGATTCGTCACAATTTCGAATTTAATTTTTTTTTTTTTTTTGTAAATTATAATGCTTTATCTGTACTTCACACGTGAGAAAAATTAAAAAAAAAATAATAGAATGTTGATACATTTTTCCTGTCTTTTTTTATAGATGAAGACAAGAGTTTAATGAATTTTATCCACGCATTTTCTCTGATCCCGATCTCAAACAAACAATCAACGGACTTTCTATAAACCTTGTCATTTCTACACACAAGAAAAACCTTCATACCTTTCTTTTCTTCTATTCGGTCTGTGGACTTTGTAGATCTAAGTTATATCTTTTATTGGCGAGGAATACTGCCTGTTTTTCTACCGGATTACATGAAATTCCATTAGTTTGGTCTAGGAAGGAGATTGCTCAGTGAGGTATAAAAATGTTTTAGCCTGTCCTGTTATTAGGTTGTAATAAATGCAATGGTAGCTTATGTATGATTATATTAGTTGATCTTATATGCTTATAAACCAGAATAGTTAAGCTTAATATTTTCATTCAAACCTGGGAACGTATCATTGTTATTTTTTTTACTGATACAGAAATATTATAATTAATAATATAGTTATTGAAAGTGATAAAAAAATTTGATTGATTTGAAATCATTTCAATTTAAATAAAAGAGTGCAGATTATGTGTTAACCAATAATATTTCAAATTAGAACAATGTTACGTTATTATATTGTAATTTACTCAAATGAAATATCTTGAATTTTAATGAAATTCGGTTATCTATATTTTGGTGAGAAAAACTGTTGGTGTTGCTTTTAACTGCAGTTTTCCATTTTATTTACGAAAAAGTATAGTAAGAAATTAAAAATATCAGCTTAAGAATTTTAGCTGCCAACAATATTTGAAGATACTGGAAATTAGTTATAGATTAAAGATGCTTCGTCATTTCAACTCATTATTAAAATTTTGTTTAGAATTAAAATTCAATACCAAATCAAAAAGTTTTCTTAAAAATTAATAAATTTGGATACTTTTTCATTCCAGAAAAAAAATTTCCAGTAACAAGCATGATAACTGAATAAAACTGGTACTAAACTCATGCAATGTCATAAAGTCACTAATTCATTTCGTGCTTAACAATATTTCTCTCTTTTCATTTTAACTGGAAAAACCCCACGTTGTTTATTTATGATATAAAATGATCAAAATCAAAATTAAAAGAAAGTTTTCTTAATCTATACTTATAATAAAGCTCAATGTGTGTGTGTGTGTGTGTGTGTGTGCGCGCGTGTGTGTGCGTGTGTGTGTGTGTGTGTGTGCGTGTGTGTGTGTGCGTGTGTGTGTGTGTGTACGTGTGTGTGTGTGTGTGTGTGTGTACGTGTGTGTGTGTGTGTGTGTTGGCGCTCTACAGGCCAGACCGTTGGACCTACAGCTACCAAATTTGGTACATTGGAGGTGCATTGGAATTTGGAGCTTGGGAATGTGCACCTCCGAGCCCTTTTTTCGAATTTTTAATTAGAATTTGAATTAATTAAAATTTAAGCGAAATTTCGACTTTTTTCCGCTATAACTTCCGAAAATATTATCGCACAAACATGATTTTAACATCAATTTAAAGATTAAAAAATTAGCTTTCTAATGGTATCAGTGTTTTAATGTATAACTTAAGCGTCAATTTTTAACGAATTTTTAAAGAAATATTTTAACCATTTTTTTTGAGCACGTGACTGGATAAAATAAAAGAAAACAATGACGGAAGTTCAAATAAAAACAAAACTTTCATCGTAAATCAAGTCTAAAGAAATGATACTTTTAGCACGTGACTGGATAAAATAAAAGAAACATAAAATTTGATATTTTCTACAAAAATAAATGCAAAGCAGAGGTTTCTATAATCTTTTGCAATATCTAAATCATTTATTCAACAAATCTTCTTTATTTATGGTAAACCTGATTGAATTTAGACAGGATATGCATTAAACTCCCGACTATGGCATATTATATAATCGTTTGCAATATCTGTATCATTAATTCCATATTTTTTTTCTATTATAAAATGTGATAGTTTCTAAAAAAAATAAATGCAAAGCCAAGTTTTCTATAATCGTTTGCAACATCTAAATCATTTATTCAATTTTTTTTTCCTTTTTCGCTTTTTTTAAAAAACATATTTAATATTTTGGCAACACCAAGGAAAAAAACATTTTTAATTTCTGGCCAATCAATGCCCGGCATTACTTCAAGGCTAATGAATATGTGATTCAATTGAAATTTTTAGAACGCATTACTCATGGCGAACCAGCTGATCGCCAAAGGCGGCTAGTATTTTTATAAATGTCGATGAAAAGTTACAAAGGAAAGAACTTAGTTTCATTAAAGTTTTATAACTGCACCATAACGGTATGTCATTCAACTTGCAGTTGATACACTCAGACTAATATGATGTTTCTGCATATTTTATGAGTGACTATTTAAATAAATACATCTTAAGTATCAAGAAGTCAAAGATGAATTATCAAAGGTACTTAACCTAAGTCCAATCTAAAAGGCACCTACAAAATTTGATTTGATGCATTAAACACTAAGAAAATCGAATGATAGACCATTACTTCATTGATGTTTTAAGTAACAAAGACTAGTATTTACTTGAATGATTTTTTCGTTATTATCAGTCCGACTACAAAACTCAATTGTCCTCAAAGTTTAATTTCAGCATAGGAAATATAGTTATCTCGTAGTGAATAGCATAATTTATGTACCAAATGTTTGTTGTGTTGAGTGTCAATGCTGACACTCAATATGACAATATGCTGACAAGGCATGCATGAAATTTCAGCATAATTTAAACATTCTCTAGTTAAGTTAGAACGGGGTTAGCGCATTACTTCAGCGAAAATTCGACAGTCCTTGGCCAAGGACTGTCGTATTAGCTATTTGGTTGGAGTATATATATTAAATTTCTAAAAACGTAACGAGGAAATGTAGGTTAAAATTTGCAATAAAACTATAACTCATGCTTTAATTTGTATAAATATAATTGAAGCATTTGATTCTCCAAAGCATTCTCGAGTACTCTTTAAATAAGAGTGCTATCCCAGAAAAAGTCTTGCAAGGCACTGGTGTATAATGGTCACGAAATATCAACTTATGACATAAATTTAGCATTTTTATTGAATGTATTATGGTATCCTTGGCAAAATTTTATTAATTCCAGAAATTTGGTTGATAGTAACAATAGGGTTTGTGGACTGGATTTAAAATAGATAAAAGAAGGAAACAGTCATTTAAATAAGATTTAATGTACTTACTTACAGCAAAAAATGTTTCTTTCGACTTTAAAATTATTTTGAATATTCATATTACTTAAAAGTGGTTGGCCTTAGCTGTCTATATAGATTGAAATTCACAGCTGAAATAATTTCCTACATATACCAGGTTGTAAATAGGTAATTTAAATGTCATTTGCAATATTTATTTAAGTGTCATATTGTTACTTAAAATGTAATAAGTTATACAAAAAAAGTGTCTCCGCTCCCAATACTTTAAATGTTGCAGTTTGTAATTTTCTAAGTAACTGTGGACATATTTAGGCCAACCGATATATTAATTTTTATTAAAACACAGTGGCAGACGATGAAAAAGACTACGCTTGTCTCTCGTTCTGTATATATATATATGTGTGTGTGTGTATTAAAAAATTTATTCCACGAGAGGGCACTCAGCACTTCTTCCGGTCAGCAGTCAGAGAGGAGAGGGCAGAGAGAGTTCCCGACACCAAGGAATACGGACCGGCCGCTACCGAGACCGAGAAGGGTCGCGACCGGAAACCGTTGAGACATGATCCTCTTTAAAGGGCCGAAACTGGAATTCTTGTGTTAAAGAATTCATCTGCAAATGCTCAAGGTGCCTCGCGTAGGTGGAAAAGAGCAACTGCTGTTATCTACTGTTCATCTCCATGACATTGCAATTAATTCTTCATCAGTGAAACTTCATTGCAAAAATCATCTTATATTTAACCGTTCAATAAACCAATAATCTAAAAAAGTGGACTGATGCATTAAAATCCATCACACTCACATAATTAGTTTCGATGTAATATTTGTTGATTATTACATGAAGTTTTATCCCTATGAATCAAACTGTTCTTCATTTGTAAAAAAATAAAATATTGCTAAATTATTTATTCCCAATAAATGCTAGATACATATTATTATAATAACTGATCGAATGTGACTTAATTAATCGATGGGTTTTCTTAAATTGTAGGTAAAGATAATTATTTTTTTATATAGAGACTTGAGAAATAAAAAAAAATCAAAATTATTAATATAGCCTGGATCATAGCTCCAGAGGTTGATTTTATTTGGCATGTTAAGAAAAAAAAATCTTAATATCTTTATAAGAAATAACTTATCTTTTCCAATTAAACTGTTCTTAACTTTTAATTTCTATTCAATTTATTAATCAGTCTTGTGTTAAAAGTTACTTTCATTTATGCTTTAGAAAGCACAGTTTAATTACATTAAATTTCATCACTTAGAACAATAATCTATCAAATATAAGCAATTTATAGGATTTGATTTCCCCGTGATCTACGCCTACACGGTTCCAGTCCCGTTTCGGACATGGTTTATCCTCTTCTGTGTTCCCTCTTTTAGTTGTGTGAATGTGCCCTCTGATAAAGGAGTTGTGCAAGCGAATGTGACGCATGAAGTAGCTGAGTATTACTTTTGTCATAGTCGGCGCTACTGAAAAAACAAGAGACGCTCACTCTACTTAAATCGATGACAGATCTGCATACTGGCTTGCAAAGTGACACATCATTCATAGTTTTTCATAGTGCTTCAAAAAAGAATAAAATTTTATCATCAATAGTATTAACATTGATAAATCAAGAAAAGACAAACAAATCAGAGAAGTGACATTTTATTGTTTGGTTTATATTTGTTTTTGCATGAAAGGCAGCCACTTTTAGTTTAGGCCTTACCATCCTCTGTGCGCCATGCTGATACTCTGGCTGCAGGGGGAACGCGTCTTATTCTTGATGTGGGTGTTTCAAGTTCGAGTCCCTGTTCTGGCGTCGGTGTTCTTCTGTGTTCTATCTATGAGATTTGTGAATGTGTCTCCCTGTAAAAAAGGTTATGCAAGCGAATGTGGCGTATTTTTTGTTCTAGCTGGAGCTACTGAAAATAAATAAATAAAAGACGCTGACACAACTTAAATTGCTGATAGAACTGCCAGCGGTCTGGTAAAGTGCCATAAGTGACAAAAAAAATTTTTATAGCATGAATACAAAAAAAATCAAATAATAATCTATCTTTTGTAACTTCATGGCTTTCTAGGGAGGAATTCAGCTAAATTTTCTCGGAGGGGAGGTCAACATAGAAGTTTTTACCCTGGACCCCAATTAGACTAAGTTAGATCCTGTTTATACTTTAGAAAGCACAGTTTATTAAATTTCATCACTTAAAACTGCAATCTATCAAGTATAAAAAAAGTATAGACTTTGAAAAAGGAATACAATTTTGTCATCAGTAAAATTATCATTGATAAATCAAGAGGGGGTTAAAAAACAGAGAAATGACTTTTTATATTTTTGTTTTTGTTTTCGCTTGAAATGAAGGCAGCTACTTTAATTTATAGCTTGCATTCTACTATGGACCATTGTGCTATTGAACATCTAAAAAGTTAAAAAGTGGAATAAGAAGCTATAACAATTTTCCTTCAATGAATTTATTTTAGAAGCATATTTTCAATCTTAATATACATAATTAATAGATACTCATTTAGAAAACTCTACAAATTTGGACAATCGAATTAGCATTATTCGTTCTTTCTATATGAAAAGAATAAAAAGCTCTTCATTACACAAATGCATAAGTCGAATGTTATTTATTTGTTATGCACCACTCTCTCGAATATAATGAAAAGTAATGAATTCATAACGTCACACCATTATTAGCAAAGAAAATTGAATCCAATTACTACAGTAGCATTGCATTGAAACATTCGAGATCCGAAATAAATGCACCCCATCACCATTTCATGGAAAATGAATTGTTTAATTATTTCCAAGATTTGTTTCGCGTAAACAACGAGCAAAGAAAAAGCAAATATTGGAGAGGAGGAATGATACGATGAGATAAAAGACAAGGAAACAGATTGCAGATCCCTAAAGTGCACAAAGAAGGCATGCATCCCTTCACTAACAATGAAAATCTAAGCAAACGAACATTCAATGCCGTTTATCGTTCTAGAGCAGAGCACTCGTTATAACAAAAGAAAATGTCTTATCAGAATAAATAAATAGGAAATTAACGAAGCCGACGCCCTGAAATATTAATTTACCCGCCTCAAGTAAAGCACGTCGGATCAAAGTTTGTTGTTTTGTTTAAAATGCTTCTTTTGTTGCACTGTTTCTCATTTTTTTGTTCATTCGAGGCTCCAGATTCCAAAGTAGGGTATCAATGATAAGAGAGGGGTCGGGGGAGGGAAATCTGCATAAACAAAATTTAAATGAGATTTGCACTCGAGAATATGTTTAATGGATCGTCCATTGTTAAACACCTCACAGATAAACTTTTTTTAAAGTCTTCATAACGATCCTTATTGTTTAACTTTCTTCGCTCTTAATTTCTTGCATGTGTTTCTTTCAATATCGTTATTTCAAATTACTCACCGTTTTTTAAGAAGCAATTATTTTCCAATAATAGGATCGTTATTTTAAATACTGAGTTATCCAAAAACGGTCTTTATTTAATGGAAGAATTAAAATAAAGAGAGAAAAATGAAGATTTATGCAGAAAAATGTAGTTTTATGTGTTAATATTAAAAAATACTGCATTGAAATTTATTAAAATGTTCCCTAACTCCTAAAATCCTTCATGTTTATGAAAATATAATTTATTTGAATTAAAAATAAAAAGTAGAAATTAAGATTTTAATTATTTTTTTAGAACCATACATTGATTTTAGTGTGCATAATCCGGTAATGAAATAAAACTATCAAAAATATCGGAATATTTTAAGAAAAAAAAACACTCTAACAAAGTTACCAAAGTTACAATGCATTGCTTTTACACACACATTCATAGATCCAAACTCACTCTCTCTCTCTCTCTCTCTCTCTCTCACACACACACACACACACACACACACACACACACACACACACACACACACACACACACACACACATATATATATATATGTGTATGTATGTATGTATTCAAAACGTCCTGTATTATAAATCTTTGTTGTGTAGGAATTCATCTATCCTTGAAAACTCTCATTTTACAATGGTTATTTTGTAATTAAATAAATTTTGAAATAGAAACCAAATTTTCAGTTTACTAAATTTCTATCTAATATTTTGCAATTGAGCATTCATTTAATGTTTAATGTGTTACATCCATTTACAGTGTTACATTACATACATTGACTCTTAACGCCTCGATTTAATTCTTCTGTTCGAACTGGGAGTGTAATGTCACATCATCAGCTAACACTAACATTATTACATTATACGAACATTATTTCATTTGTTATAACCAATTTTATCCTTTAATTGAAGTAGTTCATACGAAATTGCAGATGAAGATAAATATAAATAAGCAATCTACTATATTGATTCAACTTGAGAAAAAAAAGATATCCATTAATATAAAGGTTGCCTTAACAGATATCTTATACCTTTATCATTTGTTTTCATATTGATAGAAAACATAACATTATTACCTGAATGAAGGGAACTCTGAGATTATGATTGAACTGCTTCATGATATTAGACAGCTAGATAAAATAAGTCGAAAACATCAATTTTTTTCGGGTCATCATAGCACACACACACACAAGAGAGAAAGAGAGAAACAGTTTTTTTACCTGTTGTGTTCTTGACCTTTCGTTCTTTGCTTAATTTTTTTGTTTCTGTTTAGAAGTTTAGTTCCATAACATTTTACAATTAAAAAAAGAAAATAATGAAGTGCATAATTATTTAGTAGTTTCAATTAATAATAAAATATTAAATAATAAATTACATATTTATTTAAGAAATTAATTTTTTTTACTTATTTGAAGAAATTTCAAGTATTTCTTCTCAAGAAGTTTCCTTAGTAATAAACAGAAATAACAAGTTTTTAATTTTCAAAAAACTAAAAGTATATATTTGATTTTTGTAACTTTTAAAATTTTCAAGCTAATGTAGGGACAGAAGCTATCTATTTTATTAATTTTTTCTATGTTTATTTTTATAAATATTCAATTTTTACACTATAAAGTTATATAAAATAATTTTTAGTGGTATGTTTATATAAAGGTTAAATTATTTTCTTTCAATATGCATTTCATTAACCACGATAAATGAAATTTGTTTTTGGGAAATTTTTAGTTAACATTTAAAATAATATATATATTTTAAGTATACTATATCAAGCAATGTAATCATTTTCATGAATAGTGAAAGAATGAACATTTATTAGCAATGATTTTTAGTAATTCTGAGGATAAATAATGAAACCAAATTAGAGAACAGAAAAATCATTAATAAATTAGAACTTAAAATATAGATTAAACGTGATTGAATGAGAATAATTCAAACTGATTTACAACTCCTTTAAAAACTTTTGACAGCAGAGTGATATGAACAAACTCTTATTCTAATTGATAACTTTTTGGAAAAAATAATTTTCACCTTCTGAGAAATGTATCATTCTGATACTCATCCTTCCACGTTATCAAAAAAATATTACAACATCAAGAAATGATTTGATTATGTAATAAATATTTGAATTTTCTAAAATGTCTCCGTATTCAATTGAATCACATGACTTATAGAATTGCTATATGGATAATATATCAACTTATTTGGGACATTATTTTTTTTTTTATTTGAAGAAAACATTAAAGCTTCAAATGCTTATCTATATTCTGTTGCATCTCGCGTCTTCCACAGCTTAAAGTATTTATTTTTACAACTATAATTCTTTATTATATTGCATTATTATTGTACAACATATAGTATCGATTTAATTTCTTTGTAAAATATTTGAATTTATTTGCAAGAATCGTATCTATATAGTGATTTTAAAGAATTACGCAGCCAGAGAGATAATAAAATGAATATTCTTGTGATTTATTAAAAAATACATCTATAAATATTTCATATAATAAAAATATATGATGACGTATATAGAAATTGCTACGGGAAATTTGTTCTGCTTATTCATATGGTACAAATCTATAATTAGAATTACATTAGTTTGACTTCAAAATAGATTAACAATGCTACATGCATTGTCAGCTATTGTGATTATGTAATAACGAGCTTTATTTATGTATCCGACTAAAACGCAACAGTTATCTAAATATATGGCGTCATTCTGTAGCTGAAATGACAAATCACTCGGCATTTTGTAACCTAATGTTATTACGCACATCAGGTGATGAGATGTAATGTAGCATCCATTTGGTACACTATTATAATTTGGAACTTAATCCTTGTGTTCGGAAGTTTATAATCACGCTTCTTGACTGTTATACTTCTATTAGAGGGACTGAAACGATTACATCATTTAGAACTTTCCAACTTAAATTGAAATAAACTTGGCTTTTAAACAAATGTGAAATAGTAGAGCAAGTGTGATGAATCAAAAAGTCAATTTCTGCCATATAAACAAATTTTTACTTTCATGGACCTCAACAATGAATTGAGTTTTCATATAAAAAATTCAATCTCTAAATTTTTTGAAGAAATAGTAAAAAGAAATAATAATTTCTTGAAGAAAATAAGGATAAAATATAATGATTTAAGAATATATTTTTATCAGTGAACTTATCGAAGATACTTTGATTAAAAATTTGGAATTCTAAATAATATAAGAAAATATGAGGCATCGATAGGACAGATATAAAAAACTTAATTTAAATCACATTTCTAACATAATCTAATTTTAGATTTTTGGTAATTTTTATAATACTTTGTGTAAAAATTCTTTATGGTGCTTTTTTTCATTATGTCTTCTGCGATTTTGCATTAAATCCATAATTTGAGGAAACAAAAATTAATTTCTCTGCTTTCGCACACATTATTTTGCATGTTTCAACTAATATTATACTTTTACCAGATTCTGCTCTTCAGACTGCAGTTTGTTTCTCATTGTCTTAATATATTTAACGTATTGACTTCTTAATATAATTATTATTTGAATTGTTTGATACATTTACAAATTAAATGGAGATGTCATAAAAATTACAGGATTGTATACTTATTTTCCCCACAATAGATGATGCTACTGATACGGAATAAAAATTTAATGAAACTAATTATTGTATTGGAACTCAAGCTATAAATTTTAGTTCTTACAAAAATTAATAACAAATCATATACTGAAATTTCAGTTTCACAAGTATGAAATTTAATTGATATTGTATTAAAAATTAGAAGTTGATGAAATTAATATTAAAAAAATACAGATCAAATATTACCAGTACTTTTTAATTAATTATTTTCCTCCTGACATTGAATTATTTTATATATAACTGCAATAACTATTCGAAGAAAATCACAACATTTATTTCCACTAATAATGCAAGATGAATATCGAATAACATTCATTTTAAAGGCATATCAAATGCTTTACATTTAAAAATGTAAAAACTCAATTATTTCTAATAAAGAAGTACAAATTTGGAAATAATGTGGAATTTTAGTTTTCTTTTAAATAGAAAAAGACATTTATAAATGTCTGATTTCTTCATGCCATCAGTTTTTTAAAAATTAAAATGAATCTTTTATAATTATGGAATAATTAAATTTACATATTATACATTTCTTATATTACATTCATAAGATATTTAAAAATTTATTTGAATCAATAGGATAATATTTTGAAAAAAAAAAAAAAGAAGTGTTGCATATTATCCTTGGAGAAAGTGTTATGGGATTTCATTCTACATGTCATGAAATGTAGAATGATTTCTAAGGCTAATATATTTGTCAATACAAATTGCTTAGAATAACAAGAATCTTGAGAGTTTATAAATCATAGCGAATCCTCGAAATGGTTCCAATCAACTCACTTAGTTTTATTTACGTACCTTTAAGCTTTTTATGAAGTTACATGAAAGAGAATCTAGGTTGAGGCTCTTAATTTAAATCTTGAAATCTTCCTTGCAGTAGTAGAGGGGATATATTGTCTTCTCCTTAAAACTTCCATATCTCTTCAGCACGAAGTTACTTGATTTAATGTTTTTAGTCAGCGGATATTTCGTATAAAAAAGATTCAATACTACAACCTTCAGTAACGATCTCACCAGAGCTTCAATTTCCTGTGAAATCACTCTCAGATGCAACATAGGATTTCGTTTGAAACCAGAACCGATTAACAGTTTTTTTTGAAAGATTGTTTGATACCAGTCTGGAAGCTTGTCAAGTAGTCTATTATCAATGTTTAAAAAGTATTATGACTTGCTCAGTTGAATGAAAACTATGCAAATCTCATCCGCTATTTTGCATGCCATTCTATGAAATATGGTGGCCTTTTAATGTATTTTGTGCAATTATTTAAAAGAAAATAATTTGATATCAATTATATTCAATTGAGACACATTTTTTTCTGACATTATATTATGTTATATGTTTGTATCAGGTTAATGTAAAGAAAATAATCCCAATAATACTGTTATTAACAGATTATATAATTCCATGATCATAATGAATGTAGAATGATGAATATAATAAAAATATCTGTGATAAAATTCAAATAATTAATATCTGAACAAATATATTCATACTTCTGCAAAATCACTAGGACATTTTCCTTTTTCTTCAATTCAACGATGCAAATAAAATAATGCATCGATTTTGATTCAATTGAAAACTTCCCTATAGGGGTTTGAATTTCCGGACAACAGGAACAAAGCATTGGTTTGAAGAGAATTTTAATTAACAGAAGAGATCCGAACCAAATTTTGTAAATTTCAAGCAAAATTAAATAACGTTGCTAGCAAAATGTAACAAGAAAGTTCTGTTTGAAACTTAATACTTATTTTGGAAATGAAATCAACTAGACCATTTTTATCGTATTAATTTCATTTAGTGGGAAAAATTCCCGGCAAATATTATTATTTAAAAAAACACGAAGACTAATGTAGCAATTGTTCTTTAATTAAAGTAATGGCTTGAAGCTATTACAAGTAAATAGAAACAAGATAACACTTTTTGTTTTACAAGAGGACTTTTGTGAGTGATAATATTAATTTCAATAATCAGCAATAATTGTGTTAGTTTATTCATCTGCCTTTAAAAACAATATTTAATTAACAAGACTTGCTTCTGTGCATTAGAGCCTTAAAAGCTAATTTTATTTTGATCTATTAATATTCTCTTGCGAAACAAAGTATTGATTCAAATAACACTTTCTATTCATTGGAATACTTTGAGACTGAATGAGGATAGTTAAAAGACAAATATAATTTTTTTAATTTTCATGAAGCACATTTTTTACAGACGTTTACAGTCAAGTAATTTAAATATATTTTGTATCTGACAAGTGGTAACTTCAGACGTGAAATGATTACCTTATTTATAAAGGACGATTAAGCAAAAATAGTCTTTCGTTAATAATGATGCGTTAGATTCTTACAAAGATTAGAGAATTTCTTCATTTTCATAACTTTTATTTAAATGCTTAGTTAAAAGAAATATAAGATAAGTTTTATTTTCTTTTAGTCAAGTAAAATATATTCAGGTCCTGTGAATTATATATTAAATAAAGGGTACACTTTATAATAAATTATGTTACATACTGATTAAATCAATATTAATTATATTTTCAAATTTACAGTTTAAGAATATTCTGTAATTGACAAGTGTTCTTTTCGTCTACAAAGTTACCAAATTGTCCAACAAAATTATTCAACAACGGCAATAATTCATCGATGAACCAATATTCCAATGATTAAAGTATTTCATCGTTTCCAAACATTTTATTCGAATTGTTGCCTAATAATAAGGGAATTTGAACTATCATGATAATTCACATGTTATATAAGTTATGAGTTAAATGTAAAATAAAATAAAAATGTACTCTCTAAAAATACTATCTCTTTTAGCAAGTAGACAATTTATATATCGGTACTTTTCGTACGGGTGCAAGATGTCGCCAATGCGAGCAAAACGCGAGTCAAGTCGCCAAGCGAAGCGAATGATAAAACAAATGTCGCAAGGTGAACAAAACGCAAACAAAGTCGGGAAAAAACGCGTTTAAACGTTAAATTCGATGTAATTATGTATTTTTGACAATATTTCACTTTTTCCGACAAAAAATTATTTGGCGACTTTCAGGTGGTTTATTAATTTATCTCGTATAAAGGATAGGTACCTAAATATATTTTGATGCAAACAAGTGGCCACCTTATTTTCGAAATTATCACTTGATAAAGTCATTAATAAACAATAATAATTCAACAGCTCATCATGAGTTAATAATCCTTTAACGATTAGAGCATATTAAAAATATCTTAAGTATTAATTTGAAGGAAATGTAATGTGAGGTGTTAATATTTTGTGTTTATGTGAGATATTTCCTATTTTAAAGTTTTCCTAAATGTAATGTTCTTATTTTGATTTAATTGATAAATATTTATTAATTACCAGTGACAAATAAGGAAAACTAAATGCTCTTTTTATAATAAATTGTTTGATGTATTATTTATGGAAATTTTGAGCTTTTTTTATGTGTAGAAACGTTTTTTTAAAGAGGGCCTATATTTTAGAAATCATCAAAAACAAATATTGAAAATAATTGCTACAAAGTCTAGAATAATTGAAGCAGAAAATATTTTGAAGCATATAAAAAAGAGATTAAACGTATTTTTTGTACTTCAATTTATTGAAAAGGAATTATTATAAAAAGTAGAAATTAATCTGATTATCAGGTATTATTATCAGGATTGTATTTCCATAATCATTAATGATTCCTGGTAGCTCATTATTTTTTCTCTTTTTTACTTTGAACAAAGTCGTCGTATTTTGGTGTATTTTAGTTATAAAAAAATACTAATTTTTTTGGAGTAATTAGTTTATTTTTCACTTTAACTAAGTGAAAATATATATATATTTTTCGTTATTTTTTTAAAAATGAAATAGCTCCAAACATATCTTAGTTAAGATCATAAATCTAATTTTAATCCACATGTACTTTTAAAACGCTTTGAGTTAATATCTTTAAATACTAATCATTGAAAGTGTATCTTCTTGTCTTAGTTTAACTTAGAATATGTCCTTTTTTCTTATCTGTCTTTATGAGAAATAAAGAATAAAATGCAGAGATATAAAATTGTTGAATTGTCCAATAGTTTATTAATCAGATTAGGAATTTTTGAAATATGTTTATTGATTGCTAAATACTCATATTAACAACATGGACATTTTAATCTCTTTTATGTTCTTTCATAAATTTATTTTACTTTAAGAATAAAATAACTCATTTACCGGATTACAGTTCATAAACTTCACAGGATTGAAAAATTCTAATAACTGAAGTACATAATATAAGTTTATCTATTTAGTAATATATAAATAAAAAATAAAATAATTTATGCTATATAGTGAAGGAGTATATCCCAAATTGACTTTTGAATAACTCAAACAAATAAATTACCCAATTAGTTAAGCAGTCTAAAATATTTTAACACGTTGATGTTTTGTAGAGCTCGTTGCGTTGTAACAGTGATATGGGGGAGAGCGTTATCCTCTTGGAAAGCTTCCCCTTGAATGCTGTGCCTGAATAGCAGCACTACATGTTGAATTACCAGGTTCATTTACAAATTTACTGTCAATGTGTTTGGGATAACCACGAGAGCACCCCTACAGTCCTAGGAAACTCCTCCCAGACCATGACTTCAGATGTATTTCCACTGCATCTAAGCCCGAAACAGTTTGGTTGCAGGTACTTCTTTCTGACGAAAGCGCGATCATCACTGGCACCAATGCAGAGTCTGCTTTCATCAAAAAACACAACAAATCTCCACTGCGCCCTTCAGTGGACTCTGTCTTGACACCACTGGCGTTTCAAACAGTAATGGCTAGGAGTCAGTGGAATGTACGCAATAGGGCGCCTGGTTCAGAGCTCTCGTTGAAACAGTTCGTTGTGCAGCGTGACTGGTACCAACAGCTCATTGTGCCACTGTGGTACCAACAGCAGTTGAAATTTCTGCCGCAGACACAGTACTATGCATTACATCCGTATGCCGAATACGACGGTCTTCCCTTTCAATAAAGCCAGTTGCCCGCCCAGAACTCGAGTGCCTTCCTTCCCTTAACTTCTGTTCTCAACAATTATGCACAGTGGTCAGGTCAGTTTGCAGTGTCGCTGAGAGAAAATCTGCCTCCTCATACCCCTATTCCTTCAAGTTCAAACTCGGTGAACTATTGATAATGGCTCTTTCGTCTTCTTAAAGACATTCTTGGCTGACATCAACTCTACTTCATATTTCAAAGATAAATAACGCTCACAAACTGTATTGCAAGCATTTTAAGCAAACATGATTTAAAATTTCTAAGTGGCGCTACTAGCGCCACATCTATGCGTGCGATGTGAAATTTGAATCAATGTCCTCTTCCAGATGTATAAACATGATGACCAATTTTGTTTATCTAACACACTTTTTTCTTGGTGTTGGGATTTTTTCCCTATCAGTATATACAAGCGATCTAAAATTTTAAACAATGATAATGGATCGGTTTTCAAAAAGCGAATTATATAATCATAAAGTTTTAGAAATTTATATATTAAATAATGAAATAAATTAATTATTAAATAGAGGAAAGCTTTAAAACATTTTTTCTTGTTTAATGAATCCAAATTTTCCTAATAAGAAAAAGAGATAATTTGTACCTTTATTTAAGGTAACATTCTTGCAGCATGAGTTAAATTACAAAAGAGTTTTTAAATCTAAGCAAATAAAAAAAATACTATTTAAGCTGCACAACAATATATGTTATTATTAAGACAAAAATAGTTTTCCCATTTGTGCAAAAAATCTTGCTTTAAGAATTAAAAAATATATATGAAAACTATTTCAGCCTTCAATTAAACACATATTATCTCTTAATTTATTTTGAAACGATGATAAATTAATCAACTAATAAACTATGCTATGGATTTTGTTATACTAGTTTTGATACGGTGCTAAAAGTTAAATTTATTCAAAAGTTGATGAGTCTAATTGCTTAAATATAATATTTATAATTAAATTGAAAATGGTTCGTATAACCAGTGTCATTATAATATGCGTATTAGCATTGGATAATCATTGTAATGTGTCGTTTATTCTAGTATGAAACATGGATGTGAATGTAGCTTTACATGGTGACTGAAATTTCTCGAATTCATTCCAAGCTCCCAAGTTATGAAATCAATCTTTAGAAATGATCTCTTGAATGTCATTTAGAATCATTTAGACAACATCAACTGGGGCAAAGTCTTGTTGAATGCAAATTTGATTCTGTTTCTCCGAGATGACTATACGTAATTGAATAATAACCATATTTATTACTGTTTGATATAAACAAAGACAGTTGCATTATTATTTCTTCCGAATCAATAAATCTTATTTTTGTTTACTGATATCAGAATTATAATCTCATATATAAAATTATTATTTCTTCAACATTAATTAATTTTATGAAACAGTTTGATATCGGAATAATTGAATATCTTTGAGGTATAACCATATATATTATATTGCAATATAAGACTTGGTTTTTAATTTCTTCAACATCAATTAACCTTATGGAAGAGTTTGATATCAGAATTATTGGGTTTTTTTAGGTATAGCCATATATACTATAGTTCGATATAAACAAAGATACTTGCATTATTATTTCTTCCACACCAATTAAGTTTATGAAAGAATTTGATAGTAGAGTATTATTGAATATCTTTTTAATACTAATATTCAAATCTTTAAGATGTGACATGGGGATAATAGTATAAAAAGCTACTTAAAAGTTAAAGTTGCTGAAAAATGAA
The DNA here is from genome assembly GCA_026543055.1 of Argiope trifasciata. Taxonomy (NCBI): domain Eukaryota; kingdom Metazoa; phylum Arthropoda; class Arachnida; order Araneae; family Araneidae; genus Argiope; species Argiope trifasciata. The sequence goes on along the minus strand of JAPMOQ010055289.1, from coordinate 1,410,781 downwards.
TAAAAAATCCGCAGTGATGAAAAATATAGTAAATAATAACAAATACTGAAATTTCAAAACAATGGTGCCTTTATTCATTTTAAACATATTTTAGGAAAGAAACAGGAAAACACGCACACAATAAGAGATAAAATATATTTTATTATATTTAAATTCATAAATAATATTTTTAGAATACTGCTACATACTTTGGATAAATAGTTTTTATGCCAGTAATATTAGAAGCTTTAATTTCATCTGAACTTTATCTAAACTTTTGACGAATTGTTTGATTTACATAATATTCTCAAAAACAGTACTTAAAATATGATAAAAATTGCATTAAATTAGGTGGCAAATCAAACGGTCAGATTTACAAATGAAAAAACGGAATTCAACATGTTTTATTAAATATATTAGGAAAATTAAAAGTTGAAGGTTTCTGAAGTGTTTCAATATACAGGGTGATTATATTTAAAATTTTTGTTTTGAATTTATTTTTTCATGTTTCATCAGTTTCAAACTTCTCTAAAGGATAACTAAATTAAGATGGAGTTGTGAATTTATTTTATCTTTTGTATGAGTTTGCTATACTTTTGAACGTAATATTCACACAAAAATTCCATGCTATTCTTCTTTAATACAAAAAGTATAATTTTCTACTTTTATCTTATCACATTTATTTTATGCCTATAATTATATATTTGTTGGCTTATTGACTTAATCCTTAACTGGAGAGTTGTCTACGAGACCGCACTTCATTTACACTAAAATTGGATTTTTTAATGAATGTATTAGTATAAAACACCGCCAATGTATATTGAAGATATTTCTCTTGAAATATAGATATGTTTTAGAATATAAAATAGAGAATATAGAATAAATAAATTAGAATATAGAATAGATATGTTCAAAATATAATATTATTGAAAAAAGTAATTGCTCAGGAACATACATTTTCTTATCAAATTACATGTTACAATAACTAATACTCTTGAAAAAACATATTATTTTATACATTTTAAATCATATTTATTTTCCCAGTTTATAAAGGTATATAGAAAACAATATAATGTAAAATTTAACCTTTTTCATATCTGCGTGTGTGAGTTTCACAGCACGGTTTTCTAGGGCATGTTAAGCATTAAGATTAAGAACTAATATAAAAGGTACCCATAAACTATGTATATATTTCTCTTGGTATATTAATCTATTTTATAAATTTTTCAAAATACATTATCACTAGAAAAATTAATTATGTTTGAACACACAAATCAGAATCAGTTGAATGCGAATTTTCATCGCAAAAACTCTTCCGTACAGTTATAATTATCCCTAAAATAAAATTCTGCTTCATTTAAAAGTGTCTGCTGCACTGCTTCATTATAGTCTGTAAGAGCTAAAACAATTCGTTTGAAGGCTGGCAAAATAGAATTTGTTTGCTTAATATTATGTTTGACACTTCTCTGTTTTTCACATCAAAATCATTTCGAAAAACAACTACCATTAATCTCAAGTAATAACTAAAGATAAACATTTTTTGCTTACTTTTCGTGATATATTTTCCTCCGTAAATCCATTTGCTAAACTGGTACATTTTCCCCCAAAAAAGGAAAAAGAGCAATTTTCTATGTTTTTACGATCTTCCAATTTCAAACCACAGAATAGAAGTACTGGAATTTTGCCCAGCAATATTTCAGCTGTTACTCCTATATTCTGCAAAAGAATTTAAAATTCGTTATTAACTTATAAAATATAGATATGATAATTAATGAAAATTATCAATCACCAAATGAAGAAAGAAAATATTTTATAAATAAAGAATAATCCGCTTAATTTAAGACAATATCTTTATTCACAGTGATTGGTTCGAAAAATGGAAATTCTATTCAACAAAAAGAAACCTAAATTTCATTTACCGATAATTCTTCATTTATTTAAAAACATCAAATGTTTGATATACGTTCTTAGAAATTTAATTTGTTGTGTTTGAATAATAAATTAAATGTTGCTCTTTGAAAAAAAATTTTGAACAAATTTTGGTTTGGTATAGTGACGGCCCATGTTGTATTTTACTCTCTTATCATTATTTACAAGAAATAAATTGGAATTATAAATTGTAACATATTTTCATCTAAAAGATTAAGTTTGGTCTTACCTTGTTCTTGAAATGAGATTTAAATTCCAAATCTACTAAAGTAAGAGACTACTTGCAAGCGATGATTGGAAAGAGTTTAAAACGTTGGTTGTTTAAGTGTATTACATGCTTTGATGCTAAAACCTCAAGCTATTTTCTGTAATTCCATCTGATACTGTTGAGTCCATAGGTATGATATATACCTTGCAACATGAAATGGGACAACTTTGACTACTTGTACGATGCGAAAATATTAAGAGTGATTTTTTTAGCAATGGAGCTTGAATCGATTTACTAGATCCGGTTCTGGTTTACTATTTCATGAAATCGAATTCACCAATGGCATTTTACAGTGAAGGAAAGAAACAAAAAAGCACCAAATTCAATCAAATTGAATTTATACCAAAGAGACACGTTTTTTCTGTTATCTTTTTTTTTCTTCTTCTTTTGTTTCACATTTGTCATGTTTATGCTGCTGTCAATCCAAGAAAAATGCTTCATCATCAATTCTTCAGAACCATGCTATTCTACTCCCTATTTCTGGATTTTGAGTTGAAATTATTTTATGGTAGAGATTTTTATAGATAGTATTAACAGATAAAAAACAAAATGTAATAAAATTAATGGGAAATGGGCATTGCTCTTTTTGCTAATGTTTTATTATTCTCAGATTTTAATATTTGTATGAAATATATATTTTAAATGTAAACTAATACTTTCAGCAATTCCCTCTTGCCTTCTTACCTCCTTTTTATTTTTATCCCTCAGTTTTGATCAAGCAATGCACCCATTTCAGAGTGTCCTGCCATATTTCATTTACGATCATATCATAAAAATTTTAATGCTAAAACAAATTTTTGAAGAAAAAGCAGCATGCACTTTAAAGACCATTTTTCTAGGTATATAGAACATTTTGCTTTAAGGAAAAATAATCAGTTTTTGAATACTAAGCAACATTTTAATTATTTTTTATTGCCCATGTTTCGTTCTTCTAACTGGCATTTTAACTTTTAACTACTACAGTAATTTTAAGATTCGAAAAATTCCATTTGATGTCGACATGCATATGGCAAATTCAGTTAGGACTGCTTCGGAGTTGTCATTGCAATAATGTTAATGACGTTAAATTCATACTTTGAATTGTCTGTGATAGAAATACAGAACTTATTAAGCTTTAATGCTGTTAGACATATTTATCTTATTTTCCACACACTATTTATTTTTTCGTTTTTTTCTTGCATTTTGCTTGTGAATTGAATTAGTAATGGTACAGATTTTAGGCCAAACTTATGACCAATTTATGAAGAAATAAGGTTCTTCATTATTTTTCAGGAGTATTTAAACAAATTATTTACTACCTGTTTGAAATGAAATGGAAACATAAACAAGTTTAGAACATTATTTTGCACTATGCATCATTTTTTGACAGATGTCACCATTTTAACATTATCCTCTCCCAGTTTTACAATGTATCAATGTTTCCCAAAAGTCATTTGGGAAGCATTGAAACATTGTAAACTTTTTCTGGGAACATAACATTTCCCACTTTTTCTGAGAACTCTCGTAAATCTAATCTATTTACTATCACTGTTATCCCCTTCTATTCTATTGTTTATATTCATTCCATTTCCTCATGCTTAATGCTGAGAAGTAAGAAAATAAGAACAAAATTACTAGTATAAATTTTATCGAATAGTAATTAATGAATAAAAATTTTTGTTGTAATATTTTAACAAATTATATCTTGAAAATGAAAATGGGACATCTTCATAGGTTTAGTCATAATTGATATTTTTTTTTTCACTGAACTTCCTTTTGTACAAATGCAGAGAATATTGATAGAATTCAAAAGCTGTAAGAATGAGTTACCTCCCTTAGAAAAAATGATATTAAAAAAATGCACTTTTCTGTTTAAAAATTTTGAACTTGGGGAAAATATATATATATGAAAAAAAGTACCTATATTTTACGAAATTTTCTATTAAGTATTGGAAATGTAAAAAAAAAAAAACAACTAAAAAGTGAGCAGTAATTAAAATGAAATTCGTACTTGATAGCATATTATTTAAAGTGTGATTTAAAACATTTTTTAAGCTTTTTTTAGTAACAAATTACCTTCATATGGAATTAAACCTTCTTTTTCGGTATAGATTATAAGACAGCTCCCAAAATGTCGTTCCATGAAAAAACAACTCACTTCTCCGAGATAAATAATATACTTCCAAGTTTACTCGAAAACTGAACACATCAAAGCATATCAGAGTTAACTCAGTCCATATTTTTTCCCGACTTTTTCTTACTTCTTCTTTTAAAAAGTAAAACCTTGCAAGCATGAAACAAAATTCAACAAATATATATATTCCTTTTCAATGACGCATCAATTCCAAATTTTCCCTGTGGAAGCATGGACTGCTGATAGAAGATCTTCGAACGCAATTCCGAAAAAGAGTGAGATGGGGAAAAAAGTATGAAAGATCCGTTGCTTCAATTGCAAAATACCAAAGACCTCGAGAAGCCGATGTGGCATGAAGCTGGATTCAGTCGACCGTCGCTGAAGAAGGCGCTGAATAGGGAGCTTTCTTCCCCGCTTCAGAGTTAGGGAGCGTTGCTGAGTGTCGACTTATTGATCCGGATGGACCAACGGCGCGTTTTTAGAGATGAGTTTCTATCCGTGTCCCTACCAATTAAAGGGGTAGCTCTAGGTGATCCATAAAGAAGACAGTATCTCAGAATAATCTTCCTTCGAGATGTCTGCCTAATTAATCAAATTAATTAATTAGTTAATTAATATAGATACTGAGGGATGTGAACATAAAGTATGGGATCACATGGATTTAGAATGGAATTCCCTCATTGTCGGGTTTGAGTTCAGTTAGTTGAAACATTGATGATTCAATAGGGCTTAGGGAATTCATATTTTATGTTTAATCTTTTCCAATGCAAAAATCACTAATTTTTTGATAAAAAATAATATTTTTTGATAATTACTTAATAAAAAGTAATTAAAACGAATTTTTTCTTTATTGACCGAAATAGGAATTGAATTAATTTTTTAAATATTACTTGCGACGATTTCCTTTGGCAGGATTATAAATCAAATCAAGCAATTAATGCTTTAATTTGAAAGGTTGAGGCTTTATTTCAGTTCTTGCGAATTCTATATTGACTGCAGATTTAGTCTTGTAAAGTTTAGGGCAAAGCTCATCAAATTAGATTTGATTAATTTACAGATCAACATTTAATAATTTTGGACAACTCCCTATGCATTTAAAGTTCTTAATATTAAAACATATTACACCAAATCTTATCAAGATGAAGGATGTTAATTTTTATTATAACAGAGTATTTTTTGTCAAATTTTTTCTTCCATGACAGATAACATCCTTTTAAGAGCATATTTTGGTGATATCCTTCCCATTTACTTTGTTTTATTTGAGAAAGTTTTAAGCATTAACCATAAATATTTTTTTAGATTTAAAACATTAATTTTATTTTATGCAAAATGTATGTATGTGTATCCATATTTGTGATTTTCAACTAGTTATTTCTCCTCCCTCCTATAAAATTTTTCTTTTTGTTGTTGTTTATGACACGTATTAAACAAGTCCGCTGACAAAGTCAGCTATTTTTCTTAAAAAATGGAAACTCGCAGAATACTCTTAGGAAACTCTCAGAATTTGTCTTTCCATAGAATTATTATATTAAGTCTAATATTTCATACTTTACTTTGTAAGCTTTTATCCAAACTGAATATTAATGAATATAATTCGAAAGAATGGAAAATGGAGATGAATCGATTTGTTAATTGTTTCCAAATTTATTAAAATAATAATTATAATTTGCGAATATAAAACTTAAACTGAAAACTGTTAATACATAGCAGAAAATAAATTCATCCCCCCTCCCCAGGTTTACACACTTAGATAAATTCTGATAAATAATTCAAATAAGTAGCATTTAGACAATATGTAAGGATTATTACAAAAAATAAAGAAAAATGGAATGACGATACAGAGCTATAGCGACTCTACTTTTAAATACAAAATGTGTGAAAACTAGTTTTAAATTGTTGATAGCATATCAAATTCTGGAGTGGAAACTTTTATATATTAACCCAATCAGTAGAGATAAATAATACAGGCAATTATCGACATTGTGGAGAAAACGAAGAAAATTTATAGCTTCTGCATCAACTAACATAGTTTAATGCAACAGACTGGTTGGAAGGCAATTTGGATGCTTAATCTGCTGTCAATGCATATGAATAGTTTAGATTAATCTACAATTTGTCAATGTAACAATAGCTAGTGTGTGCTGATATGGAAATGATAAACATATAAACTTTAATATATTTACATGTTATCTTTTTCTCTAAGCAGTGTTAGGGATCGCAAGCATTCTCGGCATCACAAGCAAATGCATACTAGAGGGTGCTAGGGAAGATGATAGGGATCAAACAAAGTAATCATTAACAAAGTAATTAACAATAATTACAACAAAGTAATCATTAAAAACGGTTAATGCATAATTCACTTATTAAAGTCAAATGTTATCAAGGGGCGAAAAATTAATATCATGTCCTTTTCAGTATTTTTGTTGTTAACTGTGAACAAAATTATTAAACTACACTCAGGGAGTTACCCCTCCTTACAATGACTCTTCATGCATAAAGTGCAACACATTACTTCCTAGTTTTTAAACTATTTTGAACTGCAATCCAATCATCTTTAGTTTTCAGAATTTTCAAAATATCTTTCAATTCGACATTACCCTAGATTTTTCAACTATTTAGGTTCTTTGGGATGTTTTGAAGAAAAAAATGGAAATCAGTTTTACTTCAAAACCCTGACAGAATATTTAGTGAAAGCAAGTGACAGTGTCTGGTTATCCTTTGAGAGGTCTTTCATATGCTTATTGATATGAAATTTAACTCACCTTGAGAAGCATAAAACTGAATAATATATACAGTTGTTGTGATAAAATTTTATTAGAAACTAAATCAATATGCCTGTTTGATAGTATCTGTTTTTTTTTATACAATGTTATTTACTATCCTTTTTGTAATTGTGGTTTTATTTACCATTTGTTTTTTTTATTTTTCCGTAAATGAAATATGCAAAGATCGTCAAAATGTTTAAAGGGATTTTGAGAAATCTCCAGTTTCCCTTCTCGTTGATCATGAAAAATTATTTCAGTTATATTCAGAATGTCTACCTGTGATCACTTTAAATTGCTTTAAGCAAGATGCACGAAATTTGGTATGTTGTCTTAACAGCATATTTATAGATTTCTATCAAACTTTGAATGAAATTTTATTCTGAGAAAGTACGTCATTAGGGCCACTTGAAAAAAAATGATAACTGCAAAACGAAATAAGCTCAGTAAATGAAACTTAATATAAATATTTAGCATCTGAAACGCAAACATGAAGCCTCCTCATTAAATCAAGGGTTTAATCATTTGTTTGTTTGTATTTTGAATGTATGAAAATGTGATAACTCAAGAATATTTCTGATTGATGATGATTAAAAGATGAGATTTGATATGCGATCTTCTGATTAAAATTACAATTCTGTAACAAATTTTAATATAAGTCGTTGAAAAAAATGCGAACCAAATACATGTATTTTCTAGCAACTAGCGATTAATCATCAAATAACTTTCGTAATTATTTGTCATTATAATTTGATTGATAATATACAACAGCAATTTCATTTGATATATATTATTACTCATATGAAATACTTTGAAGTATACAATTGTGTACATCAAAATGATTGCATGTACATAATACTTCTTACTGTTGACCATCCACATCATCCTGGATATATGATCATCCAGAAATGTTACTTTGAAGTACACAACTGTGATCACTTATTGCATTAATGGCCTTATCCAAGGCCTATATATTTTGTAGGGAAGAGGAGAGAGCGGGCGATAAAGTTTCAGAAAGACCACCGGAGATGTTGATCAATTAATACGCTTTTTTTATTTTCAAAAATGTAAAATTGAGGCTTAACAGTTTTCGCTACTATGCTTTTTTAAAAAAATTGTTTAATCTGCTTTTATCTATTTATTAAAATGCTGCCTGTGTTAATCTGCTTAAAAGTAACACAATTTTTCCAGTTTGTGTAAAAGTTTCGCTAAGCTATTTAGTTTATGAAACATCTGTTTTCAGAGTTAACGTAAAAGCATTTTAGGCATCCTCCCTGCATATTAATTCAATAATACGTATATTCTATAAAACATGCTTCTAGGAATGGAAGAGAGAGAATTTAATTTCGTTTTTGATTTTTAAACCGCGTTAGATACCCAAGTTAAATAATTTCCAATCACATAAATTTTTATAGCACTATAAAAGTGTCGATTATATGCCTGCTGTTTGCTGATTTCGAACAAACCCAGCCGACCAAAAGTTTTCCCATGATTCGATAGTTAATTTTAATTGCATGAATTTACAGTCAAACAATTTAAAGAGTTTTCGCAGACGAAATTATCAGTTTTAGAGGCGAATAAGTCTGAATAACTCTGCAGAGTCTCTTCCTCAATAAATTTAGCTAAACTCTAACATTCTTATAGTCTTGATTTAAATGAAACTATGCTCAGCTTTTCTATCTTTAATTGAAGAATTAAAATTAGATTTTACTGCTGTACAATTCTATGTAATTGAATCAATGTGTTTGTGATACGTGCATCCTTTTTTTCCCCATGGAGCAACAATAATAATGCTTTCTCTTTCATACTCTGTGAAATTCTTTATTGCTTTTTACCATTTGAAATATATAAAAGTGGATGGAACTTGTCAACAAATTTGACTTTAAGATTTTGTTAAATCACTATAGTCGAGAAATGCATTTATGGAGTTACGTTTATGAGTCTCTGTGTCTGTCTGAGTTACGTTTATGAGTTTATGAGTCTCTGTGTCTGTCCGTATAGGCAATAGTTTCAGACCGTGTTTCGCTGGACAAATGAAATTTGGTATGGCATTTCATTACTATATTTGTAGACATATATCAAATTCTGAATGAAATGCATATAAAAGAAATGTGTGTGTAAAATAACAAAACTGAGTGCAAAAAATGTTGGGTTTAGATTTCATTATCAAAACTATAGATTTATTTCAAATTATGGATTAACTTATGGAATGTGGCCTGAAAATTTCGCCCTCTGTACATTTTCATGAATTAAACATAATAACTCAAATGCTTAATAATTTATAAAAAAATGATATTTTGTAAGTGATCTTGAAACACAAAAATCTTGTCTTAAATTTTGGGTGAAAAAAATATTTTAAAATGCATCCTGATATGCAGTATTAATGTTTATTTCCTGTAAAAAACCCATTGAATAACCGTTTAGACTTTCTTGATATCCATCATGTTATTTTTATATACTTTTTATACTCCTTCTAGCTATGGTATAAGGAAAGAGAGACTCCTTGCAAGATTTTTATAGCAGTGTATAAACTTTATATAAAGAATTTTATAATATTTTAGGAGAAAAAAACAGTCGTATGCAAATTAGTCAGACATTTGTTTATCTTAAACTAAGCAAAATTTATGAAAAATAATTTTGAAAATCAGTAGTGAAAGTTTCAAGATAAAACATTATTTTTACGTTATTTTAAACGTATAGAAATCGTCAAAAATTTCTAATTCAAGATTTAGATAAATCTCCAAGTATTGGATGTCCCTGTGTTTGAAAAGCCCATTTTTGTACAATGTCTATTTGTGTGCTTGTCTGTGACAAACAAATTTAAAAAAAAACAATTTGAAGTATATGGTTGAAATTTGGCATACGGTATTTACATTAAATTTGCAGTTTTATTTTAAATTTTGAGTAAAATCTGTTCAGAGGAGGTCCTGTCTGGCTCTTCAAATATAAGCTAACATGGAAAGTGCAGAACAAAGATAGCTAGATGGATGTAATTTGGTGCTTAGATTTAACATCCACAGTGAAAAGACCTGTCGAATTTTAAACCAAACTCAAAATTTATCGAAAACAAAAGCTGGTTGAATGTTCATTGGTCTGAATTCGCAGAAACATATAAATGCTATTATTCAAAAATAAAATGACTTAAATATATTAAATTTGATATGGGATTTTGTGACTACAAATGGAGTTTTGTGTAAATTTTTGGTCCGATGGTTGAGAAACGTGTCTAAGAATAATTTTGATTTTCAAATACTATTAATGGAATTAATCACTAAACAAACCGCCAAGGATGAGTGACTCAGTAAAAACCGTAAATTCTCTCCAAAAACTGTTATTTCGTAGCTTTGCATGACAATGCAATACAACACAATCTCTGGCATTGCACGTTTAGTCGAGAGTATGCTAGAAAGATTTAGGGAGACCACTCTCACTGGTTTTGTTAATCATCCTAACTTATTAAATATTTACTGAGATAGACAGAAAAAGTAATTTGTTTCAGCAATTAGAAATTTAGTTTTCAAAAAGTTTTAAGAAATGAAGCTATAACTCAATGATATACCAAAGGCCTTTTTCACATTGAGGTTACCCATAATAAATCTAACTAGCAAACCCAATTCAGAATTCCTTTTTTTCTCTAGACTTTCACTAAGACTTAAGTTCTTAAGTTTTTTTTTCCCTAATTTCTAACAGCTCTTTTACTAAGCAATTTGTCAAGAAATTTTTAAAACAATAAATTAAAGTGATTGTCGAGGTAGAAAAGCTCATTCTCTCCAGCCGCCAATATTTACTTGGAATAAATTATATCGTCCAAAGCGTGGTGCTCGCACTGAGCCGATTTTCCATTGAGAAGAAAACGACCTCAGAAGAACAAAATGAAATAACTGAAAATGAAACATAAAGAAGATGAAAAAAAAAAAGATGACTTTCTGCCGAATGTGGTGTGCAGCACTGCATGGAATCTCACGTTTGATCTTCGGTAATTATCATCAATCACTTCCTTCGGAAAGAGTGTAGCACGTTGGTGCTTAATTTCTAACTAGTGACCGCCATTTCTAACAGCCATTAGTTTGCCATTTTCAGTGAACCCAGCCGACCAAAAAACACATTAAGATTCTCCACAGTCCAATTTCCATAAACATGCCTCCTTTTTTTCTACTTTTAACTCTTAAAACTCAGAGGAGCGATTGGACAGTAACAGAACGCTGGATACAGTTGCTCTTTAAAATCGTATTCCTCACAAAATTGCATCTTCCTTTCATTTCCCAAATGTCATTCAAAAAGGGAAAAAGAGATTTAGGACCTTAAATTAAAAATCTCTCTTGACTCCAGAGATTTTTGAGAATGGAATAAAATGTTCCTCTTTTTTTTTATCTTCTTCTTGGGACGTGAGAAGCTCAGTTTCGAATGAAAAAGCAGTCTTTGGCCTTAAAATGAAAAAGGGCCTTCTGTGCTTTAAATTACAAATAGTTTAAGATTTCCATTTTTTGTTTTAAAATGCAGAAGATAATTTATAAATATTAGTTAGTCTTTTCTTTATTTCTAATGTCTGTATTATTAATCATTTCCATTCTTTTATTTGCTTATGCCTTTGTTATTAACCATTCTTATTCTTTTCTTCGCTTCTTATATTGTGTATTATAAATCATCCCCGTTTTTGAAGAAAATTGGTTTAATAATCATGTAATTTGATTTCAAAATTCCCAATTCTAAAATTATAGTCACGTTTTTAAGTAAATAAATTGTAGACAATAATATTTAATTTCAAGAAATGTTATTGAAATATATATTAATCAAGTACCCTAATAATAATAATTATTATTATTTTGCAATAATAATTATTATTATTGTCAAAATTTGAAACAGTCAGGTGCGCTTAATAATATTGATATTTTACTGGTAGATATCGAAGTAAAAATGACTGAATTTTAAAGCATCCTCAATATTATGTTATAGAATTCTAAAAACTTTATTTCTACGTGACATGATACAGAAATTATATAAATTTTTCTATGAATCAGCATTCTAATAAAATTAAATGAGGTAAAATGAACATCTCATCGCATAGTAAATGTTTATGGAAGCGTGAGATGCAGTGGCTTAGTGGAAGAATTTCGGCTTTCGGACAGACCACACTGGTATTACTGTAAAGTTTCGGTTTCAGTATCGGAGGAAGGGTTTAAAGGTTCGAGACACGATTCCGCCGAAATCTCCTCTTGTAAGAGGGTCTGATGCAAGTGAAATCCGTCGGATCCAAACCTTCTCCCGCTCCTGTGGTGTAGAAATTTGAAGAAGGATGTCAACTCATTTGTCGTCCTAGGCATCTGAACGTGGTTCAAAATTACGAAATCCATCTCAAAATAATCCAGTATTGTTTAGAAAAAAGAGATGGTAATGTAACTAAACTAAAAAAAATGAACTTTGCTGTGAATTCTAGATCTGTGTACATGAAATAACTCTTCCTTATACAAAATTAAGAAATCTATTGAATGTCAGATCTCGGGATGGAATTCAAAATTGTTAGATTCCTTCCAATAAGGTCTCATATAGCTTCAAAGTTATGTATAGTGATGCAAGTTTGTCACTTTGATTAAAACAGAATTCTCACACATAGCGAAGTTTTTATGCATTACCGAAGCATTTTATCATCGATGAGAGTTTGATGCACTACTGTTTTAGAAAATCCAACAATCACAGCATTCCCAAAGTCACACATCTTGAATGAGATAATTTTTATTTAATAATAGCAAAAAAATTGAAGTATTAAATTCCAATAAACAATCGATTTTCATATTCATATTTCGAGTGCTAAACATGCTTCCGGCAGAGTTAAACTTTCTGGAAAAAGTTGTTCCGTAAGATAAACAGATGGGATTTCCTGAAACTTTCTTTACAATGGGAAAAAGATTGGACGAAGTTGAAAAAAAAATGTCTTAAAACTATCATAGATATATCTTTTCAATATGGTAACTATATTCTAACTCTAATAGAAGTTAAAAAAGATATTTATTAAAAACAATTTTTTTCAAAAAAAATATATAAAATTTTATGTGATGTGAATCTTACGAAAATTGATTATTTAACGCAAAATAAAATAAATAATAATGAATAAAAAATAGTTTTTATAATTAAATTGTCAGATTTGGATGGAAAGAAAAAGAACATATAAAATGAAAAAGCTTGTTCTAATTTTTATGGTTTTTAATAATTTGTGCTATATATTTCCATTGTATTCTAATGCTAATACCATAAATACAAATATCAGTAATTTATATTGTATTCCATTAAATCACATGTTCTTTTTCATACACTTTTAACTAATTTAATTTTTTTCATGATTGTGTAAAAGGAATTTAGGCAAACATTTTGTAATATATTTTCACTTATTTCCGGTGGCCCAAAGCTTTGAAATACTCAACAGTTGTATAACCTAAATGATAATACAATATTATAATATTCTAGGGCTTTTTATTATAAATCAATGAATAAATTCACGAAAATATGTTGTTATCTAAGAATGAATTGCAGAGAAAAGCACGTTGCACTTCATATAATTAAATAAAATGCGTTTCCAAACTAAATTTTACTTTCGCGTGAATTTTTACGCTGCTTGCGATGCTCGATCTGGAGATTTTAATGATATACAAGTTTTAAATATCTTGATTAAAAAATAAAAACAACATATTTTTAGAACGTTTGTCTGTCTGTCACTTGGTGTTTTAAACCCGATAACTCAAAAACGTTTTGAGTAAGATGAATGAAATTTGGCATTAATACTTACTAGCAAATTTATAGATGTTTATAAAATTTTGAATGAAATTCATTCAGAGGAAATCAATTTAGCAGGCGTAGGACATGAACATTGATAATTGCAAAAACAGAGATCTGAAAGAATGAAATTTGGTTCAAATGTTCAGTACTTTTTAAATAATTAATCAAATTTGTAAAAAAGGTAACAGTTTATTGGTCAATACTTTCGCATACATGTAACCACAAGGACTCAAGAAAAAGCCACAATAAATAAAATTTCGTGTGGGATATTATTATTATAAATGCAATACAATGCAATTTTGATTACAATTAGTTTTTAAGCAAAGTCATCTGATTGTTAGGTACCCTATGTAAACCGCATGCCATGAATTAACCACCGTCATGTGATAAATTCTCTAAAAGTATTAAATTCACTTCAAAGATCAGTACTTTGTAACTAAATTTGCCAATATTATGCAAGGCTTTTACAACCTATTTAAATAGTTTGCATTAAAAAATTGTATGCACATTTTAGAAAGACCACTGCCAATTTATTTAAAAATTTATTTAATTTAATTTATTTTAAATTTTATTTAAATTAATTATTTTTATTAATTTTATTTAAAAATTTGAAGTTAATTTTTTCTTTCAAAACTCAGAAAAGCTTAAATAAAAAAAACTATGAAAATATTTTAACTTTTACTACATTACAGTTTTTTTATTGCTAAGACCATTCATCCTATTATCTATACTTATAATAAAGCTCAATGTGTGTGTGTGTTGGCGCTCTACAGGCCAGACCGTTGGACCTACAGCTACCAAATTTGGTGCATGTATACCTTGGAGGTCGAGAATGTGCACCTCGGAGCCCTTTTTTCCAATTTTTAATTAGAATTTTAATTAATTAAAATTTAAGCAAAATTTCAATGTTTTTCCGCTATAACTTCCGAAAATATTATCGGACAAACATGATATTTACATCAAGTTAAAGATTAAAAAATTAGCTTTCTAAGGGTATCAGTGTTTTAATGTATAACTTAGGATACTATTTTTAACGAATTTTTAAAGAAATATTTTAACCATGTTTTTTTATTACTTGACTGGGTAAAATAAAAGAAAACAATGACGGAAATTCAAATACAAAAAAACTACCATCGCAAATAAATCTAAAGAAATGTAACTTTTAGCATGTGACTGGATAAAATAAAAGAAATATAAAATGTGATACTTTCTAAAAAAATAAATGCAAAGCAAAGGTTTCTATAATCGCTTGCAATATCTAAATCATTAATTCGATAAATCTTCTTTATTTACGGTAAACCTGATTGAATTTAGACAGTATATGCATTTAAATCCAGACTTAATTGCATATTTCTATAATCGTTTGCAATATCTGTATCATTAATTCGATAATTTTTTTTCCATTATAAAATGTGATAGTTTCTAAAAATATAAATGCAAAGCCAAGGTTTCTATAATCATTTGCAACATTTAAATCATTTATTGAATAATTTTTTTCCCTTTTTCACTTTCTTAAAAAAAATATTTAATATTTTGGCAACATCACCGAAAAATTTTTTTAGGACACATTACTCATGGCGGACCAGCTGGTCGCCAAAGGCGGCTAGTAATATTATAAAAAATAAGTTTAAACCCTTGTAGACAAATTATTATTAGTCTAACATCTAAAAATTAACTTGTAAAAGACGCCCAATGATCCGCTTGATATCGTTGAAGATAAGTCCCAATATCATCAGGGGAAAATTTGGCTTTGCTTTTCTTCTTTCATAATGTCATCATTATTTTCATCTAGATTGCTCAGCTATGCAAACTACAGGCTGAAATATATAGCTTAGGTACTATAAAATGTATTTAGCCCAGTAGAGGAAAAACGGCTTTTTTCTTTAATAGCGACCATTAAGGAAGCTATTCGAAGTCCTCTGTTAGGGCTACATTTCTTCTCTGAACCATCAGTACTGACAGGATAAATGGTACAATAAAATATTACTGTTGACGATTTAAATGCCACATTAAACTTCATTGCCTCCATGCCTTGAGAACTCGCATTTTATTGTTCGGGAAAGGCGATGCACCAAGTCTTGAAAACTTTTAGAAGTTGAAGATCATCAAAATGAATTATTATTCTGCAAAACTGCCTTTAAAGAATTCGATACACTCTCCTGTTGTTTAGTTCTTTGGAGAAAAATGAATGTTATCTATCCAGAATTTTGATACTTTAAAACTGTATTATTTTTTGATGTT
Source organism: Argiope trifasciata (assembly GCA_026543055.1). Lineage (NCBI taxonomy): Eukaryota > Metazoa > Arthropoda > Arachnida > Araneae > Araneidae > Argiope > Argiope trifasciata. The sequence goes on along the minus strand of JAPMOQ010055289.1, from coordinate 1,394,721 downwards.
GGTGATGTGCCTTGATGTCTTGATCAAATCTGTTAATCTGTTAATCTTCAAAATCTGTTATACGAAGACTTTGTTTTGATAAATCTTGCTTTTGTACACTCACTTATATATTGTGCTAAAATATTTTTTATCAGAATTTTTATTATTGGTTTCTGTTTTAGCTATATTTTCTTCATATTGCCTTCTGCTAAATAGTACGGGATTATGGCTTTATTTGTTACTAGCCGCCTTAGGCGATCAATCTGTTCCTCAAACTTAATTTTTGCTAAACTTTTTAATTAAATATTTTATGCAACTTGTATTTTAATATCTTCTTCACAAAAGTATTTTTAGCTTCAAATTTTGATAGTTATATATTATTTGATAGTTATATTATTTATGATATTATAAAGGCCTCAAGCCATAATGTACTATGTATTTATCTAATTTTCTTTCAAACCTCATGAAATTTCAATTTTATGTAAAAGTGCAAATGATTAACCTATTATTATCGAAAAAATTAACTAAACCATGTATTTTTTTTTAAATATGAGTTCTGAAAACAGAGAGATTCAGGATTTAAATCATGGGTACATTACAGAGTATCTTTCATAATGTTCATTAAAGAATACATTACGAAAGATTTTTCATAAATTTCTCAAATTCAGCATAAAATTTAGTTTTCAGTTTTACCTTTATAAGGATTTAGATGACTTGCATAACAATATTTTCTTCATGCTTCGGACAGTTACTGTATTTCAAAAAATAGTGAAGCCTAAATTTTATGTAGCCCTTTGTTCTTAAGAAATCATATTCTGCGAAATTACCTTGACACCTCAACTTTTTAATAAATAAATAAACTTTCTATCTCACGGATTATAACTCTTCTGCTATCAAATCTAATTCGAATAAGTTTTGAATAAAATAATTCAGAACAGTCAACATTTTCATAATCACAGGCTAATTAGTGTTGATAATCAGAAATTCTAATCCAAAGTATTTCATAAATAATTTCATTTTCATCATTTATTTTTATGTATACATATCTGAATTTCAGTTCTTAAATGTAGTTTTAAAATTTAGTTGTTTACTGCCTCATGCTTTTTTGAAAACTTAACCTTACCAAGACTAAAAATAAAAATGGTAACTGATAGAATGTTGCATAGAGAGTACAGTAGGCTTATTTTTTATTTTTTGTTAGTCTTACAGTTATTTTCGTTAAGGTTTATAAAATTTATAAACATTTTCACTCAAATTTATGGAAGGATTTCAGCTACCTAGATTAAATTAGGGATCGACAATATTTTTATATAATGATTCATTTAGTGTAACTATAATACTCAAAATTAATAAAAATATTAATTTACATTACTCTCATTTTTTTATTCGCCAAGTTTAAAAATCAATTGGTTCTAAAAGAATGCTGGTTATATCAAATTCCAATTACACCTCATGCCATACACATCATAATGTCCTTTATTCTCTCAAGATAAATTTTCAAATGCCAAATTGTAACAGACTTTAAAGCAGTTCCATTTAATAACTTTAAATCTACTCTGTTTGTGCATGCTTCCTGATGGAGTCGAATTACATACCATTATAGCGCCATTAGAAACTGTAATGTCTGGATACTCTGTTTCAAACTGAGCCCAGCCATTTGGGGCAGTTAAAATTCCTCATTCACACTGATTATAAATAGAGGAATTTTTATTCTTTAGAATCCAACAATAGGAGAAAATTATATGATTAAATACATACACAATGTACACACACGTGCTTCCTTATTCTTTTATATTAGCAGATATAAATGAAATTTATGATATATTCATCTGCATGCTGTCCGGTATGCTATTGATTTTTGATCTATTCTGTGACTAAGTTATTTTTAAAGAAGTTCCATTTTATTTTTATATCTGTTCTGTTTACACTTACTTCCTAATGGAATCTAGTTCCATATCATTATAGCTCTATTAAAAACTTTAATGTCTCGATAATATGTTTCAATCTGAATCTAGACTTTTGGGGTAATGCGGTTTTTCATTCTAATTCCTCATTAAACTCTGTATATGCCGGCGTGTCTTCCCCGTGATCTGAGCGTCCCAGTTCGGGCGTGATTGCTATTCTTCGTTCTATCTGTGAGTAGTGTGAATGAGGTTGTGCAAGCGAATGTGCACCATCAAGTAACTATGTCGTACTCTTAGCCCAAGTTGGTGCTACTGAACAAACAAAGAGACGCTCATTTCGGCTTAAATCGCTGACAACGTTCTTGTAAAGGACCATAAGTAACAACAACAATTATGTTTATAATTATCAGAATTTTTATTCTTTAACTTTTGATAAGAGCAGAAAATCATACGATTAAATACATACACAAATGTTCTTTATTATTTTTAGGTTAGCAGATATAAATCAAATTAATTACATATTTAATTTTATACTGCTCGGTATTTTGTTAATTTTCGTCCATATTTTGCTATTATGTGATTCTATAAACATGTCTTTATGCTGTTAACTTTTTAATCACATGTTGAATATCTGATAGTTATAGTGATTTTGTTAATGTACGTTTTCGTGTAGTTGCACTAAATATATTTTTTATTGCAAACTCCATGCGTTTTATTTAAATATACTATTAATTGCACATTGTATGTGTTTCTATTAAATATAATATTTAATGCATTATTCGTTTCTTAATAAATTTAATGAAAAAATATATTTCAGAAATTATATTTATCTTTAAGTATTTTAATATCTGAAAGATATTAAGAATAAGAAGCTAATCTTGTTATCTACAACTTAATAAATCTATAGGGTTATTATCTATTTATCTATATGATGGTGACATTCTAATCACATAATAAAATGAGATTTAGAATTTCAAGTAAGAGTAAAGATAAAAAAAATTTGAAATGCATAATTTGAGTTTTTATCTTCGTTTCACAACAATTATAAAATTAAATTAATTTTGTATTTTTAGAAATTGTTCTTATTTTTTTTTATCTTTTCTGTGAATTAGCCAGTCAAAACGAATTCAAAGTATATCATAAACGATTAAGTAAATTTAATTCCAATGTTGAATGGAAATCTAAATGTTACAAAAGGTGGAATTTTTAATTAAATTTCCTTACTATAGGTTTATCAAACAGAGCTATTAAATTAAATTAATAGTTAAAGTATATTAATCCCGTTATTTTGTATTGACTGAACATTCTAAAAAAGCATCTTTCTATTTTGTGTGAAAAAAAATCGCAAATTCTTGAAAAATTTAAAAATATATATATCAGGCTGTGAAAAAACACATTAAATAATTTTAATTATCATAACTAGTATTAAATGATTAAACTATGTATTTCTTTTTTGTTTTTTACTTTTTATACTTTATTCTGAAGTCAGGGCATGTCATTATAATATTAAATTAGCTTATAACGCTTTTCAGATTTAGACCTGAAGATCTTTTTTTCTTATTTGAAAAAGAAAACTAAAGAAGAAATTGGCATTAAAAAAATGCTTTGCCGCTCATTTTCAAAATTGCGTTTTCGAATAAGAAATGCTACTAGAGCTTTCGTGTAAAATGTCGTTTCGGTAATTGAAGGCGAAATCGTCTGGAAAATAATTAAAATAATATCGATTTGGTAGCTCAGAGAAAGAGAAATTAATAATTATAAGGAAAAGATAATTAAATGTTGGAAAGAAATCGCAGCAATTAGATATTCGAAATTGTTTTTATAAGAAATATAATTAAAATAATAGAATTTTATTTTAAAGGACTCATTTAATCGAAAATATTTTTCAGTAACCATTTTCTTAAATATGCAATATCCAACTTAGATTTCATTACTTTGTATTATTTATAATAATAACTTTTCCCATATTCTATTAAATAACATTTCCAAATGATTTTACCAGTTGAAAATAAAGAATATAGTTGAAATTATATTCAGAAATAGTATTTGTTAAATATCTTTTTAAAATTATTTTTGCAATAAAACAGTAATATTGTCTCATCCTTTTCTACCAAGAAGTATCCTTTATATTGAAAAGAAAATAGATAATGGAAAAAATAAACTTTATGATGAAGTCGAAAAATACAATTTGACATATTCTATTTATACTTATATAATTGCAAATATAAGTTAATTTATTGTATTTAATAATTAATATGAAATATAATTTAATTTGTAATCTTTCATATTTAATATTAATAACTGTTTAATTTTATTTATTTAGTTGTATTATTATTTAAATCAGTATTTTTTTTAAATACTAAATTTTCTATTAAAATATATTGCTAATAGCCTTTATTTAGAGCAGCTTCTCTAACGATATTTAGTATTGTCTTTGCTCTAAACTGGAAATAATGCTAATTTAATGAAAGAAAGGAAAAAGTTATGTTTATAAATTATTTTTTTAATTCAATTTAAAAACGATTTTGTGAAAGTTTTAACTTAAAAACAGACACTATAAAAATGTATACTACGCCATGAAGTGAAAACTAATCAGCTGTTTGTTCAATTTTCAAAAAATAATTTGACATAAAAAATGTTATAATTGATTTTTTTCCGTTTCTTATGTTGAAACATATTTGTTTTTAACACTTTATTTAATTTGGTTGCCTTCTTAACAAAATATCCTTAAGTCGCTGTTCATATTTTTTATTCTATTATTGAATTGATTATTTGCCTACAATTTCATCTAAAAATCCTATTATGTAGAAATATATACCAAAATATATATTTAATTTTTTTTCTCATCCTAATTTTGAATTTTATGAAAGAACGAATAATAAAAACTGTTATATGCCTTTATTGAATATATGCCTTGTTAAATAAAACAGTCAAACAATCTTCACAACCGACAGTTTAATTCTTGTTAGCACTTTATTGAAGGTAATACGGATAACATTTTAATTAATAAATTCTCAAGTGCCTTTAAAATTGAAAATAATTTCTATTATTTTTAACATTGAATTACATTTAACAAAACAAGGACAAAAGCTTCCTATACAAAAAACATTTCATACTTTATCAAACAAAAGGCTTAACGTTATGTTGACATAAAAAATTTTACTTTGATACAACCTATAGAATATATTCTACTTTATTTAAACAATTCTCTAGATATCAAAGAGCCAGCAACGAAAATTTCCTAAAATAAAGTAAAATAGTTCCCATTCCTGTTTTATCTATTTTTCAGTAACTTTATTAAGCATTTTCGAAGTTTCATAACTTCGTTACTCGTTCCCGTAATGGAAGACCGCTACTACTTCCTGCTGAAAAAATGAAAACAGCTTATCTGAGAGAAATATGGATTTTGAACAGAGCATCTAAAAAGGTTTTTTTAATTTACGCCAACTCTTCTTCAGATAAAGCAGAACTTTTCCATAGATTAAATGTAAATTTCGTGAAATGCTTTCAGCAAAACATCTAATTTATTCTTCTAAAATAAACAGAATCTTGGCTAAAAAATTTGTAGATTGATTATGTATTAGGCTTCTTTATATAAAAGATTCAATCAAAAAAATTTTAAGAAAAAACTGAAACACATTCTTGATATTAATTAATGAATTGAAACACCGCATAATATTTTCGTATGAATTAGGATCCATATTTTAATGGTTAATGTGGTATGGATATTATATATCCATATACTCATGTTACTGAATCTTCAAATATAATGTTATTGGATTTCTAAGGTGGCTAAACAATTCAGTCTTTTTATTAATCTAAGCATGCACATTTTTCTTTTAACATAATAAGAATTCTAAATGTCTTAATTAGTAGCTATTTTCCTTTTAACTTTTTTCAAATATTCAAAATAAAAGTTAAATTTGAATGTTGATCACAGAAGTGAAAGTCATTCTTCTTTTCTTATAAAATTACAATCGGAATAAATAGGAATGTTAAATTATTTTTTTCTATAAAGAGACATAAAGAGAAAGCAAAAACACGACAAAAAAACAGTACTGTGCTTTATTACCCTTTCCTCATCAGCTTCAAAATAGCATAATAGTTAGATGTGTCTGCAGAGGGGCTTGGCATCCATCAGCATTGTGCAAGATTGATATTAATGCTTCAAGGAATGGCGAACATTTTGATACTCATATCTATATACACAGGGTGTTGCAAAACTTATGAACCATATTATAAGTGGTGATTAAACCTCGAAAACAAAAAACTTTCACCAAATAAGGAAAGAAAACTTCGGGCGTCTAGGGGTGCTTGTAGTGTTCATTGATGAAGTCACAATCACTTGGAATGGCGTATTTAATATGGACTACAATCATGTATGGGATATAGCAAATCCTTATGGTACACATTAGAGTGGACAGGATTGGATGTATGCAGGAATGATGGATGATCACTTAATTGTACCGTATAGGTTTCCATTCAGCCTAGATGGACAAAAGTGCCTCATCTTTCCTCAGCAGATGTTGCCTGATTTGCAGCAACATCTACTAGCAAATATTCGAGGCATCATGTAGTTCCAGAAGAACGGAGAATCAGCTCATTTTCCCAGGAATATACGAAACTACCTGGATAATACCTTTCCGAACAGATGGATTGGCCTCTCAAATCTCCATATTTGTCCTGCTTAAATTGTTATCTCTGGGGATAGGTGGAAAATATAACATACAAGACATCTATCACATCCCCATAGGACCTCATCACCCGCATTAGAGTTGCAGATGCAGACGTTCGTGATATGTCAGGATTATTACAACGTATGTGGGATTCGATGCGTTGCCGAAATGAAGAATGCATTGCTGCTGCCGATTGGTCATTTGAGCCTGTGTTATAAATAAAGGTTCTTTGTCTTCACATTTTTGTTCTTGATTTTTACTATATTCTCCATTTCTGTGAAGTAAGTACCTTCTAGTGGTCCAAAGTTTGCTTTCCGACCCCACATTGCATAGTGAAAGTTGTTTGTTTTGAAGAATTCTGTCACCCCTTATAGTATGAACCTTTGGTTTTGCAATACACTATATGTAATGTCAGAGAATAAATACTGGAATTTTCACATATCTCTAAAAATGTGTGATAATTATGTGTGACTATTTTGGTCTTTCATAATGATACGACTAATTTTATACTGACTTTCTAATGACGATACGCACTTGCGAAAATCTGACCATGCACCATTTACCATGCAAGGTACATGGTCAGACGATCCATGTTACTACCTAGAACCCATATTTTCGATGATGTTATATAATTCTTATGGATAAATTGGTAAATATATGTATATATACTCATTGGCAATTCTGTAATTAGTTACAGTACTTTTGTCATTTTTGGGTTGATACGTTAATTCTATGATTTGGGTATTAAGACAGGACATGGGGGTTTACATTTTAGGTTTGTATATAGTAAATTATACTTGTTTGTTCCACCATTATGTATGAATTTCAGAGTAACCAGTTGCAGAATTTTCTAACTTAATATAAATTCACATTGAGATTTTAATAATTTTAAAAATATAAATGCTTGTATTAAATCATAGATAAGCATACGTCCAAGGCAGAAGTGATGCGAATCCAACTTTCACCATTTAGCCTATTACAGTCAATTTAGAATAAATTTAAATATTTCTTTTTAGTTTACAGTTGCATCAAATTATCAGTTCGAATTTGCAATTTTTGTCGGAAGAATATGAATGTGTTTCTGTGTGTAGATAACAACAATCTCAAACTAGCTACATTCTTAAAATATCTTCCCAACCATTCTAACTTTGTCTTCACTGTAACTTTAATTTCATTCTTAGACTATTAATTTTCTCAAGGAATCAAAACGTTGATGTCCTCACATTCCTTCGAAAACTATTTAAAATAGAAATTCTTTCTCGCATTTGCTCTTTCATCCTTTTTGCTTACCTTCCCGCTTTGATTCCTGTCACTACTTGAATAAAGACAACTTTACGGAATCTGAAATAATTTAATATATTATATAAAACGCATGTTAGTATCTTTGATTTCATACAATTTTTTATAATAATTTTTTTACAATAAACATTTTTTCAATTCATTCTGTTTTATTCACCCTCATTTTACTATTCAATTTTAAAGTAAGTAATGCAGGTAATGTGTGTAAAATGTATGTATGTATAAATGTGTATTAAATTTAAGCAAGTAAAATTAAATCACCAATGTTTCAGATCTGTAAGGAAATCCAAACTATGGAAAGGAGTGTTTTGACATTTTTTATAGAAATTATGTGAAATATAAATAAGATTTTGTGACGACTATTTGGGTAGTTAATATTTATATTAAGCAATTTCTTCAGTAATGATGAGCACATACTCTATATGTGCTCACACATTCCCGTTCTTACAATATTGAACACAGGCAAACAAAATTCGTTTAACAAACGAAACGTGAAGAAACTTCAACATTGGAAGGAGAAATATTTAAATAATATATCTTTTATAACCTTTATTTGAAATTTAATTGAATGGAGATTCACTGGTTTGCTCTTGAACTTAATAGTTATTCTGATGCATCTGGGTACTTCAAAATTTAACTACTTGTTCCAACTTTTGTCAAGATTTTAAATTTATGGTTTGAAAACTCAGTCTTTATTGCAAATACATATCTAATTATCACTTACTATCTTCAGATAAATTTATATCATTCTTTCGTTTAAAATTATAAGTAACTCATGAAAAAAAGTATTAAGTGATATTTCATGTTCTGTTAACTCATTTAAAGTAATTGATCATCTTAAACTTTTTGAGAAGTAATGATACAATAAAACTCTTTGGAGCATCAAACATTTTCACTTTAATTAGAAATATATTGACATCAAAATGCAATTTATTTATTATAAAGAAAAGAAAATATTAGAATAGAAATCTTCCTCATTAAAAATAAATTATTTCACAAACCATTATTTAATGAAGCATTGGGATTTCTTAGAAGGCTAATTATAAAATCATTTGTTTTATTCACAAATACAATAGTTTTCTAAGATTTTGTTCACAAATAGTAAGATAATCATTGATCTTTAATAAATAATTTACTACAGTGAATTAATCCGTTAATTATTAATTAATTAAAAAACATAAACGTTTCATTCCAAGTGTATCAGTTTGTTGATTCATAAATTAAGCATCTAATAATTTTTAGAACAATAAATTTCAAATTAAATTGAAAAATAAATCTTGAAGGATGAGATATATTTGTTGAGTTTTTTTTCTTTTTTCAATGAACAAATTATTTTGATATATATTAAATGTCATAAAATTTTTAATTAGAATATAAAATGCAGATGATGCTGTAAATAAACATTTTCTTATCTCTCTCTTAAGTATAATAGTTCTTAAGTATAAATGATGTAAAAAAATCACTAAACATCTCTCACATAAACTATTTATTTTATCTCCTATTTACTTAAAGCTGAGCATCGTTTTTTATCTATACTAGCCAAATTAATATAAAATCCCAATACAAAATACGATCTACGAAGGAATAAATAACTACGTAAAGATAAAAGTTATGGGAAGTTATTTTTTAAAGCTTATCTTTACGCAGAGGAAATGCTCGAGTCAGCTTCTTTTTGAAGTATGCATAAACAACGGACTCGGAGATCAAAATGCATGACAAAAAATGATCAATCGAGTCAGTTTTCAGTAAAATATGCTGGTAATTTTTTTCTGCTTTTAAAGTTCCGTTTTGAAATTGAAATGCTTTTTTTTTATTTTTTATTCTCGTTCTGAAAAACATTTAACGACCAAAACATTTTGTATGAGACGGTTAAAAAAAGTATTGAAGATGACAAAAAATGAAGTTTTCTTTTTGTGTGTGTGCTTTTAAATAAAATGCTATTGTCAATTGTTCATGATAAAATAGTTTTTTTTTTTAAGAATTATCAATTTCCATCTGTTTAAAATTTTTTATATATTATGAACGATGTTCGTCTTCTTGATTTTGCAGGCTTTTTAAATAAATGAAAATTAAATATTAAGTTTATCAGGGTTTTTAATCTTTCAATCGGTTAATAATTGGAGATTAATAATTTTGACCTACTTCAGAGTGTGAAATGATTCAATCAGTAAATCAAATTCTTAGTTGAATCATTTTTTAATATTAACACTTTCAGTGCTACCAACGAAATATCTCGTCTTTGAGATACTATCAGTTACAGGTTCCTGTGGACTAAAACTTTATTGTGCTTATTTAGCTAGGTTAAGCTTTCTGATGCATATCTATCAGCTCATCTAAATAGGCATATGAGGCAAATTTTAGCCCACAGAAACCTGCAATTGGAAGTATCTGGAACGAGACATCTCGTCGGTAAATCTGAAAGTGTAAAGAAGATGCTTCATTATAATAGTGAAAAAAATATTTCTCATATTTGGCTGTCAATTTGACCATCAACTATAAAATCATGCAGGATAAAATATTATTAAATGTAAGAAATTGATTTCAATTTCAAATATATGTATAACTTAAATCCTACTTCATTTCCCAATTCTTATCGCAATTTATCCTATATTAACTTCTTTCTAAAAGGTTCTTTTATTTTCTGATACGATTCCCACTTTTTTAATTTAATTAATTTTACAAGCTCCAAATAAAACTGTTGGTCTCAGGCTCCGATTGAATGGATAAAAATCCCTAACGCTTATGGCACTCTTTTAAAGTCGTCTAAATTTCACTTTCCTGACACTTCACGTGTCGAAGAAATCCTAATCGAAATCTCATAGTAAAATGTTCAAATGAAAATGTTTCTGTCTCTTTAACTTTAGCGTTGTTATGTAGACTGATGAATACCTTATCACTTATTTCTTGTATGTAAATTATGCCTCCCTTGGAGAAAAAAATCAAAGTTTTAAAACTTCAGAAGTTTCTTTCATTTGCCAAGTAACTGCTAAAATATGTTTACATGTATTGTTAACTCTAGATCAAACTGTATGGTCTGGAGTATGTTAACACATTTTTATTAACAGAAGGGTTGTTCAAATGAAAAGATACGAAACTCCACTGTGGGTATAAATGAAGACTTTATTCAAAGCGTACACCATAGACCTGAGCACAACAATTATCCTGATGAATGAGTCAAAGGAATCCTTTTTTCCCAGAATTTTTGTGGCCCAGAATTTTGAGACCCTGTCCTTCTCAGCGACTTTGAGTTCGACGTCCGAGCTGAACTGATTCTTTTTCAGATGTATTTTTCAGAAGACCAAACACATGAAAATCGCAGGGCCACATGTCCAGGCTGTAAGGCTGGGTGATCGAAATGCTCCCACTTGTACTCGACCATTTTCGCTTGTGCGACCTTGGAGCCTTGTTGACGAGCGTTTTCATAGAACAGAACCACACCTTTCATGAGTAGCCCAGGTCTTTTATTCTTCATGGACCTGCGTAGTCTCCAGAGTGTCTCACAGTTCACATCGGAGTAAATGGTGTTTCTATGTTCGAGGAATTCAACAAATAGTGACACTTGGACGACTCTCTTTGTAAGAGCCTCTGCTCGTCATTCGATTGGACGGTGTCATATACTCCAATCTACGCCGGTGGTTCCATTTGTATTCCAAGATGTCTTGTTACGTTCTCCCATAGAAGCGTAGGAAAGCTGTTAGTGGTTATGTTGTTACGACATTTCGTACCTTTTCATTTGAACGCATATGGTAGTAAAGATAGATATATAAAATTAAATACATGTTTATAAAATCACTGAATTGATTACACTGCTTAAAATTTTACAAAACATTAATTGATTATTTAAACGATTTAATTACTAATAATTGCACTTACCATGCAGAAAATGGACAAGAAAAACGAAGCAAAAAATCATAGCAACATCAGAATAATAAATTAACACTAACATTCATTTACAAACAGAAGATACCGAAGGCCAAATCAAAACAAATGCGAGTAAGCCATTCACGCGTATTTAGCTCATATGCAGATCCAGAACTGAGAGTAATTAGAGAAGAATCAACGTACTAATTTATTTTATTTATTAGATTAATGTCCCATTTTCAAGCCGTCCTAATCTCTGTTGGTGATGGTTTTCATTAAGGCTTAACTATAGTAAATGAAAGCGATGAAGGCACCTGACTCGTTGCTTTCTCACCTGAACAAATTCTTAATGGTTAATACGTATGCCAATATTTTATATTCATTAAATTATAATTACGCGTTGTAAATAATCAATGAAATGGTGTTTATTTTATCATGTAGAAGCTAAATTGTTCCTTTAATGTAAAATTCCAGTTCTGTGCTAATTAATTTACTTGTCTTTCTAGGTAAGTTGGAACTCTGCTTTTGCATTTGGATGTCTCTGCATTTTTCGTGAGTTTATTGATATTGCAATTTATTAGAAATTAAAATAATTAATTCATTTTCTTTTTATGTTTTGTACTATTATTAAGAAAGGTATTTTGATGATGTAGAGCAAAAAAATTTATAGCTCAAATTGAAACAGGACTAATTTTAGGTCTACATTACTGTTATTATCAGAAATGCGCTGAACTGAATATAACTTTTAAATATATACAATATAGAAGAATTTCATTTTACGAAAAATACTAATCTTTCTTTAAAAACATTGGAAAGTTTTTAACAGTATTAAGCAATGTGTAACTATATTTCATTGAATAATTTAAAAATACACATACATCAAAAATATAATAAAAATTAAGGTCAAGTAAACATAAAAATTAAATAAAAATTTTTTAGATTTGGGACAATAATAACCCATCGGTAGTTTAGACCAAACTGAAAGTGCAAAAATGTGGCCTGAAAAAAATGACAAATTTGTATTACAACGCGTTTACTAAAAAAAAAAAAATGTTCTATAATATAACAATTGTGCATGAAGAACATTCATACTTTTCGGTAATACAGAAAATTTATAGGATCGTAATTGATAAACGCTAAGTGATAAGTGATAAGAAACAGAAATACTGTTTTATTTAATTTCATTAAAGAAGGTTCAAGTATTAGTTTAAATACTGACATTAAATTAAGCATAGTTATTATTATTAAACAAACAATAGTTTTTCCAAATGTTGGAATCGTATTTTTCAACACAACATGTATATTCAATATTTTTGAATAATATAGCCGTAGCTGAAGGAAAATCAAATACCCTTTTATTAATATATATATATATAACAAATATACATAATTTTTTATTTATTAATATATACTCTTATATAAAAATATATCGAAAAAAGTAAAATGGCGGAGGATATATTGACTAATTCTAAACTAATTGCATTTAATTGTCTTTTAAAAGGCAAATTTTTTTTAATTCAACAAGATTGCAATATATAATATTAAATAAAATTAATGCAAATGCAATACATGGTGAAGTACTAAATAAATGTAATGTAGTGCACTAAATAAATGTAATGCAAAATATAGGCATTACATTTATTTAGCACAAAATATTTTTGAGGTAAATAGCTATGTACTATTTATTTTTTAAACTATGAAAATTGCGTTTTATTCGCTTTACGATTGGAAGATAGCGAGTCTTCAAATCCGCAACATTTGGGGTTTGTTTTGTTGATATTCTTTGAAATATTTAACGAAAATCATTATTGTATCATAGTAACTATTTATATTGTACTTGATGGGGATGGTTAGGAACGATATTATTTGTAAATTCTAATTTGAATGCATTGTTTGTGGCGACACTATTGAATAATGTTCCTGCTTTCTTTCCGTTTACTTGAAACGAACATTTTTCGTCGCTTGGCTAGCAATTGTCTAAATAGCCAAGAAATACCCTTATTAACCCTGCATTCCTTTTTTAGAAATAGGGCTTCCAGCGATATCACAAAAAGAAAAGTTCGAAGAAAGACTAAACGAGAATTCGGCAATTGGAAAGCTGATCGTGAAGTTGATAAGCTAAAATAAAAATATGAAAAATTAATTTAATATTTAGATATTACAGATAAGCATAGAATATTTTCATTGTGAGACTTTGAGTTTTGAATCGGAAATAGACACATCGGAAATTGTATACATGTCGATCGGAAATTGTATTCTCTTTGAGCTTCCAGCATTAGACAAATGGTCAGTGGAGTTTATAAACTTGCTAACGTAACTGAATAACATTGCGTACAATATTGGGAAATATTTGGGTTGACGAACGAAAAAAGTAGTGGTCGAATACATAACGAAATAATTTAAAACTAAATATTAGTTAATTTTAAAATGTACTATGTAAAGATCTTTCAATTTGCTGTTTAAGGATAGATGCATTTATTCCGAATTGAAGTATGAATTCGCATATTTTGAATTTCATTATAATATATTATTGGTAAAAGAGATTATTTTTAAAAAAATACTATCAATATTTTTAATCGTATGATGTTTCCATTAACATTTATATATAGCTATACAAATTTATAAACAGATTTTAAATACTTAAGGAACATTTATCTGAACGAATAAAAGTAATTCAAACAATAAATTATTTTAAGGTTTTTTTTCTTACATTCAAAATTTTATCAATGCATATTATTATTTCACTGTCATGCAAATATTTACTTATAACCCTGATTTTCTGAATGAACAATAAAGGTAATTTTAGTACAGAATAAAATATTTGGAAATAGTAATTTAATTAATTAAATATCTAAGCAGAATTTAAACCTGTATATCAAATGTTTTAGCTGAAAAAGAGGAAATATCAGCATTTAATTTTTAATCTAATAATTCATTAAAAGTATTATATGAAACATCTGCCCATTCTTATATATTTGCCCCTCATAAATACAAAGATGTTATATATTCTTTTATCATTTCATTAATTTGAATGGATTAACGATACTGAATTATGGATACTGGAAAATATTTAAAAAGCAGATGTTCAAGCCCTCTTTTTTAACGTTTTTCCCAAGTTACAGTAAAACGTACGAAAATAGTTATTTGTACTCATTTAGTAAATATTTTTCAGTTCTCAATAAATATTTTTACTATCCTATTTGCAATCCAAATATTTCAAAATCAAGCCAAATCTTTTATTTCAATCATGATATTCAGCCTACATTCCAAACAATTTAATTCAAATATTCAGAAAATTATAAACTCACAGCTCACCTAAGTAATTCCGCACAAAAACAAGATGTAACTTCCCAGGCTGCAATGACGGCTTCGACTATCAGTACGACTTCGCACAAACACCGGTACTTCAAGGCTTCTAAAGCAGACAAAATTAATAATAGACAGTATGAAATTTTTAAAAAATAAAGAAAAATAATAATTAAAAATAGAATTGGAATAAGAGTAATAAATTATTTATTAAAAATATTCATAAGTTGTTAATTTAATGTGAAATAATTTTGAAAGATATGAAATGCATGCAGATAAATCATAATTATTCTCGGATTCTGAAACCCTCCGCGTTTTTGCATATGCCTCAGGAAAAGTTTGTTTTTTCAAAAAAGGGAGAGAAAAAACGCAAAAGGAGGAAATTTTATATTTAGCAATAAAAATCACACAGATTATTGGTTGAATTATGATTACTCATCGTTCCACGTACCACCCGTTTGAGAAGTGAAAGGATCAAATGATACCTGTTCCAGATGATGAAATGAACAGCATTAAGCATAAGCGATATCAAAACTTGAATTACAAAATTTACTTTTTCGAAACTAGTTGACTATTGCATTGATTAGTAAAGTAACATAAAGGTTTGTCCTTGTTATGTTGTTACTTAAGGCCTGATGACAGAAGCTGTCAGCGATAAAAGCTTAAATCAGCATCCTTGTTCTTTCAATAGTGCCAACTAGGGCCAAGAGTACGACTTAGTTACTTCACATTCGCTTGCACAACCGCTTTTGACAGTTGAGTACTTTCACACTTCTCTCAGAATAACAACAATGCCAGAACCGGGATTCGAACCCGGTGAGCCAAGGTCACGAGGAAGACACACCTTTCTGACCCTGCCAGAAAGCCAGCAGACACATATAAGGGTTTTCTAACAATATGCAAAATCACATCAAGAACTGAATTTCTTTACATATGTAATATCCTTGTGAAAGCCAATCTGACTTGTAAACATGTCCTATTTAATGAATATCGAGAACAGATCACAAGATTTATTCATAATCAATGGCTCAATATAATCATTCTATAGATGACCATAAACTTAACTATTCTAATAAAACTTGAAATCTCTAAACTTAAAATTATATTAAAAAAAATAATGAATATTTTTAACATTTAATTAATTCATGCGTTTTCGAATAACTCATTTAAAGTTTCAACTTTATGTGAATCCATTCAAAAGTTTCATCAAAATTTAGAAATCAAACAAATCATTTGAAGTATAGTTAATATTTCCCAAATCAATTATTTCTTGCAAAATGTGTCTAAATACCATGAACAGAGACAATTCATCATAATACACGTCCAGTTATCTGGATTAAATTAGTTTTAAAAAATCATTGAATATCTTTGTAGTGATAATGCTAATAAAACCATTTAAAAAAAAATAGTTCCATTTGAGCGTTAAAATACAAATTCAGTTTTGACTTTAATTAATAGCTTCTTGATATAAATATTACAGAACCCTGAAATCAGACTGTAACAAATTTAACACGATAAAGGCCTTAGTACTAAGTGCAGTTTAGTTAATTTAACATACCGTTTTGTTATTATGGTTTCTGTCTCTAATGGCACTTGTCATTGACAAAACCGCTGGCTAAAGGCACACTGCGATTTAATATGAATTTTTTGAGTCTTGTTTTTCAATAACGTCATCTAGGTCAAGAGTATAAGTTAGTTAATCACGCGTCATAATCCTTTTACGAGGCGGAAATCATTCACTCATCCACAGATCGTAATTTAGACCTGGATCAGAGAAATATCACCTCTGAACAAGTAACCCAAGCGATATTACTCTCGACATTGATTACTTTAGGACCGCGGCAGATTTATACGTGCGGGGTTAAGCACCGCACACGAAGGTTGTGGACTGGTGGTGTTCAAACTCGCAACCTAAGAGATGCGAATCCAAACCACGATAACAATCGTAAGGGGTGTAGGCTATCCCGGCCTACGTACCATTTTAAAGTATCACTAGAAATAGCTTGAGGCGGAAATCATAATTTTGAGCCCCAGTGAGATAACAAGGGGGATATCTGAAAAGGAATCCACCCATTTCATTCTAATTCCGCATCATACTAATGGGAAGTCATTTGACCCATGTAGATTTAACGTACACCTGCCTTGCTTAAATCGTGGCCGAAGTTAATACTAAAAAAAATAAAATGAATCTAAAATGATCAAATGTTTCTATTCAATACTAGATCCTGGAAATCTTCAGAAAAGTATTCTGCTTTAAGAATTCTAGAGCAGATTTTCTGGAAGACAAATTATTATTTCAGCATTTCTTATTACAGATTGCATAGAGTTTATCTTATTCAAGAATTGTGTGTAATGCGGTGTCACTTTATTTATAAATATAAAATTTATTTTCTTCTAGAAAAAGTTACTGCTATGAGATTGAATAAAGCAATTTTACTTTCTCCAATCAAAAGGTAAACGATGACAGGAGATATTGAATAAGCTTGTCATTTGAAAATAAAGATTGGCAGAAGGGGACAAAGAAGGAAAACGAAAAGCGCAAGAAATATATTTTTTCCTTTATCAAATAATTTTGTAACGTTAGCCAATACACAGAATAAAAATATCTGTCATATTGGGTAAAATGTATTCGATTTTATGTTTTTATCTTTAAAACTTTGCAATAATAAAAGGATGTAGGATTATATATAAATTTATCAATGTTTTGAAGCATTGAAGCTCAGAATCGACATCCGTTTACTTTATATATCTATTTATCATTAAAAATCTGATAGCAACAATTTAAAGGTTTCTACTTTCTTTTATACGAAGCGAGAATATTGTAATAATCTGAAAGTTAGAATTCAATATTTTAAAGAATTTTCATGTTTAAGTTAGTCACGAGTTAAAATAACAATTTTTTAAAACTGCATTTGACTATCTGGGGACAAGAGAACAGAGCAACACTTTGAGCTTGACGGATAAAATTTGTTGCAGAGGATTTACATCACATTTTTTTATTTCGATCAAATTTTGAACGAAATCCATTCTGGGGAAGTCAGAATCGGATGAAATAAAAATGAATTGGATAACTATAAAACGTAAAGATCTAAGTATTTAAAATATAAATAAGTAAGCATCTAAAATGGGAATTCATATTAATTTTTTAATAAAATACGATAAAAGATTGACTGTCTGTTAATTTTATGTACATGTAAACAAGCTAATTTAAAAACTTAACAATTTAGCAAACGTACATTGATTTTTGATTTTAGCATCTTAAGTTTAGATCCTGATCAAATTGCGAACTAATAATCTGCTAAAATATTGATTATACGTCGTTTTGTACTGTCGAATACAAGTAAAAATCAATAACTCAAGGAAAATTGTATCTTCGATATCCCCCAGATGTGCATTTTAGATTTTCTTTTCATTCTTTTCATTTATTTTTTGTTTATTAAAAAACAAGTTTCATTTCGCCTTTTCTTAGTTCAAAAATGTGCATAATAATACAGAAGAACGTATTTTTTTTCAATTTTAGGACGAACATTTTTTACGTCACTGAAAGTTTATAATTTTCAACCCAAAAGTCTCCGCCAATTTTCCAAACGGTTCCATGAAACTTGGTAAAGCCTATATATTTTTTCAAACAGGATATTTTGACCGATCTTCTCTAGATTGTGAAATATTTTTGAAGCATTTTTATTATGTCGCTAGGGATGATGGAATCTGTCCTAATAACCTCATCATAAGACACGTTACTTCGCTGACTATGAGAATATTATTCTAACCGTTTTGAATTTAAAAGACTTAAAAAATCAGATCGATTTTAAATTAAAGGGTATTCAGGGTGATAAATATTTATTGATCATCCTTCTCACTTGAGTTTCGGGTACTTGTGTATAAACCGATATCACTCATTATTCGTCCCAAAAATTTGCAAAAATTGATATTGCATTTATTTAAAAAAATTATAAGATCCATGCCAATGCTCTGCAAGGAATTCAAATATTTATTCAAGCTCCACAATTTTATACTTAGTCTTTATTAAAGAATATGCAAGAACCCTTTGTAAAAATCATTCACTTGTATGCAGAAGGGCAGAATGGAGAAAAATAAGTAAATACCCAAGTTTTATAATTTTTTAACATTAAAATATTTTTTCCACTCGCCATGTTTTTCAATTAATTATCATTCTTATTATTTTGATATTAACTTCCTTATTAGGACTTAATGCAGCTGTAAAAAACATTGCTCTTTTGAAAAAAATACTAAAGTAGTTGAAATATTATAAAAGATTAAATTAAAAAGCCTTAATATTATTAAAAATTAAAATTAGTTAATAAATTTAAAATTAAAAGTTATTAGTAATGCAAGCGTTTTTGACTGTGCATGATTTCTATAATTTGCATACTAAATTTTTTTTTAGTAAATGAATAAATGAATTGTTTAGTTATTTTTAATTAGTTTGTAATTTTGTACTTTAAAATAACAAACATACTTACTTGCTACTACGTTCAGGATGAATGAAAAAAAAAATGTGCGGATATAGTTATATTTTTAAATATTTGCATAAAAACTATTTTAAAAAAAATTGTAAGAAACCAAAATATACCACTTAAGTAGAAAAAGTTTTTTAAATTTGGACTTTATTTTTTTCTAAAAAGAAGTTTAGAGCAAAAATCTTCTAGTTGAGAGGTTTATCAAATTATTTGCTTAAAATTTTGCAGACTGCTTAAGAAATGTACTATCTGCTCCCATAACTTAAAAAAATAGAAGAAGAAGCTCCATTTAAATCCGCTGTTTAAATATTTGTTTCCTTTCCTACTGATAAATAATACAAGATTTCCATTTTTTTTTTACATTCGAATAACATTAAATAACTAACTATGAAATCTTTTTTAAAGAATAGAATACTTATTCTTTAACGCAGCTTTAATCAAAGGACCTTTAGTTAAA
Source organism: Argiope trifasciata (assembly GCA_026543055.1). NCBI lineage: Eukaryota > Metazoa > Arthropoda > Arachnida > Araneae > Araneidae > Argiope > Argiope trifasciata. The sequence goes on along the minus strand of JAPMOQ010055289.1, from coordinate 1,374,758 downwards.
TCGATGAATTGGTCATTTTTATTCTACTTAAAGAATAATCCTTTTAGAATAAAGATAATAAATGACTCCATGGAACTACCAAGTCTTATTTTCTTTTCCTTTTTTAAAGAGCAGCAAAATTATTCCAGATATTTCTAACATCAAAGAAATAATTGTAAATATACCTATTGTATATCCTTATGTAAGAAATAACTCCTCTCCCTTGCACCGTTTAAGTATCCCATCCACAAACAAAATCATGATAAAAAAAAAGGATTCGGAAAGAACTTAAGCGTATACTGTAAACACCCTGCTACACCTTTCAAAATCGCGTTTACATCGAAATTTCCAGTAACACATTGTGCAATCTCTCTTTTGCAATCGGACACGAAATATAATTCCATCAATGAAAGAAAAGATACCAAATAAACGTTTTATAAATCTCAAAGGTACAAAGAAAAACGGAATCACAGAATTCTTTCTCCTAATACGGTGGCTGTACAAAATAAATTGAACCGGTTGAATGAATCCCCTTTTTAGACGAAAGCCTTCGAAATCCTCTCCTCTCTAGCTCCGATCAGTGAATGGTTTCTGCTTTTTTTGTTCTTTTTCTTCCGTATTTCTGCATATACTCTTGTAGCCTCCTTTTGGAAGGAGCTCAAAAGAGAAAAAAAAAAGCAGTAGACCTATCGATTTCTTCAAAGAAGAAGCGTGATTTTTTTTCTTTATTTTCACTGCTGCGAATCATACGCCTTCTGTCTGAAGACTAGTACAGCCTTCTTTTTCCGCTGTGTCTAAAGAAAAGTCCTAACGACCCGGTACCCGCCCAATTTGTCACCACCCAATTCTTCGCGTAACGACGGAAGTTTATTACATTCGAGTTTAGGGGAAGACAGGTACCCGCCCATTTCAACAAAAGGGGGGAGGAGAAATATATATATATCTGTTATCTCTCTTTTTCCATTTCGTTCTCTCTCTCTCTTCGAAAATATTACTTACGGTTTGATCAGAAGTGGCTGATCCGAACGCAGGAAAGAACACATTTAGAAAGAAGGTTGTCGAAGAAAAGTTTTGAGCACTTTTCGGTTTTTTGGGGCTTAAAAACCAATTTTTTAAAGATCATCTGTATTTTTGAAATAATTGGGAAAAAATTGTCAGTGGAGAAAAAATATAAGCATACTAGATAAAAAGTATTGTCTTGGGTTGAAGAATGTCAGTTAGTTTAGAAACATATTGTTGTTCTAACAAAAGTGAATAAAAGATTTCGTTGAAATTACTTTATAGGTAGGATGTAAAGTGATAGCGAATAATATGTATTTTTTGCACAATATATTAAATCTAATTCCTGAGGAAATAGTTGAAAACAATTGTTTGGTCAATTTTCTTTAAAAAATAAGTGTAATTAGAAATTTCCAATAATCTATTTGAGAAAGATAGGGAAATTAGATATCTCATCACTATTTTCTAAGTGTTGAGATTGTATGCCTTAAATATTATCGGTATTGATAAAGTGTAAAAAATATATCTTTCAAATTACTTTAGTAGGTAGGAAATAGGGTGGCATTTTTGGTACAGTAAATTCAATCTTTTTGCTCAAACAATATTAAAGACAATACTTTTTTAATGAATTTTCATTAAAAAATAATAATAGAGAGTTTTTTCACCGTCTATTTGAAAAAAAAATAGAGAAATTCGATATTGAAGTCACTCTAACCCAAATGCTAGGATTGTATATCTTAAATAATATCGGTATTGATAAAGTGTACAAAATATATTTTTCAAATTACTTTATAAGAAGGGTACAGGCCGGTATTTTTTACATAATACATTAATTTTTTTTCTTGAGATCATATTAAAGTCAATATTAGTTTATCCAATTTTTCAAACAAAATAACAGTAATTAGAGATTCCAAACCATCTATTTGTGGAAGGTAGCGATATTGTAGTGATATTCTAAGTGCCGGGATTATATGACAATTATTATTAGTATTGGTAAAGTACATAAATACATCTTTCAAATTACTTTATAGGTTGGCAACGGGGTGGTATTTTTTGCAGAATACATCAAATCTTTTTTCTGAGACAATATTTGAAGATAATATTTGTTAAGCCGATTTTCTAATAAAAATTGTATGAAATAGAAATTTGTAACCGTGTATTTATGAATGGTAGCCAAATTAGATTTCAAAATTCCACTTGTCCAGAGTGATCCGCAATCCTGAATGTAGTGATTTTTTCATGTCTTAAATATTATCTGTTTAAACACTATGCAATTTATAAGGGTTTTAATTACTTCCGGTATTATGGGATTTTTTTGAAATGAGAACCTCAGATTATAGCCAGGATATTAATTTCTGTAGAATGGTACAAAAATGTTTAACCTAATGTTTTTGAAATTTTTACAGTAATTTTTAACTATTTATTTATGAATGGTAGCGAAATTAGGCAACCCGGTTGTCCCGAGTGTTTTGTAATTCTGAGTGTAGTGATTTTTTGTATATCTTAAATATTATCTGTATAAACACTATACAATTTATAAAGGTTTTAAATACTTCTTCTATTAAGGGGCTTCGTTGAAATAAGACATTAAAAATATAGCCAGGATATCAATTTCTGTAGAATGGTACAAAAATGTTGAACCTAATATTTTTGAAATTTTTACAAGCCATAATTTTTTTCCCTAGGTTTAAGCATTTTTCTTCTTTTGCGTACTTTTAAACTAGCATTCTACAGATTTTTTTACCGTCTCAAGGTTCATTAATATTTTGATTTGTTATATTATTTTATTTGAATCTAGAAATTTTTCCTTGTTTTCAAGATAAATTTTATTGCATTTAAAGAACTTCTATCATTTAATTGGCACAATATAGTCAAATCTGGATTTTCTACTTGATATTCAAATGCACGGCAAGCTCTAATCAAAGTGTAAATGTATGAAATGCTCGAAATGAAGCTAAATCTATTGGCACTGCAAAGTGGTTTTTGCGGGGTTTTTTTTTAACATTAGATTTGCAAATTATAAGGGGATTTCATCAAATAAGATTTTTAAATGCTTTTTAGAACGAATTTAACTTGTTTCTTAAACTTTTATCATGCACCAGTGCCAAAATTTCACATTCTAATTCTTTACGATTCAATGGCTTAGAAAGAATTCATTGTAAAATCCTACTTAATGTGTATTCCAGACCAAAAAGGCAATTTAAGTTCAAAACAAAACTCGAGTAACTTTTTTAAAATCTTGCTCCAGAGCGAATGAATCGTAAAATTAAAAACAGAAACAGTCATAAAATCAAAGGCAACTCCGAAACCAAAGCTTTTAAAATTTACTATCGAATGGAGTACAACACAATCATTTCCCTCCTTTCTCTGGAAACTGGAGAAAAAGTTCGAAATCAAATTAACGGTGCTGGCTCGTGGAAATAAAGCAGCAGAAGCCGAGATAGTTTGAAGGCGGCCCTGCAAATAACGATTGAGGGGCTTGCTTGGGCGGAAATCTTAACAGAAGCATGGGGAGGCAGAGAATGATTGATGGACGCCCTCACTGTGTTCGATGAATCATTGCCATTTGCATCTTCTTCAATCGAGCGGCAAAACATATGTGTATACAGGGGCGCAAGACAGAAAGAAATTATAAATAACTAGCGCATCCCCTAGCTTCAATCGAAATCGATTCTTTTGTTATTTTTTTTTTAAAGAATTCTTTTTCCCTACTTGAAAAATGGCCCTTGAATATCGATTCTGTTATAGCGGATGTCTAGAGCCTACAGTCGATTAATTTTATTGCCAGGACGTGATTTCAAATAAACGATATGATGATAATGGACGCGGACGTTTTGAAAAATGCTGGATTTTATTCCAAAATCCCTGAAAAATGTTATTAAATTCAACTAAGATTATAGCATTTGTTTTAATTCAGCTAAGGTAGTTATATATTTCTTTTGATTAAGTTGTTGCAACGTACTTTTACATTCCTGAGGAAATGGACTCAAAGGAACTACACAATCGTAAACAGTTTTTTCAGACCTCATCTTGGAAATTGCAAGCTATTTTTTTTTCAGTATTGTATTCGGTCTTTATTTTCCTTATACTTGTACTTTTTTGAGACAAATTATCTTATTATAAATAATTAGCCTCGTTAGATGCCGGATGGTTCTTTGAGGAAATTGACGGTATGTAATTTCAATAAAATCTCGTATTCATAATTTATGATTTCCTCAACAAAGTATTTCAAGCATCAAAATATGAGAGATATTAAAGGTTAAGTTATAAGGGTTGTTTTAATCGCTTTAAAACTGCTATGTTCATTGTGCACACATTTATATTCCTAATGGAACTGAATTCCTTGATAATAACGATCCCTTGAACGTAAGAATAATTTAAAAACATCTTGAAATTACTACCTATCTTTTATAATAATTTAATTTCGCGTTCTGATTCCTCATGAAAACTGCATAAATAATTAGAAGATTTTTTCTTTCTTTTGAATTTGAAATTTTTTCGAAACAATTAAACCAAATTACAGTCATATATATTCGTAGATGATTATTGTATTGCCCGTTTTTTTCAAATTTGCGACTGTATGGTTTTCAAGAGTCATTACAGACCATACTATTATTCAGTTTAGTTCTACATTAAAATTTAATTAACCCGTTTCTTACGGCAGTATTTTTAAATTAAAACCAGATTTCCGGTGATAATGTATAAATGTATATGCTTTGAGACTCACTATTACTTTGAAAATCACTGTTTTCAATTAACGAATTAACACAAGGTTATTTTTCTTAAATTTTCTAGGGACAAGTGCATAAAATTATGCAAGGCCAAATTTTATACTTAGAAGATTGATATCCTGGAAATCCAAATAATATAGTGGTATTGTAATTATATAGAAATAGCGTATATAAAAATAATAAACTTTAAAAAATAGTGCTTCTATAAACTCTTGTGGAGACATAAAATCTAAAATTACGGTCTATGAAAATAAACTCGATAATGACTTGTATCAAAAATTGATCAATGATGTTTGATCAAGAAAGTATATTTGAATTTAAATTAAATATTTTAAACTGATACCACATGCTTTTTTATAAAAGAAAGAATTTCTAGTAGCATCTATATAAAGAACAATATTATATTAAAGAATATATGCAATATTGTATATAATTGCTGAATATTGAATAATATAATATTGCAAAATATTGTGCAACAGGTTGTACTACCTGAGTAATAAAGATTTAAATTCTCTCCTATTCTAGACGCATACATATTTAATAAGCTCTAAATTCAATTTAAATACTTTTACACGTATGCGATATACTACGAAAACTACGATATACTTTTAGAATGTTCTTTTAAAATCCCGTATAATGGATACTTGTTTCAATTAAACCGCTATTCCAGTTGTTTACTTTGCATTTGGGATAATCTTATAGCCTCTCATATTTTCCAACCCCTCTATTTATTGGTAATTTAATGATTTTGTATTAATTTACTTTGCGAAATGAAATTTTTTTATTTATGAATTTAAATTCGTCATTATGTAAATTAATGCATGTATTTCATAATACTTAAATGTTATATACGTATGTAAAATTAAGGAAAGAAACAGACAATGGAATGTTTTTAAAAGTATGGTTCTTTCTTACAATATCGTGTAATTTAAGTCATCACATAATGTAAAATTCTCATACTAAAAAGAATTCTTTAGATATATTTTCTAAAACGGGGAGAAAATTATACTAATTTTTCTTCTGGAAATTTTCGTGTTTTGTTTCCTAAAAACTATTATCTTTTTCAGCTTAATTTCCTCTAATTTTAATCAAGCCTCGTCAAAATATGCATACATTTATTTTAATTTGTTCATCATTTTTTTCTACTAAACGTTCTTAATTTCTTCAATATTTTTTACAATTCTTGGGTATGTTGAAAATTTATTCCAAGAGTAAATTTCCTCTTCAAAAAAATAAGAATTATTTTTTCTAAGAAATCTGAGTTTATAACTGACACAGCTCTCATTTGCTCGCTATTTTTCAGAAAAACTCCGGAAAGAGCTGAATCTTGAAAAATCCACGATGAAACAAAATAACAGAAACGAGCTCAATATTTAAAACATTTTACTTTTGGCCATTTCATGGTTGCGAAAATCCTAACTATTAAAGCTCTGTAGTTTTTAACAACTATAAAAAAAAGGAAGAAAATTGCGTGGAAATGGAAACACAAAAATTAAAAACGATAAAACATTACAAAAAATATTCATCTACTTTTTTCGTATTCCAACATTTAATTTTTCTTCAAATAAAAACAAATAGGAAAAAACACCTCCAAGACAGTAAAGCAAGAAAGAATTAAAATATAATCTAAATTTTTAAGAACATTAAAAAGGGGAATAATTTATCCTCTTACAAAAGAACGTTAAAACAAATAGCACTTCTTTGCCATGAGCAAAACTGCTTCTCATTAGAGGCACTGTGAAGGAATCGCTTAACGTCTTGGCCGGCGACATTTTTCGATCATTCCGAAAATTCCCGTGTAAGCGCCTACGCACCATGTTATTAAAATATTGGAAAAACGTAGAGAGGCGATGGGAAATTTCTTTTCTTTTTTTAATTGAATCGTTTTCTTTTTCCTCCCCGTATGTTTTCGTGGTTGTGGTGCTGCTCGTTAACAGTTGAGGCACGCTGTGATTCACAGTTAATTTTGAGTGTCACAATCAATTACACCCCACCGCCCTCCGGAATGGATTGGAAAGTTTTAGCGGTATTACGGATTCTTTTTGGCTTACAACCTTTTTAGAGTTAATGAATGCTCCTTCATAATGATAATCCTGTTAATTGATAGTTATACAATAGCAGCAACGGACTTTTTTATCTTCAAGTTTTTATTTCATTATTTTTATTTTATGAATGCAGAGAGGGAGAAAGGTAAGTATGATGGTAAGAAGTCGCTGTTGCATAATAATTAAGTTAGGAATGCTTGAGCTCAAAAGGTGTAAATACTAATCCTCGTAAATTCTGATAAAGTGATATAAAAAAAAGTGTTACATGAGGAAATTCTTGCATCATTATTTTTTTCCTATTTTTCCAAATTCTTACAGTTAATCGCATTAATAATATAACAGGAATCACATCAGAAGAGGCAAAGGCGTCATAGCGTCGGGGTAACGCGTCTTCTCCATGACTTGGGCTTTCAGGTTCGGGAATGGTAGTTAAACTTCTATCAGTGAAATGGCTGAATACTCAATCCTGTAAAAAAGTAGTAGTACAAACAAATGTGACGCATGAAGTATTTAAGTCCTACTCTTAGCCTTAGTTAGGGCTACTGGAAAAACAAGAGACAATCATTCGGCTTAAATCGCTAACTGTCAGCGGATGGTCACAACAGATACTCAGTAAAGGCTTTGAAATCAGACTTTTTCCGATTTTGAACTGATGCGAACCTTGTATGCTTGTTTGAAGGTAAATATCATATGAATGGTGAGGAAAAAAATTGGATGCAGATGCAAATGCCATCATCGTCCATGTCGCTACTCAAAACCCCGATCAATGTGGAATTCCGCTACTGAATAATAAATAGTCCTCTTAGCTTTTGCTTCACTTATTGATGTAAAAGGCCGTAACAAATACAAATTCATTGTCCTTTTTAACATCTGAATTTTCAGTTGCCTATTACCACATTACCTCCATGAACAATAAGTGCATTAAGAGGAGTCACCACTTCCGAAATCACTTGATTTCTTCAGATCTGTGAAATCATGAGGTTTATTATAAACTAGGTGAGTTGTCTCTGTTAAATGAGATTTATGAAGCTCTTCAATCATACTTTACCCATTTGAAAACGTATCTCAAACCCTTGAGAGGCATCGAACAAGGCTATCAGATTTGGTGCTTTTTTCTCCAACATTCCACGCTTTTATAATGATAATAGTTTTAATTGTTCACTATACAATAGCAGCAACGGACTTTTTTAGCCGCAAGATGTTTTTTTAAATTTTATAAATGCAAGGAGGGAGAGGTAAATATCGCTGCTATATAATAATTAAATTAGGAACGCTTGAATTCAAAGATGTAAATATTAGTCCTCTTAACTTCAGATATAGTGATATAGAAAAAGGCAAATTCTTGAATTTTTTTTTCTTTTTCTTAATTCTCAAGTAATCAAAAAGATTAAAATATTACAGTTACTTTCATTAATAGTATAATAAGAAGTATATCAAAAGAAGTAAAGGTTTTGAAATCAAACTTTAGCTGATTTTGTATTGAACCGATATTTATATTTTCATGCTTGATTACCATCATGTCTATGATATGGAAAGAGGAAGATGAATTTAGGTTCAAATACCATCACTGTAAATATTGCTGCTAAAAAAAAGAATTTCAGTGCATCATTAGATGTAAATATCCCTCGTAACTTTTGCTACACTTTAGTTCTTAATTACAAATTAATTTTTCTTTAGGACAATACAAGAAGAATCTCCATTTCGTAACAAAACTTATACAAGTGGGTGAAGTCATGATATTTGTTACATAGATATGCTGTCACTGCAAAACGGGACTGACAAATTAACGTTCAGATCTGAAATTGCACATTGGCTAATTGGAAATAGACTGAATCATTGAGGGACCTTGGATGAGTACATCGGTCTTGGCACTTTTTTCTCTATCGTTTCACGTTACATTAACGAAGTGATGCTTTAATCATCGATCTTAGATTTAATATTCTTCAGAACCCTATATGAATTTAAAATTTAGTTGAACCAAACCTGGAATAATTTGGTATTAAAATAGAGATCTTATCGCCAAGCCACCACGATTTAGACAAGTACAAAATGAAAATAAGAAGGTTTAATGCTTAGTGTATAGCTTATTTCGCTGGTAGATAATGAAACGAATTTGTTATTTGTAATTGTCGATCTTTCTGAATGCTATGAATTTCAAGTTAATTACCTCTTTATTGATAGAACATATGATTTAGAAAAAAGCAAATGTTCAATTTTATGAATGAAATTACTGCGATTTATAGATTTAAGGTATATTATGTAAAGAATCAAAACCGTTATAAGAGTTGAAATCCGGACTTTTAGGAAAAAAGACGTGGTTACTTTGGATAGTGTAAATGAATATCAACGTCGTTACTTCGGATTAAAAAATTAATTTAATGTTATTTTCACAGTTCAAAGTTAATAGTTAAAATATTTATAAAGCAAATAAGTACTCATATCTAAATTAAACCTGATTTACAATAGAGAACAAAATATGCAATAAAAATAATAATTATCACAGATCACAATGAATTTGCTAATTTTAAAAATTAATTTCTGAGTAATTTTCATCTTTTAATTACAAAAGGTGAAAGTTCAAACTTTCTAGAAATTGAACTGTATTTCAAAGACTATTCTTTCCCGGTTGTTGAAACTAACCATATTATATGCAAGTATTTGACTTTAAATTCCATTGCTAATTTACTAAAATCACCAAATGATATTATACTATGGTTAACTTCTCAAAGAATTAATGCACACAAAAGAAGCACAAGCAGTCGCCTTAATTTTTTAAATTCCAGACTAAATATTAACAAAAATATGAGTCTTTCTGATTAAAATAACTTTACACATTCATTAATGTGGTATTAAAATTATTAAATATATCCTTTGGACATTTAAATGATTGCGCAGTTGTCAGATATATAAATAATGTTTTGCGCGCCACTATATTGTATTCACATTTGAATACATGCTACACTTACACATGCATGCTTCACTACACTGAAAACTCAAGACCTTTGCTTAGCTCTGGAACACATTTTGATACCGTTTGTTTTCAAGAACGGTGACTTATTTTCGATTTATCATTTTCAAAGTCAGAACTACTTCCGGCCTAGAGATTCAATTTAAATATTTCGATTTCAAATACGAATGCATTGCTTATCTGGGGAATGATCTGAATATTATTACTGAATGAAACGCAAAATAAGAAAGCAAGAGAAATATGGAAACGAAAAACTAAAGATTTCTGCTTGTTATTTTTAAAACAGTTTTACGCAAAATGAAAAATGTCATATTTAGATTTGGTTTCGGAAAGAAGAGGGTTTCTCGCCCTTCAGCTTTGATATTTTTACTTTCAAAATACTTCTTAGTTTTTCTTGATTTCTGAAATGGCAGAATATAATATTTGAATGCAGGAATAAAACATTTTTAGCTTGCACTATCATTTGAAATGTTGAAATTTTCAAATAAGTTTTATTTTAGATATTTTTTGAATGTTTATTTAAATATTTTTCGTATACTAAGGCACTCAGAATTCTCCTCAGAAATAACAAGCAAATAAATATTTCAAGGAATGCGAAAAAAGTATGATATACCCTATTTATTACACATATTCAGTTAGTTTTTTTTTATGCTTGCTATCGTGTTTTCAATCAAATTTATGAGTTCCTGAATAGCGAATTTCTTACTAGTTATATGTTTTTCATGAGAATACATTATTTTAAAATTTCAGTATGTTACCTGTTCAGTTTTAATTTAACTTAAATTCTAATTGATTAATGAATATTAATTTAATTATTTACGAATTCTAATTTAATTTAAAAGGCATCGCTCATTTTAGAAAGATGTTGGAAAAAATGACTTAATTTTTTTTAATCATTATAATTCGCGTCTCTCTTCACCAACTGAAATTTTACTTGCAAAACAAACTTTCATAGCTTACATTCTGAAAAATAAAATCTAAGAAATCGGTAAAGTGGTTGTGGCTAGGACCACTGTTTTATTTTGTTCCATAAAACATGAAGTATTCAGCACTGTACACCATTCCATGAACTATGAGACATATTGATCCTTCTGAAATAGAAAATATAAATTTATTAAAAACTGGTGATCAAAGCAAGTATTGCAAAGCCATATGTTTTTAAAATTAATATGATAAAAATAATTAAGACACAAAGATAATAACGAGATAAAAGATTCTTAAAAAAACCTTATAGATAGATAGATAATTAAGACACAAAGATAATAACGAGATAAAAGATTCTTAAAAAAACCTTATAGATAGATAGATATAGATATACTTTACCACACAAGGTACAAATTTTTACTGTTTTTGCAAGTTTTCCTTAAATAAAATTTTGCAAACAAATTTTTTTTAATTTTAACTCTCATCTAATATCACATAAGAATTATTTAAAATTTTGTTTTTGCTATATTCTGAAATGTTTTTAGAATACTTAAATTCGAATATTTTGTGATATTAATTGTCACGGAGGACTGTTTATTTTAAGAATACATATTCATTATCTTTTTAATACAGGTGAAATAATTTTTAAATACTACAATCTTTAGGAAAATGTAAAATAATATTGCATTTACAATCAACCAAAAGCAGTCAATATAAATTCAGTAGAAATTTTAAAAACAACAAAGAAAAAATTAAAAAAAATGGTGCAAAAAAATACATCCAGTTTCTTATTTTCCTTTCCTGTCGAATAATTTTGGAATTCCGAAGTACAAAATATCTGAGCAGACATTGATATATTTTGAAAAACGTATTTTAAATACAGAGTAATTCAAAATGATTATAGCAATTACAAACGGCAACAATTATTTTAATGAAAATGAGTTTAACGATAAGAGTGACACATAATGAAAGTAGAAATTCAAAATTTCTTTATATAAGGCGCAGGTGCATAGTTACAAAAGTCTACGCATGGGCGAATGAAACTTCATAACGACAAACATGTTCATTGCTAAGGTGTCGTTACTAAAAATGGCGAGTCTGACCCCTTTCAATTTTTATTCATAGAATTAAGGTAGGAACTTATGTGCTTCCCATACCGAAATTAATTGAATAATTTTAATGAGCATTTTTAATGAGCTTGTGTTGGGACTACAAACGTGCTTCGAACATATGTCTTGAAATAGACTACCGCCCAGATATTGTCCTTGTGACCAAGTGATGTCACATGTAGCATCTATGATGTATGTATACAAAATTTTGAAGTTCCGTCTGCGTTATGCGCTAATCTTATGGATAAATTCTTTTTCATTAAACAATTTTAGCTGTTTGTAATCACTATATTCATTTTGAATTTCATGTATATGCCGTTTCTATAAATGGAGATTCCACTGTTGTTAATTCATTTATTAATTTTTTTTATATTTAAGAATTTTCTAACATTGAAAAAGCTGTGAATGTAAATTTGGCACACGTAAACAATTTTTTAAACATTGTTTTCACTTTATACCTATGCATAACTTGACAGTTATTCGCGAATTTTCTTGAATTTTGCTACGCATTTTGATACTGTTTGTCTTGTAAAGATGTGACTTATTTTCGATTTATCATTTTCATCTTCGGAACTACCTCCGGCCTCCAGATTCAATTTAAATATTCTGAGTTGAAATACGAGGGCATCGAATGCATTGCTTATCTGGGAGGGACGTTCTGAATAATACAACTGGTTGAAACGAAATGTCAGGAAGTAGCAGAGAAGCGAAAAGTAAAGTAAAGATCTCTACTTCTTGTTTATTTTTAAAGCATTTTTTTTATTCAAAATCAAAAATGTCATATTTCGATTTGGTTTTGGGGAAGGAAGCGAGTTTCTCGCCTTCAGCATAAATATTTTTATTTTGGAAACAACTCTGAACCTTTCTTCTTTTGAAAGACTGGAATATAATATTTGAACACATACTAAAATATTTTCAACGTGTTCTTTGACTGAAATGTTGAGATTCTCAAATAAAGTTTATTTCAGCGTTTGGAAACGTTCTTTAAAGCATGCTTTTGTGAGCTGATATTTTTTCTAAGTTTATTTTATAACGATTTGCAAGTAATTTTCCAAGAAATAGTTTGTTTCCTTAAACATTCCAAAATTATTTATTTCGAAAAAATGATTAGGAATTTCAATATTTAAGAAAATGATTGGAATCTTTTAACTTGGAATAGTGTGACCGATTGAAACATTGTAATATAGAAACTTAATATCTAACTCTGCCAATATGTTCAAGTGGCGATTATTAAAAGATACATTTTCAGAAGTCGGATACATTTTCTGAGATTTAATATACTAATAGCTGTTCTAATGCGCTGCTATTTAAATAAAAGATTAAGAACATTCATAAAGGCCAAGATCTAAAGAGTGATACATAGGTAATTTTTTCTTACAAGCATGAAACTTGAAAAAAAAAGGTGCATATTTTGTAATTTGTTGAGACTGCATTTGTATTTAATTTATTCGTAGTGATAATTAATTTGCAAATATTTTAAATGCGCATGCAAATTAAAAAATTGACATGTACTTTAAGGCAACACAATGCCATTTTTTTTAATAAGTGGAAGCTCTACTTCCTGTCCTGTCTTCTTATCGCACATTGTGCTTTCTTTAAATAAATAAATAAATCTTTAGAAAAATAAATATTAATTCTTTAGAAATTAATAATAATAATTTGCAAATGATTTTTGCAACGAAAAAAGATAAATAATAATTGTTAATATAATAGAGAAATATGGTAATATATCACAAAGTGCAATAACAATGAAAAAACAAACTGTATATCTACATACTATCCCTTGGGAGGGTCACCTCATAACTGAGGATGAGATGCTTATGGAATGGTGGTCGGTTCTCGCCAACCCGGTGGGTACAATAATAGGTGAGGGTCTGATCCTCCCATCGATGATGGATTGTACTCCCTACTGTTGTTGTCGTGTCCGTGTTTTTCACGGAAAGGGGGTGCAGTAGCTTCTGAGGGTAAATACCTCTGAGCACCCAGAGGGCAGAAATCTGACTTCTAGCACACACACACGACACAACCCTTTTTAGGGGGTGGTCGAATTCATTCATATACTCATTCGTCCGTCGGAATTTAGATCCAAATCAGAGACCGACTCATCCCTGATTCGGTACCCCCAGAGGTATCGTTTTTGCTATGGGAACTTGGAGGACTTTGCAGTCTCGACATAATTAACGTGCCCCAACTGCCATTAGCCAACACGGCGATCTTTGACCAAGACGAGGACAGAACCCGCGACCTTTCGGTTACGAGACTGACGCTCTACCAACCTGGCTACCGCGGCCTCGGTAATCCCTACTGGGAGGATTGTTTTCAACTTTTCCAGTGATGGCCATTAGGACTCACCCACAGTTCCCACCAGTGTTGTTGTTGCGGTGTCCGTTTATGCGTGGTGTATCCATGTGCCTTTGAGCGGGTTGGAGGTCAGTTATCTGACTACTTTTATATACTTTTAATAAGAACGGCCGATATCATAGAATTCTTTAGGTTTTGCAGAGTAAAAAAACTTGACAAATTCTAAAAACAAATTCCAAAGGGCAGCAATTACCGACTTTTTATAATTTTGATAGACGAGTATTTTTTACTGAAATTCATCCTTATATATAAAAGAAAAATGCCAAATATTGAGATTTTTTAGTTTAAAAACATTTGGCTCCAAATCCAGCCACGAGGCAGTCAGAAAAAATTGCGTATTCTACTGTCGCAATATTGCTAATACAATTTGGCGAGTTCCATGTATTATAGAATTGGGGAAAAACCTGAGTACACTTTTCGAGATCTTCCTTTGAGTATCTGTATTTTTCGTGATAAGAACTCTCACGAAATTTCATGTTTCTAAATGCTTGTTTTCCGAGTTATGTGTTCGTGAATATACAAAGAGGCAAGATTTTGTCGTATTTGACAACATTTTGCATATAGGTTGGTCTTAAAATAACTGCATGTAGCTAAACAAAAGAATGAAATGAAATTAAATTCCATTTGTAGACGGAGAAATGTAATGAAAATTGTGTAGAAAAAGTGAGAAGTAAATTTTTTTGCTTTCTTATAGAAAATGGTTTAACAGTAGTAAGTTCATGGGAAGCGAATTGTATGTATTTGATGATCAAGTAATAAAAGTTATTTATAAAAGCGAATAATATGTCATATGAAATTTGTAGAAAATATTTTTTATTAATCGCGTTTCTGTGGTTTTCCTTCAGCGGCATCAATATGTCATATATCATCTCCAATATGTACAACGTATTAGTTCGGACTTATTTTTATCGAGTGTGAATATGATATTATTTTAATAATGGGATTTGCGTTGTCGAAAAATTTGCTAAAAGTATTATCATCTTTTTAGATATTATTATACATGACCATGGATTATTGAAAATGAAAGACTACTGAAATTAATGTCATATATCAAATTAAATATCAGAAAAAATTCTAATTCGAATAGTTTAAATCAAGATTCACCTTTGAAACCCTTGCTTTTTCATTAAAAATAATAATATTGGACATATCGAAGTTGTTTTTACTTATGGCACTTTAGATGCACACTGACAGATACTGTCATCTAGTTAAGCCAAAATAAGCATCGCTTGTTTTTTTTTCTGTAGCACCAACAAGGCCAAGAGTACGACTTAGCTATTTCATGCTTCACATTCGCTTGCACAACTCCTTTTTGCATGAGGGGGGGATTCACTCAATTCACAGATAGAACACAGAACAAATATGCTCGAACCGGGACGTGGGTGGAACGAAAAGGCACACTACCCTATGCCAGGACGACTGCGGAAATACTGACGTAACATAAAAATAAGAAGATCAAACTCAATTTTTTAAAAAAATCTGTTATACGTACAAAACAGATTCGTCGATGCATTTCATGTGAGGAAATAAAAATTAAAAATCTGACTAAAAACAGTTAAAATTTATATTACAAAATAAAAATGTTTACCCATGAGAACTCAAAATTCTTGATAGCAGAATTTAATATTTATAAATAATTTTCAGTTACCTTTTCATTTGTGAGCTCCCTCTTTCTATAATCAGAGCATGAAATTTGGTTTTTCCACTCTTCACTTATCAGTTGCTGAAACTTTCAAACAAGAAAAATTATTTTATGGCTGTCTTATATATCTGTAGTGGAAGCTTCATAAGCTAGATAAAATCCTTAAGATTAAGTGGTCACTTCTGTCTTGTGGTTATGTCATCTGGCTACCAACCCAAAGGTTGCGAGCTCGATAATCGCTAATAGCAACATTGGTGAATTAGGATGATAAAAATAAATAAATACGGAATCTTATCGCAATTGCTGTGACGCCCTCTAAAAATAAAATTAGTAGAAGAAAAAATAAAATTAGATCAGTTAATTACTCAGCCAATAAGATAAAAAGTGGTTAAAAATAATCAGCAAATAAATAAAATAAATACGTCATGCTGATGAATAAACAACCAATAAAAATGGATAAGGCTCCATTGATTCAACAGCCAATATTTAACCACTAATAATAGCAACATTATTGCAGTAGAAGCTTTATAAGCCAGGTAACATCCTCATAAGATATATAAGATAACCTCATCCTCATAAAGTCTGAGTGGTCATTTTTGTCTTGTGATCATGTCATCTGGCTACCGATCCGAAGGTTGAGATCCGCTTTTGCCAATCGCTGCATACTTGCTTCATATACTTGCTTCATCACAGTTTTACAATCCATCTATATAGCTCATTGTGTTTTCTAATTATCATGTTCACAAGCAGATGTATTTACCAAAAACTTTTAATTAGAAATTAATGGATATTTATTATTATATAACTCACTTACCGATTTTATTTGTATAACTTATACTATAAAAGTAAACAGTATTAAAAAATGTATATATTCCATAATTGTATCTCTATTATTCACTATTAAAAAGGCGTTGAAATAACAATAGAATACATCGATTGGGAACATCTTTTTAGAAAGCGCGGTGATATTATATTTTGTCTTTGTGTTTTATTTGAAATAAAACAAAATATCAAGCAAACGTTGATTAAAGTAGAATTTCTTGCACCCAGTAGAGTTTTTTTAAAGTATGAAGTAGAACGAAAGTTACTTCTCTTTAAACAAAACTTGTGAGAAAAACAAATATTATCTAAACGAATTCAGAAAAAGAATAAAACAGCTTCTAAAAGTTTCGAAGAAGAAAGGAGTTAAAAAAAAGCAGTTACAGAAGATAGCAAGAAGCCACGAAATCGCAAAATGTCTGAAATAAAGATGTTAGAAAATACTGTAATCTTGTTACAAGAATTAAATTGGTGGAAAAAAAGTGTAATATTGTTGGTTGGACAAAATGTGGCCTGAATAAGCACAGTAAAAAACATAAAACATTTTTTTTGAGCTAGCAATAAAAATAACTCTTTTTTTATGGCGCTCCATAATATTTTCATTTTTATTAGGAAATGCACCTTAACCATGGTTGAAATATTTGAGATACATGCATTGCTGAAAATGGTAATAAAATTTTTAAAAATACTATCTTTTTTCGGAATGAGAAAAAATCAACACTTTTGAGAATTACGTTTTTTAGAGTGAGGTAATCTTTGTTAACTATTCAAGGATTTTCATTTTCAAAAGTAATTAACAAAATATTTATAAATTACTACGTTTAACTAAATAAAACCGACCTAATGTGAATATTTATTAATGAACGAAAACTGATTATTTACTCTTTTGGTGTTTTGACTTACTGAATTTAAAAATATAATTTTATATTCTTCATATTACAGTAGAAGAGCAATTCTTCATATCGCAATTTCTGCATATAAATTTTTCATATCACAATAGAATTAATGAAATATCTTTAATTTGGAGGGTTCTGAAACCTCATATTAAAGATATTTCTAATTAATGAACTAATATGAGGTTTTTGAAACCACCATATACTTATCCCTTGAATTAAGTGATTAAGGCAATTAGTCCATTTTCTATTACATTCTATTCAATATAATGAATTTATTTTCATGATTAATGAGTTTTATTATATATTATTATCGTGTAACATATAGTATCAATTCACTTTGTTTAAAACGTATTTGAATATATTTGCAGACATTGCATTTAAAATAATGATTGAAAAAATTAAAAATTATTAAAATTATTAAATATATCGCTTCCTAAACCTGTTGATAATATTTTTTTACTGTAAAAGAAATTTTCTTTAAATACAAGGTGAGCAAGACATTTTCTTTATTTAAATAAAATTTTGCTATATTTCATCCATAACACGATACAGGGCTCCGAACACCGTTTTTCTTGATAATTCTGAATTTTTATTTATGTTATATTTTCATTTCTCACTTTTGACTAAATAGACAGTTAATGAATTTCCTAATATAATGATTCTGTATTAGATCCTTTTAAATTTTGTTTTTGGTGTATAATCTTAATTTCATCAGAAAATAAAATTCCTAAAATATGAGTGAAAAGCAAATAATGCTTCATTTGAACTTACCACATTTGATATGATTATGGAGAATATAATTTTAAACCCCCAAAAAAGCCTGATAAAATACTGTTTTGAGAACTGCGTACATTTGATAAAATAGACTTCAAAAATTAATTTCTTCTCACTCGTTAGCAAAAGAAAATGTAATTTT
Source organism: Argiope trifasciata (assembly GCA_026543055.1). Lineage (NCBI taxonomy): Eukaryota > Metazoa > Arthropoda > Arachnida > Araneae > Araneidae > Argiope > Argiope trifasciata. Next base: position 1,356,369 of record JAPMOQ010055289.1, on the reverse strand, counting down.
CCAGCTTTTTCAGGAAATTTTAATTTTGATGTTTATAATCTACTTATCATTACTTATATACAACAAAAGAGAATTTGTATCGAACTAAAAATGTACTAAATGGGTTGCAAAATAGGATCGATACTTTGAACGTAACCGAATTTCTTTGGAATAATCCGTATAAGAGGGGAAGAGAACCTAATTTTGGGATAAGGAATTTTCTACCATATTTCCATATATATTGGAACATTTGTATGGATATCTAAAATGAGTAGTTTCTCCTTTGCTCAGTTTTCATATAAATGAAAGCTTCAAAATTCTATAATTTCATTCTACAATTCAAACACACACACAGTGTTTTCTTGATGAAAAAAATAATGATTATAAAATAATGTAAATAGGTATAAGAAATTTAATAAATAATTTTAATTTTAAATTTGAATTATCTATACTGGATTCAGATATCTTTATATCTTCTCTATGCAAAATGCATTAAAATAAAATGGAGTAATATATTTGTTTAGTCTCTGCGTTTAGGAACAACTTAACATTTCTCGTCGTAAATAAATGGTACTATGTATGTATATTTATAAACACGATAACTCAAAAATAATAAAAGGGAAGGCTTGTCCATTATGGATGTAAAACTGCATTTTTACGTCATCTTATTTTAATAACTTGTTTTCATTTTTAAATGTTATTTTTTAAATTTATTCTTTCCTTCTGTTCGATAAACGATGAAGAAATGCTCAAAAAATGAATAAAAAACATTTTGAATATACTAATACTTATTTGGTATTATACTTTGGTTATATTGATACTTATTCAGTATTATACTTTGGATATGCTGATAAATATTCAGTATTATATTTTGGGTGTACTGATATTTTTTCAATAAATTTTCTTTTAAAATAAAAATAATAGCTCGCTGTTCATTGTTGACAAACTTTAAGCAAAATATCATTCTTCTCTTTCTGAATTAAAAGGGAAATCGGTAAATATATCTGCTGCTCAGGTTTGGCACTTAGCCAACTTTTTCCTCAAATCCAAGACAAAATTTGCTGTCTTGATATACATATTTATTATTATTATTTCTTTATCCCGTTTGCTATGTTATAGTTTAATTTCTACTTTCATATTTTCCTGACTGAAATATACCTGTTTAACGTTTTCACTCTTGAAAACGTTCCAGTTCAGGCACCCTACAGTACTGGAACACACGAGTTTCTAAGGTAATAAAATACCATAACTCCTCGTAAAAACAATGATAACTCCTGTTCTTAAAGAGTTTATATTCATCAAATGATATGATTCCTGCTTATCTGTTGGCTATTGAAAAAATTTATACATCTTATCATCCATTTAGTTTTCAGAAAACTTCCTTTCTCCCTATTCATTTAAGTGAGAGCTTTTAAAGAACAAAGCACGCTCTATGGGTATTCAATCAATTGCACTTAATAAAAGTGAAAGGGATTTTGAGATAACGACTACATATTTCGGGCACAAGCCGTCGTTTCATTGAATGAACGCTTTTCTTCTTTCAGTAAATCAAAAGTACTTCTACTAGTAATTATTTAATAAAAACAAATATATCGCTAATTTTGCTAAATACTGTTTAGATATATTTACTTAAAAATTCTGGGCTAAAAATATTTGAGGTTGTTTTTTATTTGTAATTTAACAAATAAAAAATAACAAATAATAAGTTTAACTTTATAATCCTTGGACCAAAGATTTCTGCAACTTTATGGGGTGATCATTTTCCATTGCATAATAAGCCGGACCATTGGAATTTTCTACATTATTTTAATACCAAATATTAAAGCGTCTAATAATTTAGGACGAATACCTCAAAGACATAACCTACTGATGGATCATATTTGTAATATGCTTTTATAATTAAAATTATAAGCCTTTATTAATTCATAAGAGATCTATCGTTTCTTCAGAATATAAATACTAGGAGCGTTCAAAAAATAAGTTACACTCAAATTATAGGTCATAAATACTTTATTGACAAATCTGCTACAATGCAATATGGCACACATACTAACACCCTATTTCTCTACATCATCTCCCAGTCGCTGAAGACATTAGTCGAAACATATCACTAATCATTCATTGCCTTGGCTAAAGAAAAACGCCCCTTGGTCCTGAAGTCAGCTTAGAATATCTTAAACATTGTCATCAGTGGAAAATTGGCTTCCACCTAAGTGTTTTTTAAGTTTGTCGAATACATGAAAGTTTCAAGGTGCTAGATCGATACTGTATTGTAGATGCCTCCAGACCTCCCATCTAAAACTTTGAATTCTGTGCAACTGTCTTAAAAATGCTGCCACTATTTCACAAAGGTTAAATTTGACATTGCATGTGAACCATACAGTCCCATTATTTCAAGACGAATCACCAAACTCGTTAAACTTTTTTCCCACTAAAAACGTACTATTCCGTGTACATTGTAGCAAACTTTCATCTGACACGCCATTTTTTTTCTGGCATTGCAAAGCAGCAGATTTCACCATTCCAATGAAATTGCTACAGTTGTATGTCGTGGACTCAAGCTTAGCTCCATAAACTTAACTCTTGTTTCACCTGATTCCGTCTATTGGGGAACAAATGTAAAGTACTCTTTGAGTGCTCTTTGCATTACTTTAAAAAGTAAGAATATAAATATTATATTACAAAGTAATAATATAAATATTATATTACAAAGTAATAATATAAATATTATATTACAAAGTAATAATATAAATATTATATTACAAAGTAAGAATATAAATATTATAATACAAAGTAAGAATATAAATATTACATTACAAAGTACGAATATAAATATTATACATACAGAAATTGCTTGTTTAAAGTTATAAAATTTGTTTCTTGAAGAAAAATGCAATTGAGTATTCTTAATGCATCATTTCTAATTGAAAAATAACCCATTCTCATTGATTTGTAAGAAGAAGACTTTTAAATAATGCTAATTTGATGACGTTTCTTAAAAGCCAGTCTGCCTAAAGCCACTTAAACAAGATGGCTTAGTGGTTGTTTCATAAAACAAACAAACATAAATCTGCGCTTTAATCAAAAGAATGCTGTCATCATTCCAAGAAAACATTAGAGAAACAGAACGAATTAAAGAAAAACTGATAAGTTTAATGAACTGGAATCACAAATTTAACAAAAAGAAGAAAAGGTAAAGGATTTAAAAATTATTAATTCACTGTTTAAATTTTTGCGGGAATGTTTTCTCTTTAAGATTTTTCAGCCCCAAAAAAGTGCAATTCTCCATGGAAGCATAAAAGAGAGAGATAACTCTCTAACTTGAAGAAAAAATTATAAAAGGCTTACGAAGACAGAATTTTAAATTTCCTCTTCTTTTAAGAGCTATTTTGCTTTTGGAGTAAAGCGCAGAGCAGTATGAGTTCAATCTCTGCGATTATATCTTTTTTATACCAATTTTTTGTCCAGAGAGCATTAAAATGTCGCTGCTGAACTTATAATCATCAGAGATTCTGCGCTTAATCCAGAAGAAAAAGTCTTTGCTTTGAGTCAAAAATTTAAAATGTTGGCAGAGCTAAGTAATTTTATAAAGAAACATTATTTGAAAAATGTGTGTTTATGCATAATGTAGTCCTTGCCTGTTAGTAGCTCCAAAACAAAACATACTTAGAAAAGGGGGGGAGGGGGTGCTTCATTTTGAGATCAACGAAAATGCTATTTTTTTCGTCTTATAAAACATTAACTCCCTGAATTATTTAAGAAGTTGTCTTTAAAAGAAAAATTATTTATTTTGCACGTAAGAAAAAGGCATTTTACTGAAAAAGGAAAAACATCATTTATCTTTAATTCTTAAAAACTAATATATCGCGTGGGATTTATGTATAAGAAAAATAAACCCAAGTTATTTTATATAATTACACTAATTTTCAAAAATATGAAAGTAAAAATAATATTCAACCAGTACATAATGATCAAAATAGAAAGTTTAGACACTTGAGAAATAATGTATAAACCAATTTAGTAGAGCGTATTCTCCCAATATTTTGGATTTCTATATGCTTTTACCGTACCTTTAATAAATACTAAGCAAACTATACTGATACGGTGATTGACAATCAATTTAATACATGGTATAATTTTATAAATTGTTCTCTTTTGAGACCAGTTGGTTCAGGAGAAATGTTGTTTATGTTTACTTTCAACAAAATAATTTTGGGATAAATCAGTATCAATGATTACTCTTATTAATCTTCCCTCTAAAATGACTATTTTTAGCTCCGAATTGTTACTGACATGAAATAAAAAACTCCTTACACAAGTTCTATTTGATGTGAGAAATCCAAATAGAATCGTCTTATACTAATATTTAACATCGCCTTTAAACGTACGCAGCTCACTAAAATCAATTTCTTATTCATCTTATGGTTTAATAAGGTTATTAAGCAGATTTTTGTTTTCTTAACTTTCAGCTTTAGAAGGAAATATCAAGATTAAATACTCTATGGGACAATAAAAATGCTTATGAAATCTATTTTAGAAAATTATACCAAAATATATTTAAAAAACTGATATATTTTTAATAATCTCAGAAAAGAAACATGCAAAATAAGTAAATAGTTGCCCTGAAAATTTTTTTTTTAATATTTCAAAAATTAGTTTGGAGATTTTGATTGTTATCTCTTAAAAATTTCTAATTAATTAAAAATTTAAGAAGGGAAAACAGCTTTTAGGTGCAATTTTTCAACTTTCCATTTATATTCTTACCAAATTTAGCAGTTATAAATCTGTTTAATGGTCTGTTCTGTAGGAAGCCATCATAGACATATATTTTTATTTTTAAATCATTAGTGGAGATATTTTTGTTTTCGCAGTGTATCTAATTAATTAATATCCCAGTCATCAAGGAATCAACTTTGAATATTTTGGCATAGGGGTGACGCGTTTTCCCCATCATTTGAGCGTCCTGGTTCGAGTCCTTGTACGGGCTCGGCTGTTCTTCTGTTCTATCCATGAGACGTGTAAATGTTCCCTCCTGTAGAAAGAAGTATTGCAAGCTAATGAGTTCTTCGCCGTAGTTAGCGCTACTAAAAAAAGAGACTCTCCCTACAGCTTAATTCGCCATCTTCGTTACTGTGGTCTTTTCAACAGCAAGTGAAATAAGAAAGAACAACAACAACAATAAAGCACTTTGAAACTCAGTTGCCAATTTCGAAATATTTTCTTATTTTGTACAACTCATAATTCTTTAGATACATGAAAACTATCTATATACGGAAGTTATTTGTTCATTGTCATAAATTGAAAACTGGAAGTAAAAAAATTATCTATAATGTACTAAGGATACAAATTTACAGTGATTTATGACCATTATTTAGATTCAGCTCCTGAATTCAAATTTAAATTGGTTAAAGAAAGACAGAACTTATTTTATATGCTTTTAAAAATCAAAGAATTCAAGCTTTATTGCTCATAACAGATTAAATTTTATGTTCTTAAATAAGTTTTTTTCCTCCAATAAAAGATTGGTGGAAAGCAATTACTTTGCTGATTAGCAATATTTTTTCTAGGATTGTACTCATTCGATATGATTAACAATGAGGCTGTATTAAAAATGATATTTAAAATAATAAATGTTGCTGTTACATATGACAGTGGTGCACAAAATATTCTCATTTGCGACCCACTACTTTGTGCAAAATTTACCAGTAGATAAACAGTAGAATTTTTGTTAAAACATGAATGAAGTTACAATGAAATTCCTTCCAGGATTTTCTCTTACAGGGTGTTTTTAAAAGAGTGTCGGGAAGACAGCGTTTGAAATAACGCCCTTCTAAAATAACACACCAAACTTAAAAACCATCATAAAAATTTTATAAAAGTTGTAGCATCATAAAAATTAATTTATAAATGAACACAAAATTTTTTGAAACAATGCTTTATTTGTGCATATGAGTATGAGTTATGCATTATGCATAATGGTGGTTTAATTCCCCCTGCTAGTGATCACGAAAATCAGGTTCTTAAAATAATAATTTTTAGTTTCTTCGCCTTTATTATTACAGTTTTTTGTAACGAATAATTGCAGATTTTCTATAAATTTGAATTCCTTTAATTTAGTGAGCCCCCAAAATTTTCTTGCGATTGCGTATTATCGATATATGGCACTTACACAAACCCGCTAACAAAATCAACGACTTTAAGCCGAGTTTGTGTAGCGACTTCTGAGAATGAAGGCCTTTGAGCACCCGTGGGGAGAAGTCGGCGCTCTAGCTCATATGAGGCTGACACTCAAACACTCTCTTGCAGGGGGGGGGGACAAGCTGCTCGTTTCGGATAAAGTTTAGACCAAAATAATAAATAGTTACAAAAACAAGAGCATAAAATGTCTTAGACCATGTCATTTGAGGTCTATAACACACCTCACAGATCGAATGCAGGGTAAAGAGCAATCGTGGCCGAACCAGGACGCCCTTATGTCGGGAAAGACACGAGACCCCCTAGGTGAAGATGCCAGCTAAAATAATAAATAGTTATTAGAACAAGACGATAAAATATCTTAGAAAATGTCATTCTAGGTCCGATAAATCTTAGTTGCTTTTGAGCCTATACATTTTATAAGGAATAAATCTTTATAGTTTACATAAACTTGTTGTTTAAAAGAAATTTTAGGAAACTATTATGCTCATTACTTATCCTTTTATTAAAAGAATTTTAACCTTATTAATAATACATGTTAACGAAGTTTCTTAGCAAATTATCAACAATTACGAAAAGAATAAAAATGTCTGGTAACAACACATGCTGAATATCCCCTTTCTGCAATCTGAGCAACTAAACTTTTACTAAAACAGGCGTGTTAAAGGAATAAATAAAAATTTTAAACTATTTTATTCTGCATGAAAATGCTGCTAAAGATTCGGTCATTTATTCTTTTATTCGTTATAGTTAAGCTTTAATCTTTTAGAGCAATAGTTGCTTTTTAAATGAAATAATGGGTAACCAAAACAGATTTTAAAAAGTTCCAAGAGAAAAAAAATCCAGTTTTAAATTTAAATATCGTATGTTTGATGAAACAATTAACTTCTATTTTTTATATTTTTAATACTGAACCACTTCCTTTCTGAAATGCGTTTTCATTCTTGTTACATAAAAGATAAAAACAATATAAATTTTAGAGAGACTAAGCACACAAGTAAGTGGGTCAACACGCGTGGTTTAAGTAAATGATAGGTCACGAAAAGGGGAGGTGCACGCAAAGCCCTTTTTTCAAAATTTTAATTAGAATGTAGCATGAGACCTTTTTCACATCAATAATTTTACAAAAATTTAATTTGCTACTGCAAGTAAATATTTTTCTTAATTTAATATAATTCAATTGTAAAACATCAGAGACAGTGGGACTGATAGGCTTGTTCCTTTTTTAAAAACTAAATTTATCTTGCTTCATATCTTGTTTAATGTTAATGTTATGCTGCAGCTGATTCTTTAATGAGTGTTTTAATGACTAATTCAAGCACTCCATAATTCAATATGGAAAACATGGCACTGATGACTGAGAATTTAGCAAATTAATTATTTATTTTCATTTTTAAACATTTCAAATGAGTCATAGAAATGATAACTTAAAGTGCCTGGAAAACAATTTATAAAAAATGTCTTTTTTGAAGAAAATATTTAGATACAAATCACAAACTGATTAAATATTAATATTTTTCAATATTACCTAAATATAAACTGGTCGTTTAAATTTTAAAAAATCATTAATGCACTTTTTAAGACTTTCTGCTGATCGCTTCCTGATCTAGCGGTCGTGCATCTTCCCGGTGATCTGAGCACACAGATTTCAAGTCCTGTTTCGAGCATTGTTTTTCTCTACCCTGTGTTCCATCTGTAAGGTGTGAAAGAGCCTCCCTATGAAAAGGGGTTGTGCAAGTGAGTGTGATCTTCATATGAGCAAAAGTTTGACTTCTGCCCTCTGATGTTCAGGAGGTTCTAACCCTCCGAGCCTACTGCAGCCCACTTTTACCAATCTGTTACTTGGTTGGAAATGAAATTCAATCTAAGGTGGATAAACAACAACAAAAAACAAGCATGCTCTACTACAGTTATAGTTACTTTCTGCTCATTTTACATTTTATTTATCAGGTCATATTTTTGAAAATACAATCAGTTATACCCATAGGAAATCGGGTCTTAACACAATGTCAATAATACAAAGATTGTGGGATGACATTGTAAGAAAGACAGGAGATGGAAATAGATTCTAATAGTTAAGTTATAAAAAAATAGGTTTTTCATGTTTTTTTCGACTTTCTTTTTTTTTTATAAGTAAATACACCAATATTGATACACTTTAAAAACAAAATCTTATCTAAACATAATATTTTATTTATCTTTGGAGCCTTGCGATATATATATATATATATATATATATATATATAACGAAAAAACGAATTTATATCTAATAAAGAATTGATTATAATGCCTGATAGAGAGATTAAAGAATAAAAATGTTTGCATTCGAGTAACATTTGCATTTAACAAACATTTGTAACATTTCCTTCGTTTGCATAAAAAGTAAGCATTTATTTCAAGCATATAATTTCTTTTATATTCGAGTAGAAAAACAATAGAAATGATTTCAAATGTTATTTTCTAACATAATTCTTTGTACATATTATTAGTTCACAAATTCACATAAATCTGTAATGGCGATAAAGAGCGAAATCAATATTAATTCTTTTTCAATTAGAATTTTTAATAATCATACTCGAATGCACACAATCTACGTTTTCGTTGGCCTATAAATCCAAATTAGCTAAAGATCCACTACTTTACGTAGAATTTATGAATGAAATTACGTTTAAAATATTGTGTTTTTAATTATAATACTCATAATGCACAAATACAGATATGTTTGTCTTCTTGTTAATAACTAAATTTTAAAAAATGATGACACTAGTGTATTTTATTCATCTTCCGTGAGTTCCGTTTATTATGTTTACCCGAGCACAATCTCCAGAAATACCCATTTCAAAATTTTGAACAATAACAATACATTTTATTTGCATATTTTGGATTACAGTTTAAATTTATATGAAGCTGAAAATTAGAAAAGGAAAATGTTGTTAGAAAAAATAAAATGAAATGATTATAGTTTAAGGCTAAATACACTGAAGGAAAAAAAATCTCAACACCAAGAAAAAATTATTGTACAGTAATGAAATTTTAGGAATACATTTGTCTAGGTAACTTATTTAGTTGATTAATGTTTCAGGATCACAGGTAGAGCCATTGGCGAGAAGAGTCATTTCAAATGAGTAATGTTGGTACATTAGTAACCGGTGTAACCGCCAGAACTTTGAATGCAAGCATGCAAACGTGCATGCATTGTGTCGTACAGGTGTCGGATATCAGTTTGTGGGATGGAGTTCCATGCTTATTGCAATTGGGCGGTCAAAGCAGGGACGGTTAATGCTGGTTGTGGATGATGCTGGAGTTGTCGTCCAAAAATATCCCATACGTGCTCGATTGGAGAAAGATATGGTGATCTAGAAGACCAAGGCAACATGTCGACACTCTGTAGAGCATGTTGGGGTACAACAGCGGTATGAGGGCGAGCGTTATCCTGTTGGAAGACACCCCCTTGAATGCTGTTCATGAATGGCAGCACAACAAGTTGTATCACTAGACTGACGAACAAATTTGCAGTCAGGGTGCGTGGGATAACCACGAGAGTGTCCTGCTGTAATACGAAATTGCTCCCCAAACCATAACTCCAGGAGTAGACCCTGTTTGTCTAGGCCGCAGACAGGTCACTAGCAGGGTACCTGGTCTCCTTCTAACCAACAAACGGCTATCACTGCGACCAAGGCAGAACCGGCTTTCATCAGAAAACACAACAGATCTCCACTGCGTCCTCCAATGAGCTCTAGCTTGACACCACTCACGTCGCAAACAGCAGTGGTTTGGAGTCAGTGGAATGCACTGTACAGAGCTTCTGGCTTGGAACTGACCTTGAAGTAACCGATTTTTTACAGTTCGTTGTGTCATTGTGGTGCCAACTGCAGCTCGAATTTCAACTGCAAACGCAGTACGATTAGCCACAGACATACGCCGAATACGACGGTCTTCCCTCTCAGTTGTACCACGTGGCCGCCCGGAACCTGGTCTTCTTGAGGCAGTACCTTCCCTTGACCACTGCCGCTAATACTCATGCACAGTGGATACATTCCTGCCAAGTTTTTCAGCAATATCGCGGAAAGAAAACCCACCTTCTCGTAGCCCTACAACACGACCCCATTCAAACTCAGTTAGCTGTTGATAATGGCTTCTTCGCCTTCTCAGAGGCATCCTTGACTAACATTAACCCACTACGTCGAATCTCAACTGTAAATAACGATCACGAACCTTACAGCGCTTATTTAAAGCAAACCTCATTTACATGTTCATAGTGTCGCTACTAGCGCCCCACTTACGCGCGTAGCTCGAAATTTGAATCGACGTCATCTTTCAGATGTATAAACACGCCTACTAAATTTCGTTTATCTAGCGCAGCTCCTTCCTAGTGTTGGAATTTTTTTTCCATCAGTGTATATGTATTTTTATATTTTTACATTTATCATAAATAATATTCACACTTTTCGCAGATTATTAGAAGAAACGTTACTTTCGAGCAATCTTTCCTTTCATATATAGAAAGAAGGATATAAAAAAAAACTACAAAACTAATAATAACATATATAGCAACTAATATTATTTTAATCCTTCTTTTTTATTACCGAAGAACCCTAATACAGGTGACGAATTATCGTATCGCTAACTTATAAGATGAAATTAAAACATTCAGTTTGATACAAATATCACAGCTATTCATAAAAGTCTAGGAAGAGTCCGAGGTGACCTGGTGGTAAGGCTTTGGAGTTGGAGGTTCGAGACCCGGTTTCACAGTAGAATCCTCGGCATTAGGAAACCTAGTGCAAATCCATCATTGCCAAATGTTGTTGCGTTGAATAGAAATTTAAGGAGAGGAGACATGGGAGCTCAAGTGTAATCTGACCGCGACTCAGCGTTTCGAGATTTGTCCCAAAGTTGACCTAGTGTTGCTTTAAAACAGAGTGTTTAATATAATTGAACTGATCTGAACTTAGTAGTTTAAGCTTTTAATGCATTCTTAATTGAATTAATAGGTCAGCACATTCCCTATGTAGAAGTCGTTTGATTACATAAATAAAAGCCTTTCAACTATGGGATTTAAAAAAATTGCTCTTTTTCTAAAATAACTATACATATACATATACTTCTTTTTTTACTTGTATCTAAAAATAATATCGTATGAATAATTTATAACCTTTAGTAAGTATATAAAGAAACTGAAAATTAAGAGATCAGCACTATTTAATAGAAAAAAAGAATGATTGCTCATTTATTATACAATGCTGTGTCTCATTCATCATGGGGTAGAGTTCAGATGATAACTTAGCTCTGATCCCTTGCGGACTCATTCATATTCATCGTCCTGTTCCCAACAAGCTATTATTCATCAAATTCTAAAGAAGTCACTGAGTAGAAAGTTTGTTTAAAGTTACAAGGCAATGAAAGGGTTTTCAAGTAGTAACATCGATCAAACGTTATAATTTTTTGAGATTTTTTTTTCAAATAATTTTATTTAAGCAATCAGACCAGAATTGTAATTGAAGCAAGGATCATTTTATATGATAAAGAAAATCTTCTGTAGAACTTTGATACGTATTCTATTTAAAGACAATTAAATCAAATAATTATTATGCTTCAAAAAACTCCATTTTCTTAAAAGGTATTCTACTTAAAAATAAAGAATATAACACGTAAATGAACAAAAAGAAAAGATTATCGCTATTATACAATTGTATTAAATAGGTTATAATTTTAAAAGTTCTTAATCAGTGTAATAAAAATGTTTCATTATTCAAGAATCTTAATTAATTTATAATTTGAATATGGACAGATTAAAGTAACTGTGATACAAATCCCCTTTTTTATTTCCAGACATTAAAGTTTTGCAAAGGATACTTTATTATTCGAGAACGAATTCTTCATAATGTTTTTATTTGTGATGTCCTTTAGACTAAAATTTTATATAGAAATTTGAAGTAGATTTAGGCATTGACTTCAACTTAAGTGATTTGCACCACTGGAATTTTTAAAACACACACACACACCACACACACACACACACACACACACACACA
>JAPMOQ010055289.1:1325866-1344060 GCA_026543055.1 Argiope trifasciata | reverse complement strand
ACACACACACACACACACACACACACACACACACACACACACACATATATATATATATATAATCATCAGTGTCTGAAGATACATTTAAAATAATGTTCTAAATGACTATGAGTTGTTATAAAAATGAGCCTATGCTGTTTTTTATTGATAGTGGGTATAAAATAGTAATTTTATTCGAACAAAAATTCAGTTATACTTCATTTCAAAACGATATCCTTCGTGATGCTCTGAGAGATTTTCTTACATTTTTGATATCTAAATAAGCAAAATAGGCAAATATAAAGTAAGTTTCCTATTTGCTATGAATAAACAAAATTTTGTAACCATTCTTACAAACAGTCAAAATTGCATTATTTACATTAATAAAGCAGTTAATCTGGTTTTATTTGGTGAAAAGTTGATAGATACAATATAAGAATGCACTGATTCTCACTGCAGAAATTACGATTAAGCAGTTAGTAAATCGTTTTTATAATTTACACTTAAATGAGATGAGATAAAATAAGTCTCTAAATCTTAGTGTAATTACTATCTCGTTCGAAGGCAAGAGAATTAAGAACTTAAAACTAAGCCATTTAATTGCCCTATCTTTTAACGTGAAAAGTCTCTTACCAAATTCCACTTTTATGTGCTGTTCAATTCAATTTCTGTAGTATAATACAGACAGTAAATTCAAATAACTCCCTTTACTGCACCATTTCTAATAATAATATATTTATTGGAATATGCATTATTTAAGAAAAGATTAACCGGATAACGCAGCTTAAATATTTAATTCAAATTATAATATCAAATATCTTAAGTTCAATTCGAGAGAATTTAAAATTGGGAGTAATATCTCTTAAACTGGCAAATAAAGGCTATAAACAGGGGCCACTTAAATTCTGATAAAGAGGAATGTGCCTATACATTTATAATCGATTAAGCCGGCATTCTGGACTAGGTGTAGCGCATCTCCTTCCTGATGTGGGCTTGACGGATCGGGTATAAGCATTCTCTACTTTGTGATCGGGTATAAGCATTCTCTACTTTGTGCTTTTATCCTTACAGCTGACCATTCAACGTATAAGCTTTGAAAGTCTGCTTTGGGATCTATCTGTGAGGAGTATGAAAAATCCCCCCCCTCTCCTTAAAAAAGGCATTATACGAGTGAGCTAGAAATCAGATTTCTGCTCTCGGATGCTCAGGGGCCTGCCTTTACCCAGAGAAGCTACTGCACAAACTTGGCTTAAAATAGCTGATATTATCAACGTGCTTGTCGATGACAAAAACCATAAGTAACAATATAATACAAATATCTTTCATACAAAATTTGTTTATACATATAAATTCAAAAATTTTTGTTCAAAAATAACATTAACTGACACCAACAAGAGAAACAAAGTTTTCTGTCATGCTGCTTAGCGTCACAGTTACACTTTTTAATTTCTACCTTCTGTTAAAATTTATTTTTAACTATAGTAACTGCAAATTTCACGAATAAAAATATTTTATACTGATATTTTAATAATTATAATATTTCATTTTATTGTTATAATATTTTAATCCTTATTTCAGCAAGACTCAATATCAATAGACAAATAAATGTAAACAATAATTGTGATTATGTATTATGTTTTAATTAAGCAAATTAAAGAGCATACATCAATTTGTCTCCATAAACACGAAAAAATAGATATCATGTATTTAATGTCATCATCCATGGACGGAATGTGCTTAAAACTTGGTACATTATTCCAATTTAAATGCATCAAATTTTGGATACATTCTGTCCATAGAAGAAAAGGTTAAAGAAATTATTGTGGAGTAAAGATTATCATGCTTCTTGCCTTTTAAAGCTATTATCAACAAGCATAATTCAGGAAAAAAATATAAAATAGCAGAAAAAAGGATTATTTTTCCAGCTAAAGAATTCAAAAGAATCAAAATTCGTGAATTTATACAGTACTTACCATTATTATTCTGTAAACAACAATATTTTCATCTTATATACATAACATAAGCTCTTCATTCTAAATGCGACAAAATAGCTGACTTTTAAATATATGATGAAATCATAAGGCATAAAGTCAAAAGAAAGTAATGAATTTACTTTATGTTAAAATCTATGAAAAATAAGCAATAAACAACACATTTTTTAACTATTTCAATCATTAAAAAAGTTAGGAAAATAAATTCTCTAAATTAATAAAATAAAGCAGGTCAAACTTTTAAAAATGCATTTGCTTTCAAAGAAGCATACATAATAGTAATGAAATAATGGTAAAAGAAATTTAAAAAAATACATGCAATTAAAAATGTTGATGAATTTTGTCATTTATGCTTTATTCATTGCTTACGTGATTTAGAGCTTGAATTATTTGTTACCTTCAATTATTCAAAACCTCCTAAAAACAGGTTTACCTGATAAAAAACATGTTAACACATTTTTTTGAAAAAAATGTTACTCTTATTAGAGAAGGTCAGTACTGCCACTTGATATTATTAACTCTAATAAGATGGTGTATTTCATAAAAGGAAGAAAAGGATTTTGTGACAATGGGACAAATTGAGTTTATTCTGTAATTTATCAAGGGGATAAAGAAAGCTTAACTTAAATAATGGGCAATTCTTTTTAAATCTTGTAAGATCGATATTTTTTCATGTAATTTTAAAATTGAAGAATTTAATGAACCATTGAATTTGACGTAAATCTTACATGCGGGATGAATTTTCTTATTTTTTTATTTTGAAGAATCATTGAATCACAAGAGAGTTCATGAATTTGTCTTCAGAAAAACAAGTCCTTCAGTATCTCTCTCTCTCTGCCTGTTCATTATAACTTCTGAATATTTTGCTTAAATATTTATTTCCACTCAATCTCATTGTGTTTTTGAAAATCATTTAAATTTTTTGATTCTTTGAATCTTCAATAGCATTGAAGAGAATTTTGGACTTATAATTCATTTCATTTACATTCAAATTATTTCGAATTAGAAATTTATAATTTTTCATTATTAAAATAACGAAATTCTGAATTTTTATCATCGCAGATTTTTACTTTCTTATTTACGAATTACGTAAATACAAAGCAGTGCGAATGTCAAAAAATTAGAACACGAGATTTGGAAGAATATCCATATTTCAAGCCGTCTTGAATCAGAAAACTCATTTTCACTAACTCCAAATTCACTAACTATTGAACTAGATCTAAGAAAATCGGTATAAGTATTTAATATAAAATTTGAAGATTTCTGTCACATTTCGGACAAATAAATTTTTAAAATGTTGGTTTGCCAATCCAAATATAAGTGAATACGATTACTACAAAATGAAGAAAATTAGATACATAATATTTGTTACAAAAGTTTATCATTTAAAGTGGAAACGAATACCAGTGTTGAGATAAAATCCATCAAGAAATCGATCATCTGTTAGTCTGCACGTTCGCAATATTGTGAAGGCAAAATACAGTCATTTAAATTAATAAATTTTAGTTATACTATTTTATTAATACAATTGCCTTTCTGGGTGAGAGTGGTTTCAGTTTGTCGGAAAAGGATTGAAAATACAGCCTATATTTTCAGGTATGTGTCCATAATTAGTTAAGTTTTCACATTAAATATAATAGAAACGTGAAATTCTTGCTAAATATTCAATAACAAATTTTTAATGAATATTTATCGGTTGTAGTATACAGTTAAAAAGCAAATGGCAATTGTTTTACTATGCTATAAAAACACAACTCTCATTCATGAAAACGAAAACCTGTGCACTTGTGGTGTTCACAATTTTGGCCAAAATCCACAATTCCATGCGGAGAAAAGGGGACAGCATATCTATTAAAGAATATGAAAGGAAATTTCAAAAGAGATTCCCACTAAAATAAAACTTAAAAGAAGTGGATTTGTTGAAAAAAATATTGAATGGGCCTCCATTTATTTTGCATTTAATGAATTAATTAGTTTTATTCACAATTTTAACATTAAAATAGCATAATTTATAAAATTAAAAATAAATTTTAAATCTCCATAAAAAATAACATAATTTTTTTACCCTGCATTTAAATCTATGAATCAAAATGAAACCGAATATCTACAGTAAAATTTATATATAAATAGCGATAAAATCGCAATAAATTTTAACATATTAATTGCAGTTAAAATTGCTATAATTAATAAAAATACTACTTGCTTTTCACTTTTTAAGCATAGTTTCAATTACCACCATTGTAAGAGACTCCACTTTCAGATAATTTAGCTGCCTAATGTAATAGCAGATATTGATGTTTTGCTAAACTAAATTAATGTTATAGACGTGACGAAAATGCAAAGAATTTCTTCATTATTTTATATATTGCTATTGTGAAATAATTCCCCATAATATGTGCTTTAAAATCAACGATACAAAATACTATTATTAAATCTAATTCTTTCATTACTGTATATTATTTAATTTAACATATTTGTAAATCATGGATTAATTCAAATGCCTGCTTTTATTTGGCGAAATAAAGGACGAAATGCGATGAAGATAGCAGAAATTTCAAATGAGGAATTGAAAAGGGCATTTACATAAGTGTTAAATATTCCAACTGCTATTAACGTTAATAACTCGAGTTGCACTCAGTAGGAAACTCAATGCATTGAGTTTAATCGGTAATGAAATTTAAAAGTTAGCAGCTATTAGAGAAAATTGGAAATTCTAATGTAAATTGACTTTCTATCTTTGGGCGATTAACTGTTCTCTCGACATAATAAAGAAGACCGTTATAGAAATGTACAATGATTTGAACATTACGAAAAATCGATTTATGCCTAAATTCAAACTTATGTTAAATGCAGGTAATGAGCAATGATTAATGAGAAGAATTTATGAACATCGTGTAGTACTGACAATGAGCAGTTTTCTATGAATTTTAAGAATAATTAAATAAAAATATAAACAATAAGTTTGTTGAGTTTTTCGTGTTAGTAGTAAATATTATCAAATGATTTTAAAAAGTACGTTTTATTATTGATTGATTTTTTTAAAATATTAAATACTGTTACTCGTGTTAACATATTTCAGAAATCCCTGGCCAGTTTTGGATAAATATTTAAATATGAGAAATAAGAACGATCGGATGATTCCACTTTATACTAATGGAGAATATTATATAACTATACAAATTGAATTTCAAATAATTAGGAAAAAATATATATTATGATTGTTCGAAATATTAGATAGCATGTTAATGCTGTATCTGAATTTTTGCTGAGTTACTTTAGAAGAACATTTAAATAATTTTCTACGTATTTAAAGGTAGTTTTGAAGGTAGATAGCGTTTAATTTCATGGTTATTTCCAAGTGGCTATATTTTTTAAATGAAAAATATATGTTCGATGTTTCGCTATTCAGTAATAGAATATTTATAGGACATTTTTTAAAACAACTTTCTGAACATACCACTATTTTAAAGATAAAAGGGAATCTTAATTTTTACAGATATCATGTGCCTGCATAATATATTTAATAAATCATAACTCACGGGAAACTAGGGAACATCAAGAAATAACGAAATTTTCAAAAGTCTCTACAACTGAAAAAGCGACTGTATTTCACATTATAAAACTTGCATTCCAAGGAGTTAATTTAATAACGAAGATTTTGTAACAATTTTTTATATTGATAATCATATATGGTGAAAAATGATTAAAGCTCTTTCTAAATAAGACCCTTTAAGTCCCAAAAAAGTTTTCTTTAAAAAAAATAAGGATAATAAATTTAAAATCACACTTTAAATCCTTATATTAATGTGTATTTGTTGAAATATAGTTACATTCTATTAATTTAAATGAATTACTTCTATTTTTATACATTTGAAACTACATATTTGCATGTGCTTTTAAGTTTTATTTAATTTTAGTAGTTCATTCATTATTGTTGTGTTTGCTTTAGGTGCATAGATTTTACATATTAACAAGATGAATCATTGATAACATATAAAGCTCATTATAAAAAAACTATAGATCACTATATATAAATACAATATATTAAAATTATTCATAATTATAATAAACTTGCAGCTCCATTTGCTGTTATGATTAAAAAGGGCAAATATGGCAACTTAGTCTGATCAAGTGGCATTTAAGTTCTATTTGAGGTAAAATCCTTTCTTACTTCTTATATATAGAAGTAAGCTGTCTCCCTAAGAGAGATTCAGGAAGATCGTGTTCTCATTTATAGTTTCCTTTCTAGGAATTAAGTTCCATCATCTACTCCAATTTCAATAAGCATTCTCAATAAAAGTGCTCCGGCACAACTAATATCTGAGATAAATTCTTGATTTGGTTCCTATATATGGGTTTTTCCCGTCAACAACTCGCTTTAGGCAAATTTCACCAATAATTAGTAGCTAAAGTAATTTTTAAGCAATTCTTGTTAAGAGCACAATTAAAATTGAATTTGTGACCTTTTTTCTTCATTATCAAATTTTCGAACTTTGCATTGAATGAACTCATTAAAACTCTCTTAAATGCTGACATTTGTATTATTAAAAAATTTATAAAAGTCAGCAAATCTAAACTGATTTTTTTCCACTTATTGAACTCAACAAAAGAATCAATTATAAAGGTATTGAACAATAAGTTATAACTAAAAACAGTAGTTTAAATTGTAAAATTTTTCAATTAATGATAACATATGCTACTTCACTATAAAATCTTAAATCTCAAGCAACTTTATTTACATTTTTGCACATGATTTACAAAAATTGCGTTTTGTATATAATTTAATTCCTAATATATAAGATCTGTTTTCCAATTTTTTTCTTTAAATAGTTCTACAATAATGCATTTTCTCATTCGTAATCATCAAATAATGGCATATATTTAAAAAAAAAGTTAGTGTTTATAATATTAATATCAATACTATTATTATTAATATATTAATTATGAATATATTTATTAAAAATATAGCATTAGTTATTAATTTATTAACATTATAGATCTTAAAATCATTTATTTAAATAAATAAAATAAACTGCGCAAGATCACAATAAAAGTAGTTATACATTTCGGCATTCTCAATAATAAGAGCGTATGAATTATAGCTGTAAATAAAACCCTTTGAACTCTTTATCTTTGTTGACCGTCTTCTTAAAGGAAGTGACACAAAAACATTTCCGGATCATATATCTCGGAATGACGACACTTATAACAGAAGTAGAAAAAAAATGCATTTACGGTTAATTAAGCACAATTCACCTTTTGATACATTTATGAAAGGAGAAAGTAATATGTTTTTGGTGAAATAAGAGGATGCAGTAATCAAAAGAAAGCACAGGTCAAACTTTTAATGTGACAGTTGCAATAAGATTTCGTATTTTATAAACTTTTGTTTTTTCAGAAAAGGGCTAATACATTAGCTCTAATTAATTTTTTATGGTAATTAGTATTTTTATTTTGATTAATCAAAAAATAATGAAATGTACTGCTTAAATGTTTTAGAAATATTTGGTAACTCATAATAATTATTTACATGCATCTAATGTATATAACAAAACTTTTAATTAAAAATATAAAGTGGTTTATCTTAGTGGTATGAATATGTGGTCAAAAGAGTGATTGGATATATGACAACATTGTAATTTCTAACTTCCACTTTGTAATTGTAAGAGTGGTTTTAATGAAATTCGGAATATATAAAAAAAAGAATTGTTCTAAATTGGATCTTAATTTATATAAATTTAAGTCCATAAATGACCTGTTTTCTACCAATCAGTGTGTTATTTAAGGTCGTCGTGTTCACAGGGATAACTCGGGCTATGACAGCTTTGTGGCCAGCCGATGAGTGAGTGTTTGAGAAATTGAATGAGATTTAAACTCTAGCAGAGCAGCAACAGATCAATTTTTGGAGGAATGAGGTTCTGAATCTGTAATTTTCCCTTCCTGTAACTTTTGGAACCCACCTATGAGTGAAAATTAGAGATTTTGCATAATGTTTAAACTCTAGCAAAATTTTACTGAGTGAACAGACCCATTTTTGGAGGAATGAGTTTTCTGAATGAAAACGTAGAAAGCATGATAGTACAGCATTCATATAACTTATTTAGGATATTAAAATAATAAATTGCTTGTCCAATTTAAAAGACATGAAATGTATTAATTCGTAATACTCTGTTGTTAACTCGAAAATGCAGATATTGAGGTATATTTAAGAATACATATTTCTTTAGTTAATGAAGCCTTTGATACAGGGATGTGATATTTTAAATCTTCATATTGAATAACTTAAGTTGCCTGAGGTGTTAAATAGGTGTTACAATTTGCTTTATAACGTTGTCATTTTTAACTCTTTCTCAAATTAGAAAATTTTAAATTTGCAAAAATGTATGAAAATCCTTGGCAGTGATAGTAAGACTTCATGTTGCATGAAGGTTTAAATCCATATCAAAGTTAATACTGTGTATTTATGGTACAAAGACTGTATGGAGATATATTTCTAGCATTTCTTCAAAAATAAAATTTATCACCGTTCATCTGATAATATCAGCATCTATATATTACTTAACAATCAATCGGCGTCCTGGTATGGAGATAGCGCATCTTCTCTGGGTGATCCGGGTCCGGGCATGTTCTTTTTCTTCTGTGCCCTATCTGTTATGTGTGTGAATGTATCCCCACTGTAAAAAGGGATTGGCAAGCTAATCTGACGCTTGAAACAGTTAACTCCTTTCCTTGTCCGCAGTTGGCGCAACTGAAAAAGTAAGATACGCTGACAGATCTGTGAGAGGTCGTGTGCTGTGCCATAAACAACTTAACATGATTTGCTGGTTTGAGCTAATTGATGGCCTTGTAGTTTTCCAATAGAATCAAAGCTAAGGTATAGCAGATAAAAAAAATTGTTTTGTGATGGATAATTATCATATTTAGAAAAACAGGGATTGATTTAATAATTTTTGAAATTTAGTCCAATTTATGAATTATAAAAAGCTGACGAAAGATTTGAATTTGGAAAATCATAACTGAATAAGATTTAATATTAATTAGATCAATAAGGAAGGATCCAACGGGATTTCAAATATAGCATCTGGAAAAATTATTTTTGAATAAGATTTAATAATAAATGTGATACGTATAAATACATTTAGTGAATATGCAATGAGAAATTCTTAACGAAATTCCAAATATAGGAAAAAAGAGTTATAAGAACTTGAATGAAAAATTGTTTAATTTAAAAAATTCTATAATAAAAGCTATTTGGAGTAAACAAAAATATAATAAGAAAAAAATTAAATTAAAAAAATGAATTTAAATATTTATTTCAAAACATTCGATGATACAAGATAGATTTATACACTAAAATCTATGTGAAAGGATTTTTACATCGCTTGATTTTCCAGTGAAAAATACGAATGCATTTCAGAAAATTCACAGTTCACATTTTTCTTTTATAATAATGTTATCAATACTAAAAAAAGGTGAGTGAAAGACTTGATGAAATATTCTGTTAGAAAAATAATTTTTATTGAGAAGTTACTTTGTTTCATTTTAAAGTGGTGTAAAATGGAATTTTGATGCTTAGAAGTAATTAAGAAAAAGCATTGAAATTCTCATAAATAGTTTATTAATTAATCATGTAATTAAAATAAAAAAATGCAAAGTGAACACCTATTATCCAAATGATAATTCACTAGTTTGCTTCATTATTTCTAGATGCTCTATACACCCATAAGCATATAAATGTGTTTATAAAAAGGTAAAAAACAAAAAACAAAATTAAAGTTATATATGTATATATATATATATATATATATATATAGTTATTTTTATACCAATCATTTAAAATCTGTGTTTGAGGGTTTTGAGTGGATTTTTATTGTTGTTATTATTTTTTTTAAAAACTCGAGCATTTCAATATTCTGAAGTTTTTGAACTCAAGAATAAGAGGGTTCTTTATGTTTCCAAAATATGTCAATTTGAGTTGAATTTTTAGATTTTTTTCTATAATGATTATTTTTTACTCAATTTCTTTAAATTATTATTTCAAGATCAATTGTTATATTAAAACCCATTTTTAAGACTTTTTTTGTCAATTTGTATTAAATTCACCCTTCTTTCTTTAGAAAAGATTGTTTTTATTTTGCTTTTACCATATTCTTTCAAAGTCTCAAAAACTTCATACCAGCTGAACAATTAGACTATATGTTAAACATCTAGCAAATCGGAAAAGCGCTCAGCAAAATTATAAAACAAAAGCATAAAAGCCAAATTATGTTGAAGCGAGCAGAAATCAAAAACTACTCACACACTCTAGGCAGCAGACAAAAGTGAGGACTTTAAACGTTTATTTAAAAAAAAGTAAAAGAACTATAATAGCTGATAATATATTTAACAAATTAATGTAAAGGGGTTTTCACCGATAGCAATTCGAAAGTGAATAGTGAATAGGGAAAAAAACTCAAAGTAGATCAGTAAAAAAAATACACAATGATTTTTTAAATAAAAATAAAATAACAGAAATAAAGCTTATAATGCTGAAGTGAATTCGGGTAATAAAACTTCTTCTGGAAAAGAAAACTAATTTCCTTCGATAGATGGTGCTATTGTTTAATATAAGCATTACCTATTAATGACATATATCATCGTGGTTTAAAACTTGTAATTTCTAATATAAGGTTATTCTCAATACTACTTTTGTGTAAATTAACATTTTAAAATAAAAGTCATTGTCCTTAACAAAATTTTATAGTTCTGAGGAGGGCCATCTGCCTTAGAAGATTTATATTATTTCTAAATAATTACTGACGATTTCAGTTCTTCAATACTCTGGTTTCACCAGAAAAGAATTATATTTTCACACTTTTCTTTTTGTTATAGAGGAAATCAACAAAACGATGAGATCTTATGAATGTTGGTCACATCCTCGAAGAAACTTGTTGTTTTCATTGTTCAGCAACTGATATGAGATGGCACTCAATCAAAGATATCGGAAATTGATGTCATCTATCATCTCCTTTCTTCTTCTCATCCTATTTGGCGATAGAAAATGGGAATGTTCAGCTTCTCATTTAAGCTTGAATTCATTGACATTATCAGAATATAATGCTCCTGATGAGTATTTAAGCAACTAGAAAGAATCTTCTATATTTACTCATTAACTAAGGAATATTTTACATGTCTAATTCTAAATAATTTGTGCAGAAGATTAGTCTCACCTGATCTAATAATCTTTTCACGCATTTCTGAAGTATCTATTGAATTACTTGGGGAAGAAATGCCATCTTGGGGTTCCTAACTACATCTTCAGAATTATTTGTTTCATCTTTCGGAAGCTTAATATTAATGAATTGATAACATAGATATAGAAAAGGAAATCATCTATCATCTTCGCACTTTTTTTTTTGATGATGGGATTTGCCACGCTTCTACTTTAATTTATAATAGAGTTAATTTGACTCATCAATATCTCATATTTCTAATAAGTGTTAAGGTCATTAATATAGTTACTTTGTTAGCATTCAGTGATCTCTGAGATAGTTTCAGCTCATATAAATACTACTGTCTCGTAAACATTAAAACCATTTTTTAACTCTCTCTTAGAAAAAAAGATAACCATGAATTTGTATATTTTATTTTTTATTAAGTTTTATTGAATAGTGATAAATAAAAGAAAGTACTAACATTTTTGAATAAAAAAACTTGTCGATTCAAAAGACTTTTTAAAATTACTATACATTTATTAACCAACTCTGATATTCTGATTATACGATATGTTTGCGGTGTTTTTTTTTTTTTATCTTTTCTTAACTATAAAAATATATTGTAATCATAAAATGAAAAAAAAACACGTTTTTATAAGGTAAAAGACTTTTATAAATTTCTGTATTTTAAGTTTCCATGAAAATAAAGAATCTTTTATTTCTCACATACTAAGCCTTCAACACATATTCTAATCTGTCTGTTAGAGCAAGAAACCGAATATGTCGAACGATTCAACTTTTCTGAGTCTGATAAAAAAAAAGTTCGACATTTTTGAAATTGTACAGCGGCTGTTAACCTTGGTAATTTATTTTTAAATACTCTCGCTTAAAATTATTGCAATTTCTTTACTTTTTGAGTGGTTTTTTGTTTTATATTTTAGCCTTTTATTATTAACATCAGCCAGTTTAATATATTAGGTTGGTGCGTATGAAATGTCGGATTCTTAAGTGATTGTATAAAACTGCATATCTTTCTTCAAAAGCTGTTTATTCAATCAAAGTATGCTCCATTCGCTTCAATACACTTCTCCCAACGAGATTTTAAAGCGTAGATGCCTGTCTTAAAAAAAATTTGATCTTTAGAATTAATAAACTCTGATATCGAGTTTTTTAGACTGTCTTCATTTTCATAGTGTTTGCCCCTTAAAAACAGCTCTAAATTCTTGAAAAAATGAAAATCGGTCGGCGAGAGATCCGGTGAATATGGTGGATGCTGCAAAACTTCATATTCCAGTTCGTTCCAGCTTATTTCGCTCTGTCAGTGCGTGCGGTACCCACTTGTCCATCTTCTTAACCTTGCCAATCTCAGAAAGGTGTCTCAATATCGTTGTATGGTCAACTTTCATCCTGATAGCAAGTTCCCTCGTGGATACGGCAGGATCCACTTCCACTAGAGCCTTCAGGTCATCATTCTTCACAGACGTTTTGGGTCTTCCGCGCGGCTCATTTTGCAGTGAAAAATCGCCAGTCCGAAATTTTTCGAACCAACGCTGCACTTTCCGATCGTTAACCGTATTCTCCCCAAACGCTTGGTTTATGTTGCGTGCAGCTTTTGCAGCACTATTACCAAGTTTGTACTCATATAAGAAAATGACGCGAATGTTGGCAGAATTCATATCGGCAATAAACTCAAAAGAAATAACAAAAGGGAAGACCTTCGAGAAAACCTATTTTGCTGAAATGAGTCTCTGGCAATGGACAATACGACTATGAATGAGGTTATGCCAAAGACAAAAGTATAACGAAAACAGGGAGACAAACGTCCGCATGTAAAGAGAATCCGACATTTCATACGCACCAACCTAATATTTTTATCATCCGAGTGGCACACATGCATCTAAATGTAGAATAGGTCGTTAAAACAATTGATCTACCCAGCTGTTTATTCATGTCCAGTTTAAACAAAAATCTTGTAAACATAATATAATCGTCTATTAAAAGAAATTTGGAATATGGGTTTTTCATAAAACATTTTGTTATATGTCAAATCACAAACATAATCAACCAGAGGGAGGAGATATGATATTCTGACTCGAATTCTTAACTGTGTAAAGGGATTAAACACACAATTGTTGTTGTCGTGTCCATGTTTTTCACGGAAAGGGAGTGCTGTAGCTTCTGAGGGTAAAGACCCCTGAGCACCCAGAGGGCAGAAGTCCGACTTCTAGCTCACACACACGTCACAACCCTTTTTACGGGGTAGTCGAATTCATTCATACACTCATTCATCCATCAGCAAGTCGGAATTTAGATCCAAATCAGAGTCCGACTCATCCCTGATTCAGTACCCCCAGAGGTATCGTTTTGTTATGGGAACTTGGAGGACTTTGCAGTCTCAGCATATTTAACGTGCCCCAACTGCCATTAGCCAACACGGCGGTCTTTGGCCAAGACGAGGACAGAAACCGCGACCATTCGGTTACGAGATTGACGCTCTACCAACCAGGTACCGCGGCCTAAACACACAATTAACTGTACTATACAGAGAGGTTTAATGAAAAAAATATTCTGTTTTATTCTTTCTCATGGTACTTTTCATAAACAAGTTTGCTGACTTTGTCAGCGATTTTAAGCCACGGAATCATCTCTTGTTTTCAGTAGCGTCATTTAGGATCAAAACTATGCCTTAGCTAAATATGCGTCATATTCGCTCGCACAATCCTCTTTTACAGGTGGGAGTGACATCAACACACCTCACCAGATTAAACAAAAATGAATATTACGAATGCCCTACCCAGGATTCGAATTCGGGACCTCCAAATCTTTTACAAGACTCGCTATTTCTATGCCAGAACACTAGCGAAAATACTTCTTTAAAATGTAAACAGAATTTTCATCAAATATTTAAAGAAGGCATGATAAAATTAAGGTATGCCTTCTTTAAATATTTTGAAGAAAATATTTAAAGAAAGTATTTATATCATTCATTACTCAATAAAAAAATATTTTTTAAATAAATTCCAAAGTTTTCATATTAGGGTTTAAAGCATTTTTTTTTCGTATGCATATGTAAATAACATATTTTTCATCAAAAGTGTATAGAATCTTTATTTTTCACAGTTTTCTGGTTAAAAATTTGTCATTCAACATCCATTGCATAACATGGAGACCCTAATCAATGATTAAAATTTTTCTTTCTCTCTTTGGCAGCAAGCGCGTACATAAATGTAAGCAACATTAATTGAAATCTTCCATCTTGTAAGCTGAAAGAGAGCTAAAATTAAGGGTTTCTTTTTACTTAGTCCAGCGTGTCCTTTTGAATGCATCTTGATTCGAAATTCTTTCCACTAGAACTAATTAATTAAATTCTCTTTGAAAAAGGAGCCATTCATTGAGAAAACCGTGACCTTTTGAGATATCGAAGAGGGATAAGCAAACATATTTGCTACTTTCAAGGCCTAATTAATAAAATCTGAGACCGCAAGTCACTGAATGCAAATCGAAACAAAATTAATCAGTGCTTGAAGTACGGATAATTACACTAATTAATATTATAAGGAGTGAAGGTTTGCATTTTTCAAGACCCCCCAAATACAACTCATTTTTATTCCCGTGTCTTGACAAAGTGCATTAGTCTTGTCGATAAAATAATATTTACTTTATGATCTCATATTTTATGAGAGAAAATTAGAAATTATTTTTTTATTTGAAGTACAAATGATTAATAATCGCAAGAGAATAAATAATCTAGGCAAAAGTGCTGAAGCATATAAAATTTAATTATTTCAGTGTTATTAAACTTTAATATAATTATGATTTCGGACTTAAAAAAGACGCGTTTTTGACAAGAAAGGATTACTCTTATCTTAAGTTTAATATTTAAAGAGAATGACAAGAAGGTGCATGGAATATTCTGAAGATTAAAATTAACAGAGAGAGGATATCATGGGAATTATGATTATTTGTTCATTTTTGCTTCCTCATGAAGTTCTGTAGCCGTGAATGTGAAACAAAGTTATCTTTATTTAGTAATTTTTTTTAAAATCTGAAACCTATCATTTGGATTAAAATTATATAGAAAAAATATTTAATTTTTTTCTTTTAATATATATTTTTAATAAAGAATATTAAACATTTCCAAAAGATATTTTTTAATTCAGTGCTGCCTTTGCTAGAGGTTATCAAATTGTAAAAGTTTTTTATTTGTGGTTAATCAACCAGCTTACAATCGATTTTTTAAACCATTAATCTCACTTTTTTCTATTTTGTACTACCAATTGTTTGATTAACCAGATGGAATATCAAGAATGAATTTTAGACCAGGGAGAGCCCAAAATAGGTATGTAATCAGTGGAACCAATTACGGGTTTCCACTTTTAATGCGAAAAAAAAATCAGCAACTTAATTCTTGATATATCAATTAATACAAAAAAAATTTAGACTCTTGAAAAATCACCTATTTTCATCTAGCTGCTTTAATTTTCGATTTTATATATATATATATATATATATATATATATATATTATAAATCACGAATAATCCAGTACTTAAATGAATATGGAAATTGGAAAAGTCAATTAATCCCCTTAAAAATAAATGTATTTTATTTGAAAGAATTTTAAAATAGTAAAAAATAAAATGTAACTGAAATATTATAACTCCGCAAATAAAAAGTAATATTGATAGGAAAGATCATATCGTTTATTATGAAGTACGTCTTGACTTCTCATAACGAATGATTTTTAATAAAAAAGTGCTTTCAAAATTATCTATTTCTTTTGCCATCTTAAAGCCTATTCGTTGAAAAACTCGATTCTGAAATTTTTCAAGTAGATAATAAAAAGTGGCAATAACTTTCCCTGAAATCTTATCAAATACTCACAAATAAAAATATTATTTCAGTTCCCTTCTACCGGATTAAACTGGATAAATTCCGCAAGGTATGCCATGACTCGTTAGACTTTTATTTAATGAATTCACTACCTATGAATTTAAAGTTTAGAAGTATTGTTAAAAAATGAGCATTAGGATCATATGACTTTTGGAGGTAATTTTTGCAGCCCATTGGAATCAAAATTTGAAACCAAAATTAATCATCTTACTATTAACATTGTATAACTTTTTTTGTATATGTTTATAACAAGATCAGATACTGAATTTTTTTTATCCACGTCTTCGCATTTTTAGTGCTATTATATTCAAATAAGTAGGAAGTACAAGTTTACAAACCTGTAGAGCAAGCAAAGTGAAAGATAGACATAATGCGAAATTTTTTCCTTTTTGGATTCAAAAATGAAACCAGAAAAACTGTCAAAATATTGAGTTCAATTTGTTTGATGTTTACAACATTTCTATACTTTGTTTATAAAAATTAACACAAAGGGTCTAAACTCCTTATACAAGATACTTATTTTCAGAACTGCTCAAATGTATTTGAAGACGCTGCTATAATCTGGTAACAGTTCTGAAAGACAGACTAAAAATTTAATCGCCTAGTAGAGAAAAGGGGTGAGAGAGAAAATAACGAGGAGTTCGGTACAAAGAAGAAAAAAATATAGTATTTGGTATTTTTAATGTATTTATATGGGATATCATATTGTGTCTCATTAGCTAAATATGTAAACAAAGGACCTTGAAAGTAAAATCTTTATCCCTCTTTACTGATCGCAACTCAAACATTTAGAAATTTGTTATAAGTAAAATAACTTTAATTACATATGCTCTAAATTTCTCATGCGAAGTCTAATTTCTTCTATAAGACTTTCAGGGCGTTTGAGTTTCAGTCTCATATATAATCTGCTGATTTAGTAATTTTCTCATAATCATTCAAAGGAATTCTTTTTAATGTCATTAACTAGTCAACCACTAAAGAGAGACTAATTTATCAACGTTCATAATATTTTCAGATTCCAAGCACGACAGGAAAGCATGATTTATCACGAGTGACTTTTGTATTGCGAGTTGTTTGTTAAGTTATAATTAAACACTTGAAAGAACCCTTTCTCTATTTGAGATTTAATCTCTCATGTTTTGAAATTAGTTTCTCTAATTACATTCGAGTAAATCTATGTAAGGTCCTGCAAAAGGAAAACAGGGTTTACCCCTTAATTTTCTTCAAGAAATGTTTTGGAAATAAATAGATAATATTAATATACTCAGTTTTCATTATGACTGTGGATTTTGTAATTAAATGACCCTGCAATTTGTGAGAGAAAATTTTGAAAATCGTGTCGGAGTCCAATTAAAATAATTTTGTGACTGTATCTTACAGTTATGTTGCATCCAAAAAAAACATTGTCTTGTTTTGAATATTTAGAGCCCAATATTTGATGTCTTTTATACAATTTAATCTTTGAATTTAAAAAAAGATAATGTTATCTGTATTAAAATTTTAAAAACCCCATTATTGTCAGAATTTCCCGTGTTTACACATAGCATCTTCTTGAAGTAATAAAAAAGGAATTTTTGGGGATTTATTATATTGCTTTCTTCCCTTGCCATATATAATGCGTCTACAAACGGTAAATTCTAATTCTTAAGGTCATTGGGAAACTTATTCAGGTAAACTTGAAAGGATGTTTGCATTTTAACTCATCATTACACAATAGAGCTTTCAAACTCATCAAAATAAGTAAATAAATAAAACAAGTAATATTTAAATTTTTTAATTCAATTCCAACTTATTTTCTTATATTATTTATGATCGGTGGTCGCGCCATTAATCTCAAAGCTAGGTAACGGATTTGGCGATTTTAGTGGGCAAATAGAAATTACTGTAAAAAAATTAATTCATTAAATAATTTAAATTTTTTATATATATATTGAAAATATCGGCAATATTGCATGCATGATCAAAAAGTTCGATTAAATTTTGATTTAATTAAAGTTATTCTATTAATTTTGTATTGAGATACTCTTAACATGACTTTTCAAACCATTGTCATATTATTAATAAATTGTGGCATGAAAACTCAATCAAAGTCCATTACTGAGTGAGCCGCTATATATATATATATATACATAGCGGCT